>CM076583.1:816204517-816672629 GCA_034641835.2 Pinus albicaulis | reverse complement strand
TGATCATATAATTCAAGAGATTCTAAAATGCTCTAGGATGATTTTCTATAATTTAAATGGAATGCCCAAAGTAAATTGGATTCATTACTTGTTTTATTGAAAATTTGAAATAATTAAATAAATGCAAATAGAAAAGAAAATTAATCTATTCCTATTTCTAACTTAATGAATGTTGGGGGAAAAATCTTTTTGAGAGGGGGGGGTGAATCAGTATTTAGGGCATACTCAAGAATTTTTACTTTTTCTTACTTGAAAACACATACGTGACTTTCATGTAGCCAACTCGCGTATACACGCGGATATACTTAATAAAACATGCATATGTCCAGCAATCTTATTATGCAGATAATTCTTCACTTATATCATTCCATCATTCATTCATTAGATGTTCAATAAACAGTAAGCATGTGCAGTAATAACAGAATAAACCATCACACATAAGCAACACACATGAACACCAGGATTTTAGGTGGAAACCCAAGTCGGGAGAAAACCACCACTGTCGTTGTCTCAGCCTTCAATATTTTATTATAGAGAAAACATCTTACAACCATGTATTGGCGCAGACTCATACCAGCACGCAGGCACCCACCTACAGAAGGCTACAACCTTCTCTCGTTTACCAGCCTCTCCTGGAAGGGAGCTACGACCCCCTCTTCTCATTTACCAGCCTCACCTGGAAGGGAGCTACAACCCCCTGACTAAAGGCTACAACCCTCAGCACCACCATGGACAACGTTTCATCAATTTTCACACTGGATCCAACAGCTTCCATACAACATATCTTGTAGGCCACTTTTCATCAGATTTTCAGACTGGACCCACTCCACACATTTAAGCTCAACATTCATCAAACTGAAACTTATAACCCCATCAATTCATTTATTGAATCATCACCAATCAACCAACAACTTGATCTTAAATTAACATAATCAGCAGCATATTCATCATTCAAACAACCCAGTTTTGTATGAATACATCATTGACAGATAGCAGTAAAACAGCAGAACAGATCAGATATTTCATACCACATACTTCAGTAAAACCCTAGATTCCATACGCGCTTTTACTTCACTGAACCTGCGTATGTACGCGCTTTCATATAGACCAACCCGCGTATACTTCAGTGCATTCTTCAAAAATCCTTTCTGCCCATACGCGGTTTTCCTTAAGCAGACCTACGTATACACGCGCTTTTGCTGAAGCGAACCTACATATACATCTGTAACTTTTCAGGACTGTGCAGCTCTTCAGATCAGATAAAAAAAACTCAGATTTCATCCCTTACTTCAGAGAGTATTTCGCCTCATCTCAGATCTAAACAATCCATAATCAAATCTAGAAAATACATATACATTTCAGATCTAGAGATCCCTCTTCATCATTTTCTTCATAGGTGCATCATAGATTCAGATCTATCAATCAAGAAAAGAGTTCATCCATGCAGATATTCCTTAGAGAGATTTATTCATTCACAACCCTTACTCATGCACACCCTTGCACTATGGTTTTCTTCTCCTTAAATAGATTTGGTCTTTATCAATACCATGAGCCAAAACCACACAACTTCCGATGGTATTCCTAGATGGGATCAAATAGATAATCCAACACTCAATACAATGGGTCAATACCATGGTAATTCCCCTAGGTATCATAGTTTTTAGAGCGCAAAAGGCATACGCGACTTTGAGCATGCGTATTCGCGTGTATACGTAACTTTGCCTCATAAAAACTACGTATATGCTAACCCTGAATGTATACGCGGGTTCCCTTCAAAAAAGTAGAGCATGTACGTAGGTTGCCTTCACAAAAGTAGCGTATACATTCTGACATATTATATTTATCATTTTTCTGGCACTTACTGGAAATGTTTTCTCTGTCACATCTGAACTGATCTGTAGATACATCATTCTTACATCTTTAGCACATAGGTTGCTTATCATAGGCAACTCATCAAGTAGGTTTCCATCAAGGACAACTTCATTAAGCATATTTCCATTATCTTCATCAAGTGGGTTCCCATCAAGGACAACACTCTGCATCATATTGCCAACAATCTCCCCCTTTGGACTTGATGGCAACCACGATGGTGTTTGATCACAACAGATAGATACATTAAGCATAATGATATTCTCCCCTTATTCAAACACCATGTCACTCTCCCCCTTTGACATCAAGGGCAAAGGGTGGATCAAAAACAAACACAAGGTTTTTCTGCTCATGTAGAAAGAAGAGCGTTGTAGATCTGATGTGCACTGAAGTTACCATGCTCCCCCCTGAGTTCATGCTGAATGTTCAAACATATTTTTCAATGAAGTACATGACTCTATGACCTTTCCTATCACCAAGGACTCATACTTACATCAGTGATCCAACCAAGTGGATTTACATAAGAGACTCAAGTACCCAACCAAGTGGGTTTACACATTTTGACTCAACTTCCCAACCAAGTGGGTTTACACATTTTGACTCAACTACCCAAACAAGTGGCTTTACAAAATGAAAAAGTCCTTACATGACTGAATATTGCAATTTTACATCATAGATCTCATCATGACCTTTTCATGACCACTACCAAGAAGACCTCAAAAGAGCTCATGTTTCAGAACCATCATAATGCCAACAATGCATTATACTCAGCAAGTCTAATGCTCCCCTTGAAAAATGTACATCCAAGCATCTTTTCCATATGACCAAGGCTCCTCCTTAGCTTGTGCATCCTGAACACTTTCAACAGCAAGTCATCATCAACAATCTCTGCATAATCTGTCCTTATCTCTGAATCATAAGACTTCTATCTCATCCATGTGTGAAAGAAAGGAATACTCTTCAGCAAAAAACAAACAGGGCTCATTCATATTCTCATCATAAGAAACCATGTATCATTTCATCATCATTTAGAATTGAATAATAAGTAGATACAATGCCAATAATACAATCATTAATAGTCAGACTGATGCTCCCCCTGAACCTGTGCTCCTGATCTTTAGTTGTCATACAAATTTTCTTGTCACAAGTGCATACGCGACTGTCTCCACTGTAACTCGCGTGTATACGCGGATTTAGTTCACTGAACCCGCATATGGTAAGTGAAACATTGAAAGCTTCACATTCCTTCATCTCCCCCTGAAGTTGTACCACCTGTACCTGTCTTCTTCACATCAGATGCTCTGTCAGAAATAAATATAACCAGAATAATGAGAATCATCATACATTTCTCCCCCTGTGATGATACATTACTAATCTCTATAATTTATCTCACATCATTCATGCAGTCATTATGAGAAATAAGCTTTAGAAGCGGATGACTGCAGTAGGGTCAATATTCCCTACGTTTCTGACCGGTCTTCCTTCCTTTTCCAGCTTTGCTTGAAGTTTCTTATTGTGTGCTGGAAATTGTTCAATTTCTCAGATCTGTTCATCCTGCATTCTTTTTCTACATGTCCATACTTGTTACATGCATAACATCTGACATGACCAGAAAAGTAAGCATATGGATCATGATGTGTTTTCCTATACTTTCTTCTATTGCAATCAGCTGCTTTATGACCATACTTGTTGCATGAAAAACAATATCCCTTAAAGAACCCAGAGTACCTTTCTGTATAGAATCTGTTTGTTTGTGACTGAAATAATCTGCTTCTGCAATTTGCTGCAACATGCCCATAATTATGGCATTTAAAGAATTCAACATTATTGATCAAAGGAGGGAATGATTTCTTTTGAGAGTTCATGATTGTCGGTTGACCTTTTGTTTCTTTCAACACTTCAGGCTTTGCATTGATATCCTTTGAATCTTTAGCACTTCCTTGTGAACTAGATTCTCCTTTAAAATTTTCATGAAAACCAAGACCAAGTTTAACAGAAGGAGACCTTTGACTACTAAGAATATTGTCTAGAATCTTAGTACTATCTTGAAACCTCAAGATTTTATCCTTTTCTTCTAATTTACCTTTGAGAATGTTTACCTCAACCTCCAATTTTTGGCATTGCTTCATCATGCTTTCTTCAACCCTTTTTCCTTCTTCTACTTGATCATTCAAATTTAAGATCTCTTCTTTCAACCCATTTTCTTGCTCTTCAAAGATTTGTAAAAGTTCTTCATTCTTCTTATTTGATTTTTCCAGATCTGTTTTGAGTGAGATGATTTCTGCTTCACGTCCTTCCTTTTCAAATGATTGTAGAAGTTCTTCATTCTTCTTATTTGATGCTTCAAGGTCTGCTTTCAGAGAGATGATTTCTACTTCAAGTCCTTCACTGTGATTGGTTACTTTGTCCTGCAGTCTTTGATACATTTCTATCTGTCCCTTCATTGTTTCTATCTGTTCATTCAATCTAGAGATCACATCCTTGAGGATAGATTCCCTCCTTTTAAATTGATCCCAAAAATTACTTTCACTATCTTCATCATTGCATGCACAAGTGAGTGGATTACAAGAACAACAATCAATACCTATTTCCTCTTCTTCATTTTCTGCTGCACATGTTTTATGAGATATCTTCTTTTCTTGAGTAGCCTTCTTCTTTTGCTTCTTTGCCATGAGCACTAGCAGATCTTGGTCAGAATCTTCTTCATCTTCACTTGACATTTCATTATTATCTTCATTTGCATAATAACTCTTTCCATTTTCAAATTGTTTATAAGGACATTTAGCAGCATAATGACCCACTCTTCCACAATCAAAACATTTGAAGGGAAGCTTACCTCTGAATCTTCCAGTACCTGGTTGGAGTCTTCTCACAAAATTTTCTTCTTCTTCTTCTGATATATAGCTTGATTCCTTGACAACTTCCTTTTCTTTTCCTTTTGCACACGCCTTAAAGGAAGCTTCTTTGATTTGAGAGGGACCTCCTTCTCTCATTTCATAAGCAGTCAGAATACCATGTAGTTGAACAATAGTAAGAGTTTGCAGATCTTGCCTTTCTTCAATAGCTGATACTTTTGACTCAAATTTTGAAGTTAAAGATCTTAAGACTTTTTTCACCAGAGTAGTATCGGTTATGGTTTCACCCAAACTTCTCATACGATTTACAATATCATCTAGACGTAAAAAGAAACTGGCAATACTCTCATTACTATGCATCCTTAAATTTTCATATTCAATTCTGAGAGTTTGGAGTTTTGCACTTTTTACCTTTGTATCTCCTTCATAGCTCAGAATGATTTTGTCCCATATTTCTTTTGCTGAATTTAGCTGCATCACTTTAGCAAATTTTGGTTCAGACAGGCTTCCTAATAGGACATTGACGGATTTGGCATTGATTTCATATTTCTTACTTTCTGTTGCATCAGTAGGAATACTTGCCGGATACTGATAACCTCCTTCCACGATTGCCCATACTTCTGCACCAAGACTTTGCAGATATGCTTTTGTTCGTATCTTCCAGAATAACATATTATTTCCATTGAATAGAGGTGGCCTTATAGACATTATCCCTTCATGACTTCCCATTGCGACGGATCTCCTTCAAGCGATCAAGCTTCTGCAGAAGGACCTGCTCTGATACCAATTGTTGGGAAAAATACTGAGAGGGGGGGGTGAATCAGTATTTAGGGCATACTCAAGACTTTTTACTTTTTCTTACTTGAAAACACATATGCGACTTTCATGTAGCCAACTCGCGTATACACGCGGATATACTTAATAAAACATGCGTATGTCCAGCAATCTTATTATGCAGATAATTCTTCACTTATATCTTTCCATCATTCATTCATTAGATGTTCAATAAACAACAAGCATGAGCAGTAATAACAGAATAAACCATCACACATAAGCAATACACATGAACACAAGAATTTTAGGTGGAAACCCAAGTCGGGAGAAAACCACCGCTGCCGTTGTCTCAGCCTTCAATATTTTATTATAGAGAAAAAATATTACAACCATGTACTGACGCAGACTCATACCAGCACGCAGGCACCCACCTGCAGAAGGCTACAATCTTCTCTCGTTTACCAGCCTCTCCTGGAAGGGAGCTACGACCCCCTGCTCTCCTTTACCAGCCTCACCTGGAAGGGAGCTACGACCCCCTGAGTGAAGGCTACAACCCTCAGCACCACCATGGACCACGTTTCATCAATTTTCATACTGGATCCAACAGCTTCCATACAACATATCTTGTAGGCCACTTTTCATCAGATTTTCAGACTGGACCCACTCCACACATTTAAGCTCAACATTCATCAAACTGAAACTTATAACCCCATCAATTCATTCATTGAATCATCAACCAATAAACCAACAACTTGATCTTCAAGCAGCATATTCATCATTCAAACAACCCAGTTCTGTATGAGTACATCATTGACATATAGCAGTAAAACAGCAGAACAAATCAAATATTTCATACCACTTACTTCAGTAAAACCCTAGATTCCATACGCACTTTTGCTTCACTGAACCTGCGTATGTACGCGCTTCCATATAGACCAACCCGCGTATACAGTGCATTCTTCAGAAAATCCTTTCTTCCCATACGCGCTTTTCCTTAAGCAGACCCGCGTATACACGCGATTTTGCTGAAGCGAACCTGCGTATACATCTGTAACTTTTCAGGACTGTGCAGCTCTTCAGATCAGATAAACAACTCAGATTTCATCCCTTACTTCAGAGAGTATTTCGCCTCATCTCAGATCTAAACAATCCATAATCAGATCTAGAAAATACATATACATTTCAGATCTAGAGATCCCTCTTCATCATTTTCTTCATAGGTGCATCATAGATTCAGATCTATCAATCAAGAACAGAGTTCATCCATGCAAATATTCCTTAGAGAGATTTATTCATTCGCAACCCTTACTCATGCACACCCTTTCACTATGGTTTTCTTCTCCTTAAATAGATTTGGTCTTTATCAATACCATGAGACAAAACCACACAACTTCCGATGGTATTCCTGGACAGGATCAAATAGATAATCCAACACTCAATACAATGGGTCAATACCATGGTAATGCCCCTAGGTATCATAGTTTTTAGAGCGCAAAAGGCATACACGACTTTGAGCGTGCGTATTCGCGTGTATATGCAACTTTGCCTCATAAAAACTGCGTATATGCTAACCCTGAATGTATACGCGGGTTCCCTTCACAAAAGTAGAGTATATACGTGGGTTTCCTTCACAAAAGTAGCGTATACATTGTGACATATTATATTTATCATTTTTCTGGCACTTACTGGAAATGTTTTCTCTGTCACATCTGAACTGATTTGTAGATACATCATTCTTACATCTTTAGCACATAGGTTGCTTATCATAGGCAACTCATCAAGTAGGTTTCCATCAAGGACAACTTCATTAAGCAGATTGCCATTATCTTCATCAAGTGGGTTGCCATCAAGGACAACACTCTGCATCATATTGCCAACAATCTCCCCCTTTGGACTTGATGGCAACCACGATGGTGTTTGATCACAACAGATAGATACATTAAGAATAATGATATTCTCCCCCTATTCAAACACCATGTCACTCTCCCCCTTTGACATCAAGGGCAAAGGGCGGATCAAAAACCAACACAAGGTTTTTCTGCTCATGTAGAAAGAAGAGCGATGTAGATCTGATGTGCACTGAAGTTACCATGCTCCCCCTTGAGTTCATGCTGAATGTTCAAACATATTTTTCAATGAAGTACATGAATCTATGACCTTTCCTATCACCAAGGACTCATACTTACATCAATGATCCAACCAAGTGGATTTACATAAGAGACTCAAGTACCCAACCAAGTGGGTTTACACATTTTGACTTAGCTTCCCAACCAAGTGGGTTTACACATTTTGACTCAACTACCCAACCAAGTGGGTTTACAAAATGAACAAGTCCTTACATGACTGAATATTACAATTTTACATCATAGATCTCATCATGACCTTTTCATGACCACTACCAAGAAGACCTCAAAAGAGATCATGTTTCAGAACCATCATAATGCCAACAATGCATTATACTCAGCAAGTCTAATGCTCCCCCTGAAAAATGTACATCCAAGCATCTTTTCCATATGACCAAGGCTCCTCCTTAGCTTGTGCATCCTGAACACTTTCAACAGCAAGTCATCAACAACAATCTCTGCATGATCTGTCCTTATCTTTGAATCATAAGACTTCTATCTCATCCATGTGTGAAAGCAAGGAATACTCTTCAGCAAAAAGAAAATAGGGCTCATTCATATTCTCAACATAAGAAACCATGTATCATTTCATCATCATTTAGAACTGAATAATAAGTAGATACAGTGCCAATAATACAATCATTAATAGTCAGACTGATGCTCCCCCTGAACCTGTGCTCCTGATCTTCAGCTGTCATACAAATTTTCTTGTCACAAGTGCATACGCGACTGTCTCCACTGTAACTCGCGTGTATACGCGGATTTAGTTCACTGAACCCACGTATGGTAAGTGAAACATTGAAAGCTTCACATTCCTTCATCTCCCCCTGAAGTTGTACCACCTGTACCTGTCTTCTTCACATCAGATGCTCTGTCAAAAATAAATATAACCAGAATAATGAGAATCATCATACATTGTTCCCCCTATGATGATACATTACTAATCTCTATAATGTATCTCACATCATTCATGCAGTCATTATGATAAATAAGCTTTAGAAGCGGATGACTGCAGTAGGGTCAATATTCCCTACGTTTCTGACCGGTCTTCCTTCCTTTTCTAGCTTTGCTTGAAGTTTCTTATTGTGTGCTGGAAATTGTTCAATTTCTCAAATCTGTTCATCCTGCATTCTTTTTCTACATGTCCATACTTGTTACAGGCATAACATCTGACATGACCAGAAAAGTAAGCATATGGATCATGATGTGTTTTTCTATACTTTCTTCTATTGCAATCAGCTGCTTTATGACCATACTTGTTGCATGAAAAACAATATCCCTTAAAGAACCCAGAGTACCTTTCTGTATAGAATCTGTTTGTTTGTGACTGAAACAATCTGCTTCTACAATTTGCTGCAACATGCCCATAATTATGACATTTAAAGCATTCAACATCATTGATCAAAGGAGGGAATGATTTATTTTGAGAGTTCATGATTGTCGGTTGACCTTTTGCTTCTTTAAACACTTCAGGCTTTGCATTGATATCCTTTGAATCTTTAGCACTTCCTTGTGAACTAGATTCTCCTTTAACAGTTTCATGAAAACCAAGACCAAGTTTAACAGAAGGAGACCTTTGACTACTAAGAATATTGTCTAGAATCTTAGTACTATCTCGAAACCTCAAGAGTTTATCCTTTTCTTCTAATTTACCTTTGAGAATGTTTACCTCAACCTCCAATTTTTGGCATTGCTTCATCATGCTTTCTTCAACCCTTTTTCCTTCTTCTACTTGATCATTCAAATTTAAGATCTCTTCTTTCAACCCATTTTCTTGCTCTTCAAAGATTTGTAAATTTCTTCATTCTTCTTATTTGATTTTTCCAGATCTGTTTTGAGCGAGATGATTTCTGCTTCACGTCCTTCCTTTTCAAAAGATTGTAGAATTTATTCATTCTTCTTATTTGATGCTTCAAGGTCTGCTTTCAGAGAGATGATTTCTGCTTCAAGTCGTTCACTGTGATTGGTTACTTTGTCCTGCAGTCTTTGATACATTTCTATCTGTCCCTTCATTGTTTCTATCTGTTCATTCAATCTAGAGATCACATCCTTGAGAATAGATTCCCTCCTTTTAAATTGATCCCAAAAATTACTTTCATCATTGATCTTGAGATTTTCTTCTAGACTTATACTGTTACTTTCACTATCTTCATCATTGCATGCACAAGTGAGTGGATTACAAGAACAACAATCAATACTTGTTTCCTCTTCTTCATTTTCTGCTGCACATGTTTTCTGAGATATCTTCTTTTCTTGAGTAGCCTTCTTCTTTTGCTTCTTTGCCATGAGCACTAGCACATCTTGGTCAGAATCTTCTTCATATTCACTTGACATTTCATTATTATCTTCATTTGCATAATAACTCTTTCCCTTTTCAAATTGTTTATAAGTACATTTAGCAGCATAATGACCCACTCTTCCACAATCAAAACATTTGAAGGGAAGCTTACCTCTGAATCTTCCAGTACCTGGTTGGAGTCTTCTCACAAAATTTGCTTCTTCTTCATCTGATATATAACTTGATTCCTTGACAACTTCTTTTTCTTTTCCTTTTGCACACGCCTTAAAGGCAGCTTCTTTGATTTGAGAGGGACCTCCTTGTCTCATTTCATAAGCAGTTAGAATACCATGTAGTTGAACAATAGTAAGAGTTTACAGATCTTGCCTTTCTTCAATAGCTGATACTTTTGACTCAAATTTTGAAGTTAAAGATCTTAAGACTTTTTTCACCAGAGTAGTATCGGTTATGGTTTACCCAAACTTCTCATACGATTTACAATATCATCTAGACGTAAAAAGAAACTGGAAATACTCTCATTACTATGCATCCTGAAATTTTCATATTCAATTCTGAGAGTTTGGAGTTTTGCACTTTTTACCTTTGTATCTCCTTCATAGCTCAGAATTATTTTGTCCCATATTTCTTTTGCTGAATTTAGATGCATCACTTTAGCAAATTCTGGTTCATACAGGCTTCCTAATAGGACATTGACAGCTTTGGCATTGATTTCATATTTCTTACTTTCTGCTGCATCAGTAGGAATACTTGCCGGATACTGATAACCTCCTTCCACGATTGCCCATACTTCTGCACCAAGACTTTGCAGATATGCTTTTGTTCATATCTTCCAGAATAACAGATTATTTCCATTGAATAGAGGTGGCCTTATAGACATTAACCCTTCATGACTTCCCATTTCAACGGATCTCCTTCAAGCGATCAAGCTTCTGCAGAAGGACCTCCTCTGATACCAATTGTTGGGAAAAATACTGAGAGGGGGGGGGGGGTGAATCAGTATTTAGGGCATACTCAAGACTTTTTACTTTTTCTTACTTGAAAACACATACATGACTTTCATGTAGCCAACTCGCGTATACACGCGGATATACTTAATAAAACATGCGTATGTCCAGCAATCTTATTATGCAGATAATTCTTCACTTATATCATTCCATCATTCATTCATTAGATGTTCAATAAACAGCAAGCATGAGCAGTAATAACAGAATAAACCATCACACATAAGCAATACACATGAACACCAGAATTTTAGGTGGAAAACCAAGTCGGGAGAAAACCACTGTTGTCGTTGTCTCAGCCTTCAATATTTTATTATAGAGAAAACATATTACAACCATGTACTGGCGCAGACTCATACCAGCACGCAGGCACCCACCTGCAGAAGGCTACAACTTTCTCTCGTTTACCAGCCTCTCCTGGAAGAGAGTTACGACCCCCTGCTTTCGTTTACCAGCCTCACCTGGAAGGGAGCTACAACCCCCTGATTGAAGGCTACAACCCTCAGCACCACCATGGACCACGTTTCATCAATTTTCATATTGGATCCAACAGCTTCCATACAACATATCTTGTAGGCCACTTTTCATCAGATTTTCAGACTGGACCCACTCCACACATTTAAGCTCAACATTCATCAAACTAAAACTTATAACCCCATCAATTCATTCATTGAATCATCAACCAATAAACCAACAACTTGATCTTCAAGCAGCATATTCATTATTCAAACAACCCAGTTCTGTATGAATACATCATTGACAGATAGCAGTAAAATAGCAGAACAGATCAAATATTTCATACCACTTACTTCAGTAAAACCCTAGATTCCATACGCGCTTTTTCTTCACTGAACCTGCATATGTACGCGCTTTCATATAGACCAACCCGCGTATACTTCAGTGCATTTTTCAGAAAATCCTTTCTTCCCATATGCGCTTTTCCTTAAGCAGACTCGCGTATACACGCGCTTTTTCTGAAGCGAACCTGCATATACATTTGTAACTTTTCAGGACTGTGCAGCTCTTCAGATCAGATAAAAAACTCAGATTTCATCCCTTACTTCAGAGAGTATTTCGCCTCATCTCAGATGTAAACAATCCATAATCAGATCTAGAAAATACATATACATTTCAGATCTAGAGAACCCTCTTCATCATTTTCTTCATAGGTGCATCATAGATTGAGATCTATCAATCAAGAATAGATTTCATCCATGCAGATATTCCTTAGAGAGATTTATTCATTCACAACCCTTACTCATGCACACACTTGCACTATGGTTTTCTTCTCCTTAAATAGATTTGGTCTTTATCAATACCATGAGCCAAAACCACACAACTTCCGATGGTATTCTTGGACGGGATCAAATAGATAATCCAACACTCAATACAATGGGTCAATACCATGGTAATGCCCCTAGGTATCATAGTTTTTAGAGCGCAAAAGGCATACACGAATTTGAGTGTGCGTATTCGCGTGTATACGCAACTTTGCCTCATAAAAACTGCGTATATGCTAACCCTGAATGTATACGCGGGTTCCCTTCACAAAAGTAGAGTATATACGCGGGTTGCCTTCACAAAAGTAGCGTATACATTGTGAAATATTATATTTATCATTTTTCTGGCACTTACTGGAAATGTTTTCTCTATCACATCTGAACTGATCTGTAGATACATCATTCTTACATCTTTAGCACATAGGTTGCTTATCATAGGCAACTCATCAAGTAGGTTTCCATCAAGGACAACTTCATTAAGCATATTTCCATTATCTTCATCAAGTGGGTTGCCATCAAGGACAACACTCTGCATCATATTGCCAACATGAACCACTTCAATGCTGCTCCTTTCAATGTTGAAGGAAATAGTTTAAGTTTTTTAGCATCTTGTAAGTAGTCATAGGTTCTACATAGGACTTCAAATTCAAATAGGAAGGTTTTAGGATCTTCAGTTTTAAGTCCATAGAAGGCAGAGGGTGAAATTTTTTTCATAGTTGTATTAGTTTCTTCATCTACTATAGGAAACCCAAAAGAGCTTCCCATTTCTCTTCTACCTCTTCCTCTACCTCCTTCTCCTTCTGCACCTCTACCTCCTTCTCCTCTACCTCTACCTCTACCCCCTCCAAATAATGTGTGTTCTCCATTAAAAACTCCTCCTCCGCCTTCTTCTTCATAGTTGATTCTTCTGTGGAATTTGAAGGGTTTAAGTCCCTAGCAGGGGTTCCTGAATCTTCTTCCAAGACAGGTTCAGTGGGTAAAGTGGAAGGTCTTTCTGATGGAATATCTGATCTTAAGTCCTCTGGAAGTCTAGGATCAGTAAAGGATGGAATGTGGGTTTGAATTGGAGGTGTACTGGCTCTTGGTCTTGGTGAAACAAGTGGTGTTCTAGGAATCAAGCTTCTTCTTCTTATGAATCTACCCCTTGAGTCTCTTTCTCTATGCATGTCATTGTTTTTGGAAGGTAAGAAACAAGGCTACCTAGCTACACTTCCCCGGAAACGGCGCCAAAATGTTGTGCTCAACTTAGTGTTCCTAAATTGAAGTCATAAATTATCAACCGGGGTCAGTAAACTGCTAAAGTGTGGTGCACTATATGTGCCTAGGTATGTGTTTCTCACTACATTGTGTTTAGTGTTTTTATGATGTTTTTGGTCTTGTGGTTTTATGTTAAGAAGGAAAAGGAACAATTTTTGGTCACACTAAAAACAGAGTAAAGCCTATACTAGAGAACAGAAAATGCAAAGTTTGATAATGACTCATAGCAAGAAAATAAATCACAACATGAACTCAATAACTCATAACATAAACTCATCCAATTCATTCATTAGAAATATGTTGGAATAGCTTGAGAAAAGGACAAGTTTAGTATAAATTAGGTTCTCCTAAGTAAACAACCATCTTACAATATTACAAAGAATCTCATCCATGGCTAAAAGTTTATTGGAACACAATTGGAAAAAGACTATTTGTAACACAATAAGATTTCTACTCTGAATTAACTTGTCATGCTAAGATCAATTCATTCTGCAGCTCAACTTGTCACCACTAAACCTTATTCAAAAGTTAGATATTTTCTAAAATAGTTTTTGGAAAGAAAGGCTTAATTGTGAAATTGCAAAGGATTGCAGAAAAATCAAGTCCTTAAACTGATATCACTAACTCATTCCTGTTCATATGATGATGCATTAATAGAAATTCAGAACAAGATTAGTTTGTAAACAATGAAGGTCGTGAAGTCTAATTTTGACAATTAATACAACTTAAAGAACAATGGATAACACTGAACTAGAATGCAATTGATCAAGCTTGAAACACAGTGATCACAACTAAACTAGAATGCTTTTAGCCTAACTTTGAAATACATTGATTTGGAACTGAACTAGAATGTCACTAATCTAACTTAAAGTATAGTGAATAGAGTTATACTAGAGTGCCATTATCAAACTTGAAACACAGTGACAGAATTAAACTAAAGTGACATCTACCTCCGGAGCACTACAATTAGACTAAAGATGCAACTAATCACTAAAATGTCTCAGCTCTGTCTCATTCGGAATTAGTGGTATTTTGGAATAATTTATGGAACAGGACTGGCTGCAACATGTTATGTAAATGAGCATGAAAGCATACAATTCAACAAAACACAAAAAAGCTCTAAAACACCACAGCTATGTCTCATCTAGAATTAGTGATATTTTGGAAGAGTTTATAAGATCACAACTAGCTGTAACAACTGATGTAATTGAGCACAAAATCATAAAGTTCAGAGAAATGCAACTAACTCCTAAATACTACAGTTATATCCCATCCAATGTGAGTGATATTTTGGAAAATTTTGTAAGGATAAGACTAACTGTGGCATCCGCTGCAAGTAAGTATAAAAACACAAAGTTCAGAAAATTAATTAAACTAAGAATGAAACAAGGCTAAGTTACTTATCTAAACCATATGAACAAAGCTTCTCAGGTAGCAGGGGCCCTCTACCACCGGATTAGCACGCAAATCTACTCAAGATTGACTCAGCTCTTGCAATAAAGTGATGCTTTTTTCATTAAAGGAGAAATTCTTCAAAACATAGTATTTACGGTCTTCTGAGATCTAGCAATAAAACATAAATCTAGCTAGCTGTTTCTCGGTCTCCCGAGCCATACTTATAATAAAATTACATAACTGTCTTTGAGATAAAACAAGAGTAATTTTCTTTCCAAACTAAAATCAAACTAGGACTCTGGTGGTGGCCTCGTTCTATGATTAAGGACATCTGTACATTCCTTGTCCTATTAGAAGTCTGTCACCTAGTTTTGGTTTCCCACGTGCATAATCGCCTGTAGACTCGAGCTCAGACTTTGTGGAGAGCAAGAAATGATGGGGGAGTGATGTGGAATACGACCATATGCATTTTTCCTTGAGGTGAGACCTGGAAACTGCGTAAACATGAGAACGGTTGCGGAATAGGCGACTGGCTACAGAATGACTGTGTTCTGTAGCCGAGTCTAGTCAAAAATTGCTACAATAACAAAATCATGAAAACATAGCAAGCTAGTCATTATATACATTCTTAAAGTAATCCTAATCAATCCTATTGATCATTTAAGCCTGTAATTGATGAGGGACAAAGAAAATGAAGTGAAATGTGGTGGAAAAGAAGGACATCTTTGGGGCTCAACAATCACTCCATGTGAATTAATTTAATATTTAATTCGTTGATCTCTCACTAGTGTATCTTTAGTTACAACTAGTTACAACTAGCACACCTGAGTTAAAATACTTTACAACTCACATAACTACACATCCAAATTTGTTACAACTTTGTATCACTCAGTTACAACGAAGTCCACTAGTATGTCCCACCAACCAACCTTAGAACTCGAAATTATTTCAGTCAACTGGTTTGCCACATCAGTTAGTTAAAATCAAGTGCTTCAAGAGAATAGATTATTATTTATTGTCTAATTATTATTAAGAGACAATAATAATCGACATGCATTCTATTTTTGGACATGCAATCCACGAACCAACTTCACACATGCATTCCAAAAATAAACGCCCATCCATACATATAATTTTCTCAACCATCTATAAATATATTCCCGCTATAAATAGACTTTTATCACCATTATAAAAATAG
The DNA here is from genome assembly GCA_034641835.2 of Pinus albicaulis. Classification (NCBI taxonomy): domain Eukaryota; kingdom Viridiplantae; phylum Streptophyta; class Pinopsida; order Pinales; family Pinaceae; genus Pinus; species Pinus albicaulis. The sequence goes on along the minus strand of CM076583.1, from coordinate 816,656,578 downwards.
GCATACACCTAAAAATAGCCTGCGGACCCCACCTAGTGTAGGTGCTTAATTTTCACTAGGATCGTCATCTTGTGAATCTCAACACTCCCTCTCAACAAGAAAGGGATTATCCTTCACCTCGATCCTATCTCAATGGTATTCGAATTTGCTCCTGGTGAGCGCCTTCATCAAAATATCTACATCATGATCTTCCATAGGAATATACTGAAGCAACATGATCTTCCGCTGCACACAATCTCTGATATGATGATACCAGATATCTATATGCTTAGATCTATCATGAAACACAAGATTAATCGAGAGTTTAATGCAACTCTGATTATCACAATGAATCATTGTAGGATCTAAATGAGAACCAAACAAACCGACCAGGATCTTCCTCATCTAGATAGCCTCACATGCAGCTTGACTTACTGCCATGTATTCTGCTTCCGCTGAACTAAGTGCCACGGATCTCTGTTTTCTGTTGTACCAAGAAACTATTGTAGATCTAATATTGAAGACCCCTCCTGATGTACTCTTTCTATCCATTGGGTTTCTCGCCCAATCTGTATCTGTGAAGCCATGCAACTTCACCTCATCCATTTGTCTATACCATAAGCCATACTCAGATGTTCCCCTGAGATATCTCAGGACATGCTTTCCCGCCTTCCAAAAGGGTTTGGTAGGCTTAACCATTTATTTACTAAGATGGTTCACTGCATAGCATATTTCCGGTCTTGTATTAACTAAATACATGAGTGAACCCACCAACTCTCGATAGACAATAGCATCCACTACCTGACCAGATGTAGCATCCTCTTTCCTCTAGTTTCCAGGAAGAGGAGTATCCATGGGTTTGCAGCCCTCCATGTGAAACTTACTAAGTATCTCCCTTGCATACTTGCCCTGAGACACAAAAATTTCACCTTCTTGTTGCCATATTTCCAATCCAAGGAAATAGTGAAGCAGGCCCATATCCTTCATCTCGAACTCCTTTGTAAGGTCCTCCTTGCATGAGTGTATCAAATCCCATCACCAGTCAGTATTAAATCATCAACATAAAGAAAAATGATTAAAATCTTACACTCCACCACAATTTGGTATAGGTTTTCATCCGCCTCACTCTTGGTGAAGCCAAGTCCAGTGAAATACTTGTCAATCCAAGTGTACCAAGCACGGGGTGCTTGCTTCAGCCCATACAACACTATTTTGAGTATGCACACATGCGAATCACTGTTGAAGATCTCAAATCCTTCAGGCTGCTCAATGTACACTTCTTCCTCAATGATCCCATTAAGGAACACAGTCTTCATGTCCATCTGATGAATGTGCCAACCCATCTATGCTGAGAGAGCAAGGATGGTCCTTATGGAAGAATATCGTGCGAAAGGTGCAAAGGTTTCTTGATAATCAATCCCCTCAATCTATGAGAAGCCCCAGGCCACAAATATGGCCTTGTATTTCTCAACACTCCCATCATTATCTTGCTTTACCTTGTAGATCCATCTTGAATTTACCACTGATTTATCAACCAGCCTTGGAACAATTTCCCAAGCGCTGTTTCCAACAATGGAGTCATACTCCTCCACCATTGCATCTACCCATGTGGGCTCCTACACTACTTCCTAAAATGAATATGGCTCGGTCACAATACATTTTCTCATGAGAGCCATGTATGCAGTGAATCAGTCAGGAGACTGTCTCTATCTGCACTGTGAAGTAGGGACTCCTACATTCTGTGCCACATCAAGCTTCAACCTCTCAGCTTCTGTGGTATGCCTTTTTCCAATTTTGATGTTTGGCTCTACGTGAGTGGACTCCTCCACTCCATGAACCTCATCCTATGGCTGATCCACATCTAGATACTCATATTTGGGAACAAGCAGTTCCTCCTTTGCATGCAAGTCTAGCTCCCTTTCAAGCGACAACTTCATGGTTTTATCCTCATTTAATTTTATATCCTATCGCACCACAATCATTCGTCTGCTTGGAAAATACACATGATAATTATGGGGTGTTTCTGTGTACCCAAAAAATATCCCAACTTCAATAGTCGGCTCCAGCTTCTTCCTGGCGTTCTTGGTCACATGCACATAAACAGATGAGCCAAAAATCTTAAAGTGAGAAACATCCATTTTCTTACCAGTAAAATCTTCTTCAGGTGTACTCATGCCAAGTACTCTTACCAGTAAAAGCTTCTTGCACGCTTCCTCCCACAAGTGCATTAGTAGGCTTTGATTATGCTACATATCTTGTGCAACACCCACGACTGCTCTGTTCTTCCTCTCTGCGATTCCATTTTGCTGTGGGTTATGAGGCACTATGAGTTCTCTTTGAATTCCTTCTTTGCTACAGAAGTCTTTGAATTTTCTCGAGATATATTCACCACCATTATCGATCCATAGAGCCTTCACGTGATTCCCCGACTCTTTCTCCACCAATTATTTAAACTCACAGAACTTTGAGAATATTTGATCCTTCTTCTGCATGAAGAAGATCCAGCATCTACAAGAAAATTCATCAACAAAAATAACATAATAACTATGTTTTTCTGTTGAAACAACCGAGAATGGTCCACACATGTCTGTGTGAACTCTCTCCAGGATCACTAAAGCACGATTCTCCTTTTCATGAAAGGTGGTCTTCACAAAATTACCTATAGTACATCCCTTGCACTGATCTAACTGTGCAAGTGTACCCTTGGGAAGTCCTGTATAAATCTGCTGCAAAATTTTTAGGGTGCCATGGTGAAGATGACCCAATCGTCTACACCATAATTCGCCCTCATCCTAGCTCACCACTTCTTCTGCTTTTCCCACCATTGCAGTGAAACCATCTACCTCCAGCTTGTAGATATTCTTAACTTGAATCCATATCCTCTTGGTTTGATCCATTGTTTTATGTCAGAGGAAAGCTTTTCCATTGCTGAAAACAACATCATAACCTCCGTCCTCCAACATTGCGACTGAGACCAAGTTTTTCTTCAGACTTGGAACATGCATAACATATTTCAACAGAAATGGTTTACCTGAATCCCTCTCAAAGGTAAAGGTACCAATTCCGGTTGCACTGTATTGTCAATCGTCGCCCATTTCTATATTCATTTGGAGATCTTTCTCCTCCAAGTCATTGAAAAGCTCCTTATCTCCCGTCATGTGGAAGGAAGCATCACTATCAAGATACCACACGGATCCCATTATGCTTGAAACCAAGCATACGATCAAAGAGAAATCAAGTTAAAATTGTGAGGCAAGAGCCTCACCAGCTGCAGCTCCAGTAGCCTTCTTGTTCTTCTTTTTTTGTGGGTAGTTAGTGGCGATATTCCCATGTTCGTGACAATGAAGACACTTCACCTTGGACAAATCCAACTTCTTGCCTTTAGCCTCAGATTTTGAATCAGATTTATTCCCCTTCCCTTTCCTTACCTTGGCAACCAAAGCACAATCCTCTTCATCATCATGCTTTGATGAACAGCCATATCTGGTGGTCCGCCTAAACTCCTCCTACACTAGATCTGACCACAGTCGTTCCCAATCCGACAGTTTTTCCTGTCTGTTGACAGAGTCTTGATAACTGTGCCAAATCTTAGGAAGTCCCAAAAGAGCCAAACTAACCAAATCATCATCAACAACCATGAATCCCACACTCCCTAATTCATCTCGACATTAGACAAACTTTGTGAGATACTTAGGAATATTGTCGCCCTTCTCCATCGTGATCTTTATGAATTTATCGTTTAGCGCCAATTTCCTATGGTCGTTGTTTCTTTGGAAAAGACCCATCAAATCCTTCCACATTTCAAATGGAGTGGATTTACCATGAAGGCTTGAGACAATATGGTCTCTCACACCTTCCAACATAATCCTTCTCGTCTTCGCTACTTTCTTTTTCCAGGCGTCAAGTAATGCAACATCCATCGAATTGGGCTTAGGAACATCACTGTCGATGAATTCCTTCAAGCCATTATCTTCAAGCACCACCTCCATCCTATCCTTTCATGAAATTTAGTTTGAGCTGCCCTCGAGTGCATACTCTAGCTACAAACCATTGAAATCTATTTTGATGTTTACTCAACTGTCACACCAAGAAATTCTTGCATCAAATTCGAATTGTTTCCACCAACAAACTCAGCTACTGCTTCAATATTTCAATCTTCTTTGCTCCGATACCATGTAGAAATTTTAATACAATTATGTATTGACTGGATTTTCCTGATCTAACAATTATATGCCACTATTAAATACATAATTCTTCTACTTAAATCTTTGCAGAAATTTAATCGCCAATTGCAAACACATGAAGAACTATCAATCACATATAACACATATGTTTTTACCGGGAAAGCATAAATATAGAAACCCCACTATCATATATTATGTATATATCATGGATCATGAAACAATATCATACAAAACTCTAATCCAAGAGCTCTCTGTACAATATACAATTGTCTCACACTGTCATACAAAAATTGGCATATTCATTCACCAATTTACTACCTCTTGACAGCCTGCCTCCACTGCGAAATCCCAACTGATCACGATCTCTGAACGAATTTGATCTTGCCTTGCCTTGACTACGCAATCCTCATTGGCATCTCCAATATGTGTTTGGTTGCAAGTGTGCACCCACTATAATAACAACTGATAGTCAAACTGTCCATTTCACCTATCTCTCAATTGGGTCTCCAATGGATCTGACATGCATGTAGTTAACAGTAGTAAATCTCCAGTTGCATGTGAGATCACTCCATGTGAATTAATTTAATATTCAATTCATCGATCTCTCACTAGTGTATCTTTAGTTACAACTAGCACAACTGAGTTTAACTCACTTAACTGAGTTAAACTACTTTACAACTCGCATAACTACACATCCAACTCCGTTACAACTTTGTATGACTCAGTTACAAGGAAGTCCACTAGCATGTCCCACCAACCAACCTTAGAACTCGCAATTCCTTGAGTCAACTGGTTTTCCACATCAGTTAACTGAAATCAAGTGCTTCAAGAGAATAGATTATTATTTATTGTTTAATTATTATTAAGAGATAATAATAATAGACATGCATTCTATTTTTAGACATGCAATCCACGAACCGACTTCGCACATGCATTCCAAAAAATAGATGCCCATCTGTACATAGAATTTTCTCAACCATATATAAATAGATTCTCGCTATAAATAGCCTGCAGGCCCCACCTAGTCTAGGTGCTTAATTTTCACTAGGATCATCATCTTGTTGAATCTCAAAAATATCAGATTGAATTCATTGATATACATATGTTTGTATAATTTCTACAAACCTATCATTGAAGGCGAGAAAATTTCCATTAAAGCATGCAGATTCCAAGGTACTAATAAGATTCTAAATCAACTTTCTAGATAATGAGTGGATGTCGATAGAAAGTGATCTGCCGCATGAAATTATACGGCATGAAACCATTAGGTCAAGTTTTGAAGAAATTTTTTGCAAGGATTAAATCAAGGACGGTCAACGCGAATGGAGACAAATTTTTGCAATGAATGGTGAATTTGAAATTGCACTTTCTCTTGAACACATAACGACACTATAAATGGATTGGTAGCATTTTACTTAAATATGATACCCAAAATCGTCTGAAGACTTTCAATGAGGTTTTATTAACTATAAGACAAAAGGATTACCCAACCCAAAGACAAGTGCGACAAAGTGTCGTGTTCAAGAGCGACATGTTGCTTTTTAAAACAAGAATAAAAATGGATTCTTGTAAGTACCTCTTTATTTTTTTCAACCTTGAGGAGGATAAAATTTGATTTTCATGTAAGCTCATCCTTCGAATGAGTCCATCTCAGTATTTTTAATGAACCCTAAGAAGGAGTGATTCGGTCTTATTATAATCGACAAGTCTTGCATTGTTTAGTTTTAACGAGTCCAACATAGGATTAAATCAGTGTTTTTCAGTTTTAAGGAGTCAGAAGAAAAACATAAGTAAACTTCGTAGTGTTCTTTTTCATAAATTTAGTCTCTCAAAACTGAAAAAGGATAAAATAATGTATGAGAGAACTATGTTGACTATGCTTAGTCAACATATACCTTTTTCGTAAATAGTATAGTTCAGTTTGGAAAAGGGATAAACTTATACCGAATAGACGATTGTTCATTTATTTTAACAAGTTCAAATAGTCAAGTGTTTGGCGATATTTTCATATTTAGAGAGTCTGAAAAGGGCTTAAAAGAGGACTCCAGGGTTTTTCTTTTTCGTATTTTTAAAGAGCCCGAAAAAGTGATAAAATTCTACTCATTTTCAAACATAACTTGTTCCCTACACAAAAAATCAAAAAATTACAATCACCTGCTCTTCAATCATGGAAAATACATTCAAAATTTAACTCATAAAGGTGAAAATAAACAAAATAATATTATTTTATTCGTTGAAACCTATAAAAAGTGGTAAAAAAAAATCAATTTTACCTTTTGATTTTTAGAGAAGAGAAAAATAGTTTTTTCCATAAACCTTTCGGAGTGGATATCGGGAGAACCAGTCAGCCATTTTCAGAACAGTTAGTTCCAGGTATACTACCTCATCCTTATCTTGCTTTTCATCTGTTCATTTTTTCATTTTCTGCTTTTAGGCCATTTTTTTAGGGGGAAACAATTTTTGAAATCTGTCGTCGGGGGTGCGCAAGTTTTTGTGGTGAAACCTGTGCACCTTGATGATTTTTTAATAGAAAAAATCACCTGGACACCACGGTTTTTATACATAACCCGTGCACAAAAAATCATTGTTTATGAATAAAACCCATGCAAGTACTGTGGGGTTTTCTAAATTTCATTTCTATCCATAAAAAATGGCTCAGATTCTCTCTAATGATTTCTAATGTTCCTAATTGATTGTTTGCAGGCTAGAAATCATGTTAAAATGGAGAGAAATAGAGCATGAGTTGCATGATAATGAAGCCATGGATGAAACAACAACACTTTGTACACTGAAAAATTGTGGTTTGTATAAATTCTAGGCAATACAAGGAATAAAGGCACAAGTGGAACTTATGACCTGGTTGGTCAATGCCTAGGATGTTCAGGAGTAGTGCTTTATTATTGGGGATCACAGGCTTGTGATCGAGCCAGAGGATATTTCTTTCCTCACTAGATTAGCCCGTAGAGGAAGATATATCTCCTTATTTGGCTCACGACTAGGGGGCTGGCTACTGCATATTATATGGTGCAGTATTGCAACCAAGATTCAGAGCTGAAGGATGGTTGCATTGATATCAAAACAATTGTGCGACTAGAGATTAATATCATTGCATTTACAGTTACCTGGTTGTGTGGTAGTCTAGCTCTACATGTGGCTACCAAAGCATAGATGCAGTCTGTTGCTGAGTGTTCCGGGGGAAAAATTTTCAATTGGTGTGAAGGAGTGTTGGTCAACAAGAAAGGCCAACTTAAGAGAGTGAAGAATGGGAAGCTACAACACTTCGGCCATGGATCCATTCTTGTGTCTTTCACTTTGGAGAGGATTCCACTCCTAGCAGCTCAGCAGTCACCAGTGGATCCGATGAGACCGAGGGAACTGTGTATGTTGCGATGGGTGTCATTCATGGCTCATCATGGTGGCGATGGTGGTCCTATGGTTTTATATACACCTCAGTTCTTTATATGGCTCAGGAGCCAAATCTTCATGATTGAGGATTTTCCTTACGCAGGGGTAGATTTTAGGGGTGACCCTGACACATCACTCCCACTGGGGAACACAGTGGGATTCATCAGGTAAAATATATCATTTTGAATATTTTGTTTTATCTAATTTTTGTTTGATTTTTAATCATCCAATAATGATAAAAATATTAAAATGCAGATGTTGGCCATACACGACCATCAACGCTTCGTTTCTTTGACAGGCGAGACGCGCAGCCTATAGCAGCAAGTCCACCACATACTGATGCAACAAAGGCCCTTGCAGAGCTAGAGCACAACCTATTGACTATTGACATCCCAGAGATAGGGTAAGATGATATACCTCTAAGGCTCCAGATACATGTGACTGTGGTTCCAAGCCCATTTAGGTGATATGTGTGCAGGGTGGCACGTGCTATAGTCTGCTACCATGATCATCATCATGGATGGATGATGTCGATCTAAATTGGATTTTTTTTTTTTTGTATCAATATATTTAGATCATAAGGTGTTTGAAACCTATGATCACAAACGATGTAATATTTTTTGACACATAACTATTTTGACCTAATGATATTACTACTTTCGATATCTGAGTGTCTTGTTCAATATGGATCAAATACTATTTTTTTTTACTTTCAATGTTGTAGATGTCTATTTAAAACTTGATTATCTAATGCATCAACCAATGTGTTTAAATTTCTTGAAATTTGTTGATATTCAATGTAATCAAACTGTGTTTCCAAGAGATGAACCCTTAAAAACATTCTGAACAAGGACAAATTTATGATAGCATAAACACCATTTAAATGTAATATAATGACTTGCAAATATAACCTAACAATCAAATGTCAAATGAAAAATTCAATGGCATCAGATAATAGCTCAATGACTGCGCTATATTCTGCAATATCGTTCATTTTTTGACTGAGTAAAATCCCATGAATAGAGACGAACTCATCAGTGGGTGAAAGGATAACCCAAGCAACAGAATAAATGTTTCATGTACTACGACATGCACCATCAGAAAAGCCAATGTAATTATGAAGGAACGTCGACATATGCAGTATCAAGAGTAATCAAGATAAGCAACAAAAGTAGCGAAAAATCATCAAGCCAAATAACTAATCCAAGGAACACTTTCCTAATCTAAGGCACACTATTCTAAAATGAAACTAATGTACAAAAAGGATCTTCATACAAAAAATCATGCATAATATCTATTGAGATAAAGGTCATTTCTGGGTTTATCTAAAGAGACACCATCATAATCAATTAACTCGAGGCTTCTTTTGCAAGCACACGCTTAACAATATAAGGACCATGCCACATTGGTTCGAATTTACCGACACCTAGTTTGTCATGAGCTTGATCGTATACTAAAACTATGTCACCTTCCGAATAGATACGAAGGTTAACACTTTGATCATATTGAGCCTTAACAATTTTTTTATGAGCTTCGTCAGCTAATTGTGCTCGGTATAGGAAGTGTTTCTCCTCTTCAAAGGTAGTGTCTGATAACAATTTGATGGCTAATTTGAGTGACAGGATTTCACATTCAATGGGTAACATAGATTCCAAACCGTAAATGAGTTGAAAATGAGTAAACCCTATGGATGTTTTTGCAGAGGTATGGTATGCCCACAATGCCGAAAAAATAATGGTATGCCAATTTGTTTTATGACTTCCTACAATCTATTTAATCATGTTGGTTAAAACTTTGTTGAGAGCCTCAACTTGGCCATCTACCCATGGGTAATATGGTGTAGAATTAGCATGGCATAGACCAAGATGATCATAAATTTTGGTCATCATAATGTTTTGAAAGTGGCTACCATGGTCTGTAACGATAGCTTGAGGGACACCAAACCTAGCAATCACATGATTGAATATGAAAATTTCTTCATTTTTGCCATCAACCATGAGTGTAGGCATCGCCTCACTTCATTTGGTAAAGTAATATATGGCGAGAATAATATAGCCATGCCCCCCGACCAAGTGAGGGTTACATGTAACGAAATCAATGCCACATTTTGTGAAAGGATAGACATCAATTATTGGGTGAAGAGAAGCCATAGGTGCACACATCTTTCGATAAAATATCTGGCAATTGTGGCATTTTCTAACTGAAATAATATAGTCTTTGAATAGTGACGTCCAGAAATAGCCAGTGTGCAATATCTTTTGGGTTGTGGTAAACCTAGACATATGACCACCACAGGCTCCAGAATGGCAATCATTTAAGACCCTTTCGGCTTCTTCATGAGTTATACAATGTAGAAAAATAGAATCGGCACCACAACGATAAAGAGTGTCGCCAACAATATTGTATTGTTGAGATTGGTATCGTATTCTACGTCGATCATATCATGAAAGCTCTGGTCGAAAGGTTTGGGTTTGAAGATATATAATGATATATCCATACCAAGGATCTAATGTACTGATTAGAAACAAATATTCATCAACAATATGGTCCTCTACTACTATTTCAGATTTAGTATAGGGAAAATCATACATAAGTTCAACAAAAACTAGTGATTTCTTAGACTTGGATTTATCAAACTCCAAATAAAACTCTTGTAGGATAACTATTCATTTAGAGTATTTTCCTCTGAGTAATTGTTTCGTAAAAATGTACATCATTGGGTTGAAATTATATTTCATTGTGTTTTTATGTAACAACATGTAATGACAGAATCGTTGGACAACTTGAACAACTTCCAAGGCCAATTTCTCCACATGTGAATACTTTATCTCTGTCGGGGTGAGATTTCGACTTAGGTAATAAATCAAATGTTCATTGTTGGAGTCATCCTCTTGAACTAAAACCATTCCAATTGTGGAATCAGGCGTAGCTAAATACAAAAAGTAATCTTGGTGATAATCAAGTCGATGCAACAATGGTGCATGTGTCAACGAGTGTTTGGGTGAATCAAAAGCTTTATCGGCATTGTCCCAGATGAATGGAAAATATTTTTTTAATAACTGAGTGAAACCTTTAGTTAAATACACATAGTTGGGGATTAAACGATGTAGAAAGTTTGATTTCCCCTGCAAACTCTGGAGTTGGCGAAGAGTGGAAGGGGGAGGTAAATTAACAATGTCCTCAACCTTAAACAAGTCGACACGAATGCCTTATATTGAAAAAATGAACCCAAGTAAGCATCTTGATTATACAAAAAAAACACATTTGTGTGGATTCAAATTAATTTTGTAATGCCTACATCATATAAATATGGCACCTAATGTGTAGGATGATCTTGTCTGCGTAAAGAATGAGCATCTAAGTCATCCAAGTAGGGTTGTATAATGTATTTGATATCATGAAATGCATAAGACATAGCTCTTTGAAAAGTTGCGCCAACAATTTTTAGTCCAAATGGGAATTTATAGTATGCAAATGTTCCCCATGGACATATAAATGTTGTTTTAGGCCGATCAACATGGAGTATGTTTATTTTATTGTAGCCATAAAATCCATCCATAAGCGAATATATTTTGTTTCCAGCACAATCATCAACAATTTGATCGATGTAAGGGGTAGGATAATTGTATTTAGGATAGGCCTCGTTAATATCCCAATAATTGACACATACTATGATAGTACCTTTTTTTGGTTACCGGACCTATATTAGATACCATATCTGTCAAAGGAATAAGATAAATAAATCCTGCACGAAGTAGTTTTTCAACTTCAACTTTAATTGCAGCAAATTTCTGCGGATGTATTAGACGTAATCTCTGTCTAATAGATTTAGCATATGGGTATGTCTTAATTTCATGAATAACAATATTAGGATCAATACCTGGCATTTCTTCATAAGACCAGGAAAAAATGTCTTATAATTCTTGAAATAGGGCTTTGTATAATTTGATCTCTTCAATTGGGCAAGAAGAGCTTATATGAATGTTTTCAGTTATGCCAGGTTTGATCAATATGTCAATGGGAATTGTGGCATAAATATTTCATAAATTTGTCTCAGAATCCGAATGAAGAATGGACATAATATTTTGAGGTTCCTTGACATAATAAATCTAAAATATGGATGGAAAGTCATTTTCAAATCTATCAAGGTCAGGTAAAAAAGCAGATCAATGATGAATATCATCCCATGGTAATTCATCCAATGACAAGATTTCTCAGATATTTTCATCAGTTGAAAAGGATCAAAAAATGATGTCATGGATAAGCTTGATAAAGAATAAGAATCTTCATTGACCACATTCATTTGATCAATATTAGTTGATGAAATGTCAGAAAACGATTCTACCGCTACATATGACGATTCATATGGTCTTAAAGGCATATTGCCACCATAGGAGTCCAATTCAGATTCTAAAGGCACATTCCATGTGTCATCAAATGGAATTATGCTTGATGTAATAATATTGATATTGGAAATAGTTTGAGGTACGTTAGGAGGAGGTATAGTGAAATTTACCATAAGAGAAAAATCTTTAACTAGTCCTACCCCAACATCTTCATAAGGGACAACCGTTTTTCCGACATGTTGGATACTATCTATAGAGGTAGGGTTTTAAATGACATGTAGCAGAGTTCCTCCATGAGATGAGGAAAATTCTGTTGAACTTGGTCCATGGTGAGCCACTTTCCTTGGCGCAGGAGTTGTCCAACTTTGATAACCCGATACAATTGGATCCACTGCTGGCAAGTCTTCTTGATATGCGTGTCCATGATCCGATCAATTGTGTCCTATTACATGCAATCGGGTTTATCTCTATTGGTGTGAGTTTTTATACAATGTCTGATGTGTCTATTAATGATGGAAATTATGGCCAAAGGTGGTCCACATTGAACACTTGTTGCAGGCCAAGGAATGGGGGAATGTTGAGCTCAAAAGAATTGTCTCCCACAACCTTGATAATGGTATAAGGTCCATATCAGAGTGGTATGAGCTTCCAATGAGCTCTGGTTAGGCATTATTTCTGCAAATGCAACCAAACTTTGTCGCCCACCTAAAACGTGTGTGGAACCCAATGTTGATAATGTCAGTGCTTGTACTTAGCATTGGAGTTCTCCAAGATGTCGTGAACCTGTTGGAGGATGTGCTAGATACGTTCAATAAATATGGTTTATTTATCAACCTATCAAGGTACATGTGTGGATTCCGCCTATGTAGTCACATGAGTTATAGAAACATATATCAATAGTTGAAATACTAGACCCACCCGAAAGGGACTGTGACCAATCTAGCTATGGAGAGCTATGGTGTAACTATGTTGCACATAGGGGAGGCTCTCATCCCAATTTCATGGATGTTTGGAGTTGTACATGCAGAGCGAAGCCACCCGATGGTGTATGGATGCGGGTGTGGTGTGGTTGGTAGACCCAACCACTTCATGACCTCTTCTGAAATGAGGTTCTTTTGGCTCCCACGGTTGATAATAAATTGTAGCAGCAAGCCCTTCATCTACCTCTATGAGTGAAAGAGGAACTCCCCCTCGTTTGGATGTTTCTGTTATGACATTTGGAGCTTAGTGATGTCTACCATCGCAGTGGGTTTTGTGTCAATGACCTGCTTACCCTTTTCGATTCCCTTGTTGTGTTCCAGCTCAGAATTAAAATAGGCATCCATCTCCGAGTCTCTCAATTTTGCCACAAACACCTCTTTTGCATGACATTCATTCATGTTGTGAGTGGATATTTTATGGAACTCACACCACTTGTCGATGTCCTTATTTTCCTTACCAATCGAGGAGATTCCTAGTAACTCCATTTCCTCTTGATCATATTTGTGGAAAAAACCATGGTACTTGAGAACCATATGTTTCTCAAAATATTTTGTACCTAGCTTTGTGTGTAGGGAATGGAAAGTATTCCCTAGTTCATGAACATCTTGATCCCTCTGCTATCACAACGTATTATATTGTATATACTTGTCGTGATAGCTCCCAACAGGATAGTACTATTTCTTAATGGCATCTCAGAAATAATTTTGAGTGGGTGCGACCGAGAACAGTGGGGGTTCCCCCTCATCCTTCCTCTCACTATAGGTTTCCCACCAATCCTTGATGCAGGGGGGTGGATTTCAAGATTGAAAAGGTAATATTCTCCCTTTGGAAAAATCATGAACAAAAAAATATCCTTCCAACATATTTAAACATTTATCTACGACATCTGCATCTATCCGACCTTCAAATGTGGGAATTTCAAAGTTGACTTGTACCTTAAAGGGAGTGGAACCTCCATAGTGGTCGTCGGATGAATATGCGTCACTGGTGGGTAGCCATTGAAGGATTTGGGCAAATTTGTCCATCATCACATTCCTCTATTTCTAGAGGGCCTCCTCGAGCAATATTTTGATAGGATATACAACTCTCTCGTCTTTCTTTTCTTCAGCCATGGGAGGTTTTCAGGGTTTATGAGGCTGGTCTTGCTAAGGTTCAACCAGATCGAGCCCTAACTCCTTATACCCTAATCTCATTGGGGACATGCAAAGAAAGATCGAGAAAGAGCAGGTTGCTCTGATACCACTGATCCGAACTAATAAAGTAATGCAATAAAATACAGAAATAAACATAAATGTAGAGATGTAGCAGGAATAAAAATTCATTTCACTAATATCAAATAACTAAAATGTGCTTACAGACAAAATAGAAATAAACTAACTCCGGTGATGGTAACTTATCTCTGAGAAGAGATGTGGTGGCTACATACCTTTGAATTATGTTACAATGAGGCTCAAAGGCCTATTTATTATTGAGAAATAATGGAAAAATCTAAACTTCCAAAAACCTAACCCTAGTAGATGAAGCGCCAAAACTATGGGCCATGTTTTGGTAAATTGGTACATCAACTTCCCAGGGATGTAGCTTTTGCATATGATCTCCATTTGACGCACAAAATACCTTGTTAGAAATATGTATCTGAGGAATAGAAAATTTGAGTGGAAAAAAACAATTAAAAACATTTTCGGCCCCATTTTTCCCAAAAAAACGTTGTTGAGGGCCTCAGAAAAACTTCATAATTTCAAGACTCGAAAAACTGCCAGAAATAGTAAACTGTGCTATAATTAAGGAAACTGAAAAATTGAAAGAAACAATGGTGGGGATCCAAGTGGAATAGGCAGGTGACCGCTAATATTGATATGAATCGGTCCTCCCCCCTTAGGAATAAATGATCCCCATTGCGTGTAGTTCCTCCATGAGATGAGGAAAATTCTGTTGAACTTGGTCTCTGGTGAGCCATTTGCCTTAGTTCGGGAGTTGGCCAACTTTGACAACCTGATACAGTTGGATATTCTGCTGGCGAGTATTCCTGATATGCATGTCCATGATACGATCAATTGTCTCATTTTCCATGCAGTCGGGGTTTAGCTCTGTTGGTGTGAGTTGTTTTGCAATTTCTGATGTGTCTATTAATGGTGGAAAGTATGGCCGAAGGCAGTCCACATTGAACACTTAGTGCAAACCAAGGAATGTGGGAATTTTAGGCTCAAAATAATTGTCTCCCACAACCTTGATAATGGTGTCAGGCCCATATCAGAGTGGTATAAGCTTTCGATGAGCTCCGGTTAGGTGTTCTTTCTGCAAATGCAACCAAAAAAAATTTCCCACCTAAAACTTGTGTGGAAGCCGATGTTGATCATGTCGCTGATTGTACTTGGCATTGGACTTCTTCAAGATGTCATGAATCTATTGGTGGATGTGTTGGATACGTTCAATAAATATGGTCGCTTTATCAGCCTCACATAATACATATGTGGATTTTGTCTTTGTAGTCACATGAGGTATGGAAACATCAATCAGATACAATGGTTGAAATCATAGGGGAGGCTCTCATCCCAAGTTCATGGATGTTGAGAGTTGTACATATGGAGTGAAGCCACCCGATGGTGTACATTGGTGGGTGTGTTGTGGTTGGTAGGCACAACCTCTTCACGAATTATTCTGAAATGAGGTTGTTTTGGCTCCCATTGTCTACAATAAATTGTAGCAGTGAGCCCTTCACCCACATATGTGAGTGAAAGATGTGACCCCCCTCCTTTGGATGTTTGGGTTCTGCCTTTTGGAGCTTGGTGGTGGCTACCGTCACAATGGGTTCTACATCAATTACCTTCTTACCCTTGTTGATTCCCTTGTAGGGTTCTGTTGTACTATACAACAACCCTCCCTTTTTCTAAATTTTAGAAATAAAATTTAGAAATAGGGTCCCTTTCTTTTTAGAAATAAAACATTTAGGAATAAAATTCATTGTTTTGAAATTTCATATTCAACATTCAAAAAACTTATAGTCCGATCTAATATAAAAGGCATTATCATAAAAACAAATCAAAGTTAAAAGCTCAATCGCAATCGGAGAATCGGAGATAACACTCATTAGAAATATCATATGCCCATTACAAATCTTCCGATGCGATTAGTCCAATCGGAAAATTCTAATCGCTGAGAGTTTAAAACAATTAAACAAAGCTTCCGATGCGATGCGGTCAATCGCAATCGATCAATCGGGACAATCTTTAAAAAAATCTTTACGCTTAGTTGAAATTTCCCGATCCGATGTGCATTTGATAATAAGCGCTTTTAAAAGAAAATCGAACATTTGTTTTAAAAAATATGGTAGACCCCACCATCAGAGATCGGAAAGATCTGCAATCGCAATCGATCAATCGGAATAAACGTATTGTGATACTCATTTGCCATTCGAAAACTTCCGATGCGATTCATCTATTTTGCATACGAAGATTTTTGTTGAATATATTAATATATCACAAGCGCCAAATCTTGATTGGTACGAAAGGCATTCAATAACGAATCAAATGAATATGGTTTGTGATTTGGTGTTAAATACTTAAGTGTGACCCAAAAGGAGCATTTACGCAATATACGAGACAAATGAATGAAAACCATAAATTCATAAATCATTCCGTTTGAATGACTTGTTGAGCACGACTGAGAGTTTATTGTCTTGCAGAGCCAAAGAACACCAAGTTCTTTCATTCACATACAAAGAGAAGCGGTAGCAGACGTAGAAATGTCAAAAAGAGGAAGAAGAAATAAGACTGTTCTACCAGTGAAGTTTGCCGAGACTCCTACAGTCTCAAAAGAAAAGCCCGTAAAGCTAAGGCTAGTCACAGATACATCATGACAAGGTCTTGGAAAAATGACATGGGACACACTCTACAACCTGTTGGAAAAATTAGACCCCCGAGGTCACGGTGGAGAAGGCATGGGTTCCGGACGAGGATGGCTCGGATTGGATTCGACATCAACGAAAGAACACTTTGGTCATTTGCGCCGAATTGCGACGACAACGTATTTTATGATGCGGTTCGATGAATTATTGACGATTGTAAAGATAAAGATAGAATGTTTATTTGACATCAAGGTGCCTTTCGCTCGTTTAAAAGCGGAAAGACTTGAAAGCAATATGCCACCTTCGATTTGAGAGGGTGTATAACAAAATTTATCCAAAGAAATTTTATTTGGAAGTGACCAACAAAGTCCAATCAAACCTATCCAAGAAAGTGAAGGAAAAACCCGAAGCAAAAATGAAGCATGGGTATGTATTCGTGAATTCTCTTAACACCTCCATTATCTTGGTGCCATGATGTGTAGGTTATTTGGAAATGATAATTCAGCTAGGATTTCTATACAAATGGTCCCCTTAATCCTAGCAGCTGTGAATTCCGACATTATGGATTGGGCTGTTATTCTTTCTGATAGAATGGCCAATAGGATCCTTGAGTACAGACAAGAAAAGGATGCTGGAAATTCTACCCCCTTTTTCCTTTGTGCCTATATTCTTGATGCTATTTGTTTCAATTCCGAATTTCCCTTATTTGGATGGAAATGGACTCCCAATAACCCCCTTCCAATCCATATTTATCATAAATTTCTTTGGAAGATTCATTTCCAAGCTAATGTATATAGAATCTGTCATGGTTTCCTCATTCCTGTTTTCCAAACCATTTTTAATCGCTTTCCTCCTAGGTTTTCTGATAAAGCTAAAGCCGACCTGTCTGCAATCGGAGATTGGTTTGGGGAGGAAAAATTTACTTACATCAGGGTTTTTGGTAGTATAGTGGAGCCACATATTCTTCCGCTTTTTGTTCCAGACAAACTTCTCGCTCAAAAAGTTTCCTATCAATTGACAATTGAAGGTATATCCAGGTCTTTGAACAACAGTAAGAAGAAAATGTGGCCTCAATTCCCACTCAATTGTGGTCATTTCACTCTAAATGATTTCAAGCATGCAGAAAAGGAAGTCTCCAAGATAAGAGGTTGTAAGTTTGCAACCATTCCTGGAAGACAATATGATCCAAAAAAGATAGCATTTGATGTCACTGCTTCAGTTTCAATTGCTCGTTTTGAGCATGAACCAGATATGTTCGATGATTTGTTTATCTCATTAGATAATTTTCCTCAGATTTTTGACTTGATCAAGTCTACATTTCAACAGGAGGAAATAAATA
Source organism: Pinus albicaulis (assembly GCA_034641835.2). Taxonomy (NCBI): domain Eukaryota; kingdom Viridiplantae; phylum Streptophyta; class Pinopsida; order Pinales; family Pinaceae; genus Pinus; species Pinus albicaulis. Next base: position 816,638,500 of record CM076583.1, on the reverse strand, counting down.
AATTTCTCTTATTTAGAAGCCAGATATTGTTGAGAGTACCTCTAGACCAGCTGAGAACTCAAATCCAAAAATCAGAGACAGAAGGTACATCCGGCCAAATGCTAGTAGAAACATCTACCAGCAAAATCATCACACAATCGGCTGTCAACCAGTCGATTGTACATTCTCAAAAAGTGGTCACTATTGACAAACCTGATGCCCCAAAAGGGAATACTGCTCAAATGATAGACAAATGTACAAATATCAATGATGAGGTGCATAATCAAAAGGATGGATCAGATGACAAAAGCACCAAGCAGAGCATAGATAAAGAGAAAGAAAAAGAAATACCAAAGGAAATTACGGTTTCCACTAATCTTGATATTTCTTCTCAGCTATTAAATCAATATGATCAGTTTGCTCAACAGCTTGGATTGCAGGATAAAGGTTCAGAACAAATAGAACAGGAGGTTGAAATCATTCCTGAACATCCTACAGGTCATATTGTATTAAAATGTGAGGAAATCCCTCCTTTGGATATATTCTACAGCCCTAAACATAAGGCTGTTGTCAAGAGACAAAGAAAGAAAAGAAAAGCAGAACAGGGCATATTCTCTACTCCATCAGAGGAGTTTATGAATATTGTTTATAAGAACAGTGAAATGAATCCATTTGAAGACCTTACGAAATTGTCACAATATACAGGAGTCTATAGTGCTGCAACAGTTGATAAAGTTGTAGAAGTTTCTCAACTAATAACTCAGAAAGATCTTCACATAACTTCACTGGAAGAAAAAGCTAAGGAGAATCAGCAGCTGATCAGCCAATTGCAGCAACAACTACAGGATCAGATATTCAGGTCTAAAGAATTGGAGAAATAGCTGGCTGAAGAAAAGAAGAAGGTTGATGAAAAGCTTTTAAGCAAACAAAAGCAGCTAAATGAAGAAATTTCTAAGTTGCAGAGTCTGTTACAAAATGAGGAAAAGGAAAAAATGACTCAAGAAAAGGAATTCCAAGCAACTTTGGATAATTTTAAAGATTATCCAAAGTTAAATGAATTCAAATCGGAAGCCCTTGAGGCTAATAAATTATTGACTCAGCAGTTAATCGAATTTTGCTCAAAACTGTCACAAGCAGAACCCTTTTGTGAGATTACTTCATCTTTGATCCAAACTATCATAACTCTTAGACAAGAAATAGATGATGCCGATGAAAATATTTCTGAGTTTCTCACCTGGCAGGATACAGAAAAGGGAAAAGAAGCAAATCTTCCTAGGATAGAGGAAAAACACAAAGAAATCCTGTTTACAGAATGGGAACATCAATTAATGAAATCTGATAGAGCAATATCAAGGGCCAGAAATATAATGAACAATCTCACGCAATTCATAAATGACAGCCTATATTCAATTAATCTCATTTCAGACTGTAGTCCTGGCAGTTTGCCAAAGATAAAAGAAACTGAAGACAGGTGGAGAGAAGAAATGGAAAGGAAAAGTCAACAAATCGGCAGACTTCAAACTATATCCTGGGATAGTATGTGGACTTATGTGATCAAGCCAAACAATCAACAGACAGCTATCAAACTTCTATCGAACGCTGTTGATTGTCTAATTCCAGAGTTTTCTGATGCCACCTATGCTGGACAGTTGCATACTGAGATGAGTCATCCACCAAGACTCCGAGATATGTTGAACATTTGCAACTTGGCTTTATCAAGCGAAGGAGAAAAACAATGAATCAGTTTTATTCAAAATAGCATTTCAGTTTTAATTTGATAGATTGTAGCAATAGTTTTAGGATTTTGTTATGTAATTTATTATTTAAATCCCTCTCATGCATTTAGAGAGGGATCGGAAGTTGTAATATTTTGAGGATTTGGAGCTAACATTTCTGTACTTCATTCCTTATTATATTTCTATGAAAGATCACATCTGGTGATTTTTGTGCTCAAATTATCTTTGAAGTGTTGCATTTTTGTGCCTTTGGAGTTAATTTTACATCGGAGTTACTAGATCAGAGTATCATACTTAGTTTGACAGTCTGCAATATGAATGAGGTATTTTTATCTGTTCATTGTTAATTGTCTCTGTTATATGGTATTCGTTTGAAGAATTTGCTATCATTTATATATTTGATTTTCATAATATTTCCTCTTTATATTATCATTTCTGAGTATAATTGGAATATTATCATTTAGATACATATATGAATGGTATATGATGATGAATGCAATATACTAATATAACTCTGTTTAATTTATTAAACAGAGTTATCTTTATTCGTTTCTGCACATTTCAATTTAACTAATAATACATTTTCATGGTTATTATTAGATTGAAACAATCCTAAGTTGTATTCACATATTATTACCCGGGTTAAAATTAGAATTTCTTTATCAGCATTTAGTTTAGATTAGATAGTTTTATTATTCTGTCAATTTAGTCCCATTTTCACCCATTCAATTCAATCAACTTAGTTATAAGGAAACTGGTCCTTTAAATCCAGTCGGAGCCACCATCCCAAACGGAAAAGGAGCTGTCTTAAGGTCCCGACCGGGTGGTTTTCCCCCAATGTTTGAAGCAGATATTTTCTAGGCTTCAACATTTTTGGCGCTAGAAGGAGGGCCTCCTACTGTGAATGGCAAGCAAACCCAAATATACAAACCATTCTAAGAGTAATTCTCCCTCCACATCACCTCGTACTTCCAAATTTCCCGCTGATTCCTCAGCATCCAAGCAAGAAGAAGAGGTATCCACTATCACTGCTCAAACCCACCATACTTCAGAACAATTAAGTCTTGAATCTCCTGAAGTTCAGTCTCTCATCCAGAAACTTCAGAGCTTCTCGATTTCACCACAGAAGTCTGAGCTATCTCAAAGCAGTGAGACTTCGCAATTCAATCTACCTCACCCTCTTACTAAACTTCAGAGTGAAAAGCTCGGTATTGAACCTACTGAATTTCCTTTACCTAAAAGGAAAAAGGCAAAGAAAAATACTGAAGATTCTGACAGTGAAGCACTTTCATCCACATCTTCCATCTCATCTTCCCCAGTGCGAAGTCAACCATCCACTTCCTCATTACATATCGTTGTTCACCAGGAATTGGGAACTTCAACATCTCAATCTGCTCACTCCTCAATATCAATTCCTTCCCAGACATCTGGAATCTCAACAACAGTATCATCCACCACTGGTATTACAATGGCAGATCCATGGACCAGACCTGGTGCAGTCAACATGCCCGCACCATTACATGCATTACCAGATGCTCCTGAAAAATGGCTACCCAAGTTTAATCCAGAAGATGGAACCCAAGCTGAGGAACATATCAATAACTTCATGTTAGCGATTAATTTGAAGGGAGTAACAGAGCAAGATGTCGTTGTTAGGCTTTTCCCTTATACGTTGCAAGGATCAGCAAGATCCTGGTATTTTTCCCTGCCTTCTGGTTCTATTACCAGTTGGAACATTTGCCAAGAACAGTTTCTCACTAAGTATGGAGATGACAGATCTTTAGCTACACTAATAAATGATCTCTCCAATCTTAGGATAGAGCATAGGGAACCCATTAAAGAATTTAATGCTCGTTTCAATAAACTTTTGAATAAAATCCCAACGACTTCCAAACCAAGTGAACAAATCAGAAGTGAGTGGTATATTACTGCCCTACCTGCCAATATAGCTATTTTTGTAGACAGGGGCGCAAAACCAACACTTGCTGAAAACATGAAAGAAGCACTTGCTGTGGAAAAACGTATTAATGCTCTAGAAAAGAAAGCAGCTCTTGAGGAAAGAAAAACCAAAAAAGTTTCATTCAAAGAAGACTCAAAGAAGAAAATCTCAAAAGATCCATATGATATGGAAGGCCTCCAAAAAGTTCTCAAGACTATGTCAAATGAAATGGTTGAAATTAAGAAACAAGTAGCTGAAACTTCAACCAAGAGGCCCTTCAAGAATTATAAGAAAACCGAATCAAAACCACCAAATATCGTATCTTATGCAGAATCAGATCAAGAAGAGGAAGAAGAGGAAACAATCTCATCAACTGATAATGAAGAAGAAATTGTTGAATGTCATGGTATGTGGGATTTCATACTGCCCAACTCCGATACAGATAATGATGAAGAAGCTTTACCTGTCTCTACTAGGAGTAAAGGTACTCCTGAACCTGTTCAGACAACTTCAAAGAAGCGGAGTGCAGGTGCTGCTACAACAAAAGAAAAAGTACCTACAAAGAAATCACCCGCAGCAGTTCCCCAAAACCCACCTTCAACTTCAAATACTCTTCCAACATCCAAAACATTAGTAGTATCCGATTCAATGGATTACAATATTGTTGATTATATGAAGAAAACTAAGGCAAACATAACTATGTTTGAACTTAGCAAATTAAAACATCAACAGAAATTGCTTCTCAAAGAATTGAATGCTGTTCCCTGTTCACCTCTTCCCAGTGCTAAAGCTGCAAATGATTCTGGTCAACCACCTTCTGGTATGATAGAAGCTACTGATTCAGTCCTGATTGGGGATAGATCGAATTCTCACACTCCACCCTTCCTTTTGACTTTTGAGATCTACAACAGAAACCTACACAATTGTTTGATTGACTCAGGGGCATCATCCAATATAATGCCAGCTTCAGTTTGTTCTAAACTGAACATAGAACCCCAAAAGTCTTCCATACACATTGTACGGTTAGACAGAAGCAAGGTCCAGGTTTTAGGAGAGATTAACTCCGTAACTATCAGGTTAGCAGCTGATCCACGGGTAGTTCAACGAATTGATATCTTAATAGCTGATAGACCTGAATTTTATGGGTTGATTTTAAGTAGAGATTGGTCTGAAAAGCTCCACGGATATATTTCTACCGATTGGTCTCACATGTGGTTACCTTATGGAGGAAAGCCAAATCAAATAAAAATCAATCGAGAGAAACACATGACCCATACTGTAACAGATTTTGAACAGGAAATCAACCAATTGCATTTAATAACAACATCTTGGGAAATTATTCATCAGATTCATTTTTTGGAAATCTCACTGCCCAACCATCCCCTTTCTCAGTAAACAGTTTAACATCACAGATTGAAAAATATTCACAAACTGATAGATCAAGATGTTTTAGTGATACTGGAGAAACTGTAAATGATCTTGTTAATACTTCTTTATTTTGGTCTTTATATTTTGACGGCTCTAAATCTAACGAAGGTTCAGGAGCAGGGTGTATCTTGGTTAGCCCGCAAGGTGAAAAGACAATGCTGTCCTGTAGGTTAGAATTTGAATGCACGAACAATACAGCTGAGTATGAAGCTTTAGTCCAAGGTTTGTATAAAGCAATTGGCCTTAAAGTGCAATATTTGAAAGTATTCGGCGATTCTGAAATTATTGTCAAACATGTGAGAAATACAATTCATTGTCTTTCAAATCACCTCAAACATTATCAATCGCTGGTACAAGAACTCACCACACACTTTTCTGCATTCAATATTTCTTCCATCCCTAGGTCTCAAAATTCAGCAGCAGACTTGCTAGCCAATGTTGCTTCCAGACTCATACCTTCTGAAGATTTTAGCCCAGATAGATTTTCAATAGAATTACTTTTTAGACCATCTGTCCCAGACAATGTTACAAATTGGAGAGTTTTTACCATGATCAAGATATCTTGAACTTCATGACTTCTGAGAAATCATATGATGATCAAATTATTGATGAAGAAGAGCATGATTTACAAATTTCTTCAAAAAGTAATGAAAATCCCATTCCGAAATCTGTTGTTAGATTGGAGGACTTGTATGATATTAAAGACAGATTCAAGAAAGTCACTAATACCAAGCTTCAAAGTTCTACTTTGAAATTTGAATTAGTGAATCTTGGTTCTGATTCAAAACCTCAAAATGTTAATTTGGGACTTAATTTAACATCAGAGGAAAGGGATGCTTTCATTAAACTATTGAACAAATACAAAAATGTTTTCGCTTGGAATTATGATGATTTAAAAACATATGATACTTCAGTTATTCAGCACACAATTCCAATGCTTCCCGATATTAAACCTGTTCAACAAAAGCTAAGGAAAGTTCATCCAAATCTTGAAGATCAAATCAAATCAGAACTTAATAAACTTTTGAAAGCCAAGATCATTTTTCCTGTCAGGCATTCCAATTGGGTTTCCAATATGGTACCTGTAAGGAAGAAAAATGGTGATATAAGAATCTGTATTGATTTCAGAAATTTAAACAAGGCATCTTTGAAAGACAATTTCCCATTGCCAACCATGGAGCAGATACTCCAAAAGTAGCTGGTTCTGAAATTATGTCCTTTCTTGATGGATTCTCAGGCTATAATCAAGTCTTAGTTCATCCAGATGACAGATTGAAAACAACTTTCAGAACGAAATGGGGAACTTATTCTTATCAAAAAATGCCTTTTGGATTAATAAATGCAGGAGCAACTTTCCAAAGAGCCATGGACATAGCATTTAAAGGTCTGATCAATAAATCAGTTGTTGTTTATCTCGATGATATAACAATATTCTCTAAAAACAGAACCAATCATCTACATGATCTTAAACAAATATTCGAAAGATGTAGAAGGTTTGGTATTTCATTAAATCCGAAAAAATCTTTCTTTGCTTTAGGTGAAGGAAAACTTTTAGGATTTATTGTATCAAAAGATGGTATATACATTGATCCAGACAGAGTTAAAGAAATCTCTGATATTTCTTTACCTCATAACAAAAAATCCATGCAATCATTTCTTGGACAGATCAATTTTGTAAAAAGATTCATTCTTGATTTTTCTTTAATTGTTTTACCTATGCAAAATATGATCAAGAAGAATTCAGTATTCAAATGGGGGCATAAAGAGAAAGAAGCCTTTGAGTTAATCAAACAGGCAATCATTAATGCACCAGCATTAAGTACTCCAGATTTTTCTAAAGATTTTATTTTGTATACTTTAGCCACAGAGACATCTTATGCAGCTGTTTTAACACAACTCAATGATCAGAAAATTGAAGCACCAATTTCATTCTTCAGTTCAAATCTGCAAGGAGCTGAACTGAATTATTGCGATGTTGAAAAACAAGCCTTTGCTGTGTTCAAATCAATCAAGCATTTTAGACCTTTTCTCTTAAAAACTCATACAAAAATTATTGTCCCATTCTCTGCAGTGAGGCAATTATTAATTCAGAGAGAAGTAGGAGAAAAACGAGCTAACTGGGTGACAACCCTACAAGAATATGATGTTGATATTAAACCAGCTAAGATTGTTAGAGGACAAGGTTTTTGCAGATTATTAGCAGGAGCTCATAACATACCAGAGAATGATCATTCAAATCAAGATATTCAAGTAAATCAGATAAGTGTTACGGATTATGAGTCTCAGTATTCTGATCTCATCTATTACTTAAAAAATGGGTATGCTCCTTCTGATCTCAGTTATAAGAAAAAACGTGCTTTAAGATTAAAAGCTGTTAAATATGAGATCATTGATAATATGTTGTTTAGAAAAAATTATGATTCAATTTTGTTGAGATGTCTAGAAAAGACTGAGGCTGAAAAGGTTTTGCAGGAGTTGCATGATGGACCAGCAGGAGGTCATTTTGGAGGTGACACCACAGCTCACAAAATAATTCGTGCTGGCTATTATTGGCCTACCCTTTTTAAAGATACACATGAATATATAAGAAAGTGCAGAATCTGCCAAACTGCAAGTGGAAGGCAAAGGAAACCAGCTTTTCCTTTGCAACCAGTAAATATTGAGCAACCATTTGAACAATGGGGACTTGACATTATTGGTGAGATGGTACCTCATTCTTCCAAGCAGCACAAGTACATTCTTACTGCAACCGATTATTTTACAAAGTGGGTAGAGGCAATCCCTTTGAAGGTAGCCAATTCTGATGCAATTATTGATTTCATAGATCAATTTATCATAACCAAGTTTGGTGTACCTCAAGCTCTTGTCTTTGATAATGCATCTTATTTCTCAGGAAACAGTTTAATAGAATTTGCAGTTAAAAGAGGTTTTAAACTCAAATATTCAGCAAATTATTACCCACAAGGTAATGGATTAGCTGAATCCACTAATAAAAATCTCATCAAGATTATTAAAAGGACTATCGATCAAAATCAAAAGAATTGGCATAAATCTTTAATCTTTGCACTATGAGCTGATCGTATTACAGAGAAAGCTTCAATCGGAACTTCACCTTTTAATTTAGTTTATGGAAAAGAAGCTGTGATACCATCAAATTTAACTCTTCCATCATTAGCCCTGGTACAATTTATTGAAGAAAATCCTTCTTCATCCGTTCAATTGAGGTATGATCAAATCCTTAAACTAGAAGAAGAGAGAGATAAAGCTAGAATTGTTCATGAAAAACATCAACAACTTGTGAAATCTTCTTTTGATGCAAGTTCTACCGGCTCAAAAATTTTGTCGATTGGTGATCTTGTTCTAAAATGGGATAAGGCACATGAAGAAAAAGGGAAACATACCAAATTTCAAAAGATGTGGCTTGGACCATTTCAGATCGTTGAAAAGATAGGCTCAAATACATTCATGCTCCAAGATCTAACAGGTAAGAGAGAATCTCTTCCTGTAAATGGGCTTATCTTGAAGAAATTCTTTTCATAAGGAGGTAACCCCTTCTTAAATTGTACATATTCCTTTTTGCAAAGTCTTTTATTTGTTTTTTATAAATAAAGGTTGTTAATAAGTCTCTAATTGACTGTTTACTTGATAGAAAATTCTTAAGGAAAATATTATAAATATTTATTTTAATGTAAATAAGAATTTTTAAAAGAAATGATTATATTCCCTTGATAGTTTTAAATAAGATGTTAAACTTTGAAAGATTATACCAATTATTTGCATAATCTTTTTGGAAAAACTTGAGGAAAATGTAAATCATTACAAGTTTATTAAGCAGAGAGAAGTTATCTATAAAAGTAAAGATTATTCAAGTCTTGGTACTCGAAAAACTCAGAAAATTGTCATCCATTGATTCTTAAGGATAAGACTAGTTCACCCCATTCATTTAGGTTGTGATTTTTTAGAATATAATTCTAAGAAATTATTGAAAAACATTTTTTAAGAGATAAGAGGTCTCATCACGAGCCGACTTACCATATTCATAATAAATAATAAAGCTGACATTACCAATACTGCCTATCAAAACAGGGTAATGGCTTATTAATATAAGACAAGGGGTCTCATCACGAGCCAGCTTGTTCAGTTTAATTGTAACTATTGAATGGCATTGTTAACAACTGGCTACCAAACCAGAACAATGGCTCTTAAAAAAAGAAATAAAAAATAAATAAAAGACAAAAACATGAGATAACATATCTTATGAATTTATCTTTTAAAAAGTCATAATCTTAGTTGAATGGGACAATGAACAGTTAATGGTTAAAAGGTAACCCTGTCGAGACTATGAACGTTTGCGGGCAGCAGAGGCAATGCCTATGACAATAGAGTATATTATCAAAACCAAGATTGAAGAAATCCACTTACTTCATTATTAATACCAATCAAAGCTTAAGACAACTCAAAATGTTTTTATTCTCAAGAAACTAGAAAGAGATTGTTAATAATTTTTATTCTTTTTCATAAAGTTAGATTTTATTTTTGATTATCCTAGGATAATTTTTATTTACCTTTAAAAATATTTACTTACTTAAGATATAGTATTCATTCTATTTTTCAGAGATAACTGGTTCTTTCAAGTGAATCGCCAATTGTTGTACTATACAACAATCCTCCCTTTTTCTAAATTTTAGAAATAAAATTTAGAAATAGGGTCCCTTTCTTTTTAGAAATAAAACATTTAGGAATAAAATTCATTGTTTTGAAATTTCATATTCAACATTCAAAAAACTTATAGTCCGATCTAATATAAAAGGAATTATCATAAAAACAAATCAAAGTTAAAAGCTCAATCGCAATCGGAGAATCGGAGATAACACTCATTAGAAATATCATATGCCCATTCGAAATCTTCCGATGCGATTAGTCCAATCGGAAAATTCTAATCGCTGAGAGTTTAAAACAATTAAACAAAGCTTCCGATGCGATGCGGTCAATCGCAATCGATTAATCGGGACAATCTTTAAAAAACTCTTTACGCTTAGTTGAAATTCCCCGATCCGATGTGCATTTGATAATAAACGCTTTTAAAAGAAAATCAAACATTTGTTTAAAAAATATGGTAGACCCCACCATTAAAGATCGAAAAGATCTGCAATCGCAATCGATCAATCGGGATAAACGTATTGTGATACTCATTTGCCATTCGAAAACTTCCGATGCGATTCATCTATTTTGCATACGAAGATTTTTGTTGAATATATTAATATATCACAAGCGCCGAATCTTTATTGGTACGAAAGGCATTCAATAACGAATCAAATGAATATGGTTTGTGATTTGGTTTTAAATACTTAAGTGTGACCCAAAAGGAGCATTTACGCAATATACGAAACAAATGAATGAAAACCATAAATTCATAAATCATTCCGTTTGAATGACTTGTTGATCACGACTGAGAGTTTATTGTCTTGCAGAGCCAAAGAACACCAAGTTCTTTCATTCACAGACAAAGAGAAGCGGTAGCAGACGTAGAAATGTCAAAAAGAGGAAGAAGAAATAAGACTGTTCTACCAGTGAAGTTTGCCGAGACTCCTACAGCCTCAAAAGAAAAGCCCGTAAAGCTAAGGCTAGTCACAGATACATCATGCCAAGGTCTTGGAAAAATGACATGGGACACAGTCTACAACCTGTTGGAAAAATTAGACCCCAAGGTCACAGTGGAGAAGGCATCAGTTCCAGACAAGGATAGCTCGGATTCCGATTCTGACATCAACGAAAGAACACTTGCAAATTCATTTCTGCATCGAATTGCAGCCAGAGCAAGCATCATGCCTTACTATGATGCAGTTCGATGGATTATTGACAGTGTAAAGATAAAAGATAGAATGTTTATTTCAGCATCCGGGGTGCCTTTCGGCTCGTTTAAAGCAGAAGACTTGAAAGCAATGTACCACCTTCCAGACCCACAGAAGGTGTATAACAAGGAATTTATCAAAGAATTTGCTGATGATAACAAAGTCCAATCCGACCCTATCAGAAATTGGAGGAAAAACCCAGAGAAGCACCGAAATGAAGCATCCGGTATGTATTCTGTAGATTCTCTTCTGCCTCCCTATTGCTATGCAGCTGCCATGATGTGTAGGTTATTTGGCAATAATAATTCAGCTAGGTTTTCTATACAAATGGTCCCATTAATCCTAGCAGCTGTGAATTCCGACATTATGGATTGGGTTGTTATTCTTTCTGATAGAATGGCCAATAGGATCCTTGAGTACAGACAAGAAAAAGATGCTGGAAATTCTACCCCCTTTTTCTTTTGTGCCTATATTCTTGATGCTATTTGTTTCAATTCTGAATTTCCCTTATTTGGATGGAAATGGACTCCAGATAACCCCCTTCCAATCCATATTTATCATAAATTGCTTTGGAAGAGTCATTTCCAAGCTAATGTATATAGAATCTGTCATGGCTTCCTCATTCCCGTTTTCCAAACCATTTTTAATCGCTTTCCCCCTAGGATTTCTGATAAAGCTAAATCCGACCTGTCTGCAATCGGAGATTGGTTTGGGGAGGAAAAATTTACTTACATCAGGGTTTTTGGTAGTATAGTGGAGCCGCATGTTCTTCCGCTTTTTGTCCCAGACAAACTTCTCGCTCACGAAGTTTCTTATCAATTGACAATTGAAGGTATATCTAGGTCTTTGAACAACAGCAAGAAGAAAATGTGGCCTCAATTCCCACTCAATTGTGGTCATTTCACTCTAAATGATTACAAGCATGCAGAAAAGGAAGTCTTCAAGATAAGAGGTTGTAAATTTGCAACCATTCCTGGAAGACAGTATGATCCAAAAAAGATAGCATTTGATGTCACTGCTTCAGTTTCAATTGCTCGTTTTGAGCATGAACCAGATATGTTCGATGATGTGTTTATCTCATTAGATAATTTTCCTCAGATTTTTGACTTGATCAAGTCTACATTTCAACAGGAGGAAATAAATAAATTTCTCTTATTTAGAAGCCAGAGATTGTTGAGAGTACCTCTAGACCAGCTGAGAACTCAAATCCAAAAATCGGAGACAGAAGGTACATCCGGCCAAATGCTAGTAGAAACATCTACCAGCAAAATCATTACACAATCGGCTGTCAACCAGCCGATTGTACATTCTCAAAAAGTGGTCACTATTGACAAACCTGATGCCCCAAAAGGGAATACTGCTCAAATGATAGACAAATGTACAAATATAAATGATGAGGTGCATAATCAAAAGGATGGATCAGATGACAAAAGCACCAAGCAGAGCATAGATAAAGAGAAAGAAAAAGAAATAACTAAGGAGATTACGGTTTCCACTAATCTTGATATTTCTTCTCAGCTATTAAATCAATATGATCAGTTTGCTCAACAGCTTGGATTGCAGGATAAAGGTTCAGAACAAATAGATCAGGAGGTTGAAATCATTCCTGAACATCCTACAGGTCATATTGTATTAAAATGTGAGGAAATCCCTCCTTTGGATGTATTCTACAGCCCTAAACATAAGGCTGTTGTCAAGAGAACAAAGAAAGAAAAGAAAAGCAGAACAGGGCATATTCTCTACTCCATCAGAGGAGTTTATGAATATTGTTTATAAGAACAGTGAAATGAATCCATTTGAAGACCTTACGAAATTGTCACAGTATACAGGAGCTTATAGTGCTGCAACAGTTGATAAAGTTGTAGAAGTTTCTCAACTAATAACTCAGAAAGATCTTCACATAACTTCACTGGAAGAAAAAGCTAAGGAGAATCAGCAGCTGATCAGCCAATTACAGCAACAACTACAGGATCAGATATTCAGGTCTAAAGAATTGGAGAAACAGCTGGCTGAAGAAAAGAAGAAGGTTGATGAAAAGATTTTAAGCAAACAAAAGCAGCTAAATGAAGAAATTTCTAAGTTGCAGAGTCTGTTACAAAATGAGGAAAAGGCAAAAATGACTCAAGAAAAGGAATTCCAAGCAACTTTGGATAATTTTAAAGATTATCCAAAGTTAAATGAATTCAAATCGGAAGCCCTTGAGGCTAATAAATTATTGACTCAGCAGTTAATCGAATTTTGCTTAAAACTGTCACAAGCAGAACCCTTTTGTGAGATTACTTCATCTTTGATCCAAACTATCATAACTCTTAGACAAGAAATAGATGATGCCGATGAAAAGATTTCTGAGTTTCTCACCTGGCAGGATACAGAAAAGGGAAAAGAAGCAAATCTTCCTAGGAGAGAGGAAAAACACAAAGAAATCCTGTTTACAGAATGGGAACATCAATTAATGAAATCTGATAGAGCAATATCAAGGGCCAGAAATATAATGAACAATCTCACGCAATTCATAAATGACAGCCTATATTCAATTAATCTCATTTCAGACTGTATTCCTGGCAGTTTGCCAAAGATAAAAGAAACTGAAGACAGGTGGAGAGAAGAAATGGAAAGGAAAAGTCAACAAATCTGCAGACTTCAAACTATATCCTGGGATAGTATGTGGACTTATGTGATCAAGCCAAACAATCAACAGACAGCTATCAAACTTCTATCAAACGTTGTTGATTGTCTAATTCCAGAGTTTTCTGATGCCACCTATGCTGGACAGTTGCATACTGAGATGAGTCATCCACCAAGACTCCGAGATATGTTGAACATTTGCAACTTGGCTTTATCAAGCGAAGGAGAAAAACAATGAATCAGTTTTATTCAAAATAGCATTTTAGTTTTAATTTGATAGATTGTAGCAATAGTTTTAGGATTTTGTTATGTAATTTTATTATTTAAATCCCTCTCATGCATTTAGAGAAGGATCGGAAGTTGTAATATTTTGAGGATTTGGAGCTAACATTTCTGTACTTCATTCCTTATTATTTTTCTATGAAAGATCACATCTGGTGATTTTTGTGCTCAAATTATCTTTGAAGTGTTGCATTTTTGTGCCTTTGGAGTTAATTTTACATCGGAGTTACTAGATGAGAGTATCATACTTCGTTTGACAGTCTGCAATATGAATGAGGTATTTTTATCTGTTCATTGTTAATTGTCTATGTTATATGGTATTCGTTTGAAGAATTTGCTATCATTTATATATTTGATTTTTCATAATATTTCCTCTTTATATTATCATTTCTGAGTATAATTGGAATATTATCATTTATATACATATATGAATGGTATATGATGATGAATGCAATATGCTAATATAACTCTGTTTAATTTATTAAACAGAGTTATCTTTATTCGTTTCTGCACATTTCAATTTAACTAATAATACATTTTCATGGTTATTATTAGATTGAAACAATCCTAAGTTGTATTCACATATTATTACCCGAGTTAAAATTAGAATTTCTTTATCAGCATTTAGTTTTAGATTAGATAGTTTTATTATTCTGTCAATTTAGTCCCATTTTCACCCATTCAATTCAATCCATTTAGTTATAAGGAAACTGGTCCTTTAAATCCAGTCGGAGCCACCATCCCAAACGGAAAAGGAGCTGTCTTAAGGTCCCGACCGGGTGGTTTTCCCCCAATGTTTGAAGCAGAGATTTTCTAGGCTTCAACAGGTTCCAACTCAGAATCAAAACATGCATCCATATCTAAGTCTCTTAGCTCAACACACAAGCGCCTACTTTGCATGACATTCATTCATGTTGTGAGTCAGGAATTTATGGAACTCACGCCACTTTTCATTGTTCTTCTTTGCCTTCCTATCACCCATGGCTTGCAGCTTCGAGGAGTTTCCCTAGGGGGTCCTGGTTAGGCTATGATATTTTCTTTGTGGCTTGGGGGTGCCTTTTTTATGCTTTAGGTTCACAGATCCAAAGTCCACTTCTTCTACTTGAATTTATGCTCAATTTTGGTAGCATATCAGTATGTTGCACCAAGAGAGGAGATGCCAAGGAATTCAAATTCCTCTTAAATCTATTTGTGCAAACAATTGCGGTACTTGAGAACCGTTTGTTTCTCAGAATATTTGATACCTAGAATTTTGCACAGGGCATGGAATATATTTGTCAGCTCATGCACATCTTGATCCCTCTGCTGCCGCAACGTAGTCCATTGTATATACTTTTCATCATAGCTCCTGAAAAGGTAGTAATGTTCCTTGATGTTGTCTTAGAAAGAATTACAAGTGGGTGTGGCTGAGAAAAGTGAGGGTACCCCCTCGTCGTTCTACTCATAGTAGGTTTCCCACCAGTCCTTGACGTGGGGGGCGGTTTTCAAGAGTGAAAAATTAGGCTTTTCCCTATTGGAAAAATCATGAACAAAAAAATATTCTTCGAATAGATTTAACCATTTATCTACAAAATATGCATCTATCTAGCCTTCAAATGTTGGAATGTAAAAATAGACTTTTACCTTAAAGGGAGTGGCACCTCCATAATGGCTACCAGATGAAGATGCATCGCCAATGGGTAGTCGTTGAAGGATCTAGGAAATGTTGTACATCACCGCGTTTTGTTTCTCGAGGGCCTCCTCGAGCAATAATTTTATAGGATCTCCTAATACCTTGTATTTCTTTTCTTCCGCCATGGGATGTTGTCGGGTTTTGGGAGGTTGATCTTGCAAAGGCTCAACCAGATTGGGCCCTTATACCTTGATCTCGTTGGAGAATGCAAATAAAAAACAAGAAAGAACAGACCGCTCTAATTTCACTGATGTGGAATTATGCAGGAACGCAATAAAATACATAAATAAACATATATATGGAGATGTATTAGGAATAAAACTTCATTTCATTAATAAAAAATAACTGAAATATGCTTAAAGATAGAATGAAAATAAATTATCTCGTGAGATGACAACTTATATCTGAGAAGAGATGCGACAGCTACATGCCTTTGAAATATGATACAATGAGGCTCGAAGGCCTATTTATTATTGAGAAACAATTGAAAAGCATAAACATCCAAAAACCTAACCCTAGGAGATGATGCACCAAAACTATGGGCCTCATTTGGGTAAATTAGTACATCAACTTCCTGAGGACGTAACTTTGGCATACGATCTCTGTTTGATGCGAAAAATACCTCGTTAGAAAGTTGTCTCCGAGGAATAGAAATTTCAAGTGGCCAACATCAATGCAATACCCATGTTGGTCCCATTTTTCCCAAAAAACTCCATTTGGGGCCTCAAAATGGCTCTGAATGTTCAGGACTTGCAAAACTGCCAAAAATAGTAAACTTTGCTACGATGAAGGAAAATGAAAAACTAAAAGAAAAAATGATGAGAGTCCAAGTGGAATAGGTAGGTGTCCTCCAATATCCACCTAGATCATTCCTCCCCCCTTAAGAAGCAATGGTCCACATTGCATTGAGTTCCTCCATGAGATGAGGAAAGATCTGCTGAACTTGGTTCCTGGTGAGCCACTTGTCTTGGTTGAGTATTTTTCCAGCTTTGATAACCTGATACAGTTGGATATTCTACTGGCAAGTATTCTTGATATGCGCGTCCACGATCTGATTATTTTTGGCATGTTCCATGCAGTTGAGGTTTAGCTCTATTGGTGTGAGTTGTTCTGAAATGTCTGATATGTCTAGTAATGGTGGAAAGTATGGCTAAAGGAGGTCCACATTGAACACTTGGTGCAGGCCAAGGAATGGGGGAACATTGAGATCAAAATAATTTTCTCCCAAAACCTTTATAATGGTATAAGGGCCATATTAGAGTGTTATGAGATTCCTATGAGCTCCGATTAGGTGTTCTTTCTACAAATGCAACCAAAATTGTTTGTGCACATGAAACTTGTGTGACACCTGATGTTGATCATGTCACTGCTTGTGCTTGGCATTGGACTTCTCCATGATGTCGTGAACCTGTTGGTAGATGTGTTAGTTACGTTCAATAAATATGGTTGCTTTATTAGCATCAAACAATAAATGTGTGGATTTTTTCAGTGTAGTCGCATGAGGTAAGGAAACATTAATCAAACACAATGGTTGAAATCCTAGATGCACTTGAAAGGGAATGCGACCAATCGAGGTATGGAGAGCTCTATTATAACTGTGTTGCACATATGGGAGGCTCTCATCCCAAGTTCATGGATGATGGGAGTTGTGCATGTGGAGTGAAGCCACAGGATTGTGTACAACTGCGGGTGTGGTGTGGTTGGTAGGCCTAACCACTTCACGACCTCTTATTAAATGAGGTTCTTCTGGCTCCCATTGTCGATAATAAATTGTAGCAGAGAGCCCTTCACCCAAATCTATGAGTGAAAGAGGAACTCCCCCTCTTTTGGATGTTTGGGTTCTGCATTCTGGAGCTTGGTGGTAGCTACCATTACAGTGGGTTTCGCATCAATGACCTGCTTACCCTTGTCAGGTTCTAGATCAGAATCAGAACATGCATCCATCTCTGAGTCTCTCAGCTTGACCAACAACATCTTCATTCATGTTTTTTGTGGGGATTTTATGGAACTTACACCACTTGTTAGTGTCCTTTTTATTTCCATAATCCTTGGCTTGCGGCTTCAAGGAGTTGTCGTGGGAGGTCCCGGTCAGGCTTTGTCCTTTGATCTATGGCTTGAGGGCACATTTTTATGCTTTGGGTTTGCATATCCAAAGTATCGCTTCTTTTTCTTGAATTTATACTCAATTTTGGCAGCATATCATTATGCTACACCAAGTAAGGAGATGCCAAGGAACTCAATTTCCTCTTGAATGTATTTTTGAAACTAATTGCGGTACTTGAGAACCATATGTTTCTTAGAATTTTTTATACCCAATTTTGTGCACAGGGAATGGAAAATATTCGTCAGGTCATTGTTACACATTTTGTCACTGCCCCTGAACTCCCTGTTCTCGAATCCTGGAGGACCCTAAGCAGTGAACCCTGTGTCCCTTTTCCATCATGAAAATGTGCCATTGCATCCCTTGAAATCTACAGAACAAACTCTCTTTTGATCGTTCATAGAGTATCTCCTTAAAATAAATCTTTTTATAGTAGTACAACCTCTCTAAGTCTCACCAGCAGTGATGACCCATCTTAAGCTTGTGAGCAGCGCTGATCCAATTCTAGAATATTTTTAAAAAAGGAAACAAAGCTTCATGGCCTAGAAGCTTCGAGGGTAGAGATCTGGATGTTTGTTGGTTAGGATATGGCCAAGATTCCTCCCTTGGACCTCTTATTCCTATAAAAGAGGAACCTCCCAAAGAGATAAGCCATTTTCCCATCATAAGTGGATCCATGTACCCTCCTCCATATCTATAAATTCATCATCCTCCAATGCCTCTACTAGTTAGAACATAATAGAGCATAACAGAGAGAGGTTTGAATATTTCCATAAGCTTTGAAGAAGAGAGTTGAGCCCTTAGCCTTCTCACGCTGAGTTGAAAACAAGTGCTTTGGAGATGTGCCTGGAATCAGACCCGTTGAAGGAGAGCTTTGACATGAAGGTGCAGGTTGTAACTCCTCTTCTATTTATAATATGACACGACTGATATTTATTTCCATTATTTTTTGTAGAAATTTGAATAAATGATATGTTATCCACCGAGATTCTCCTGATCACACACTATTTTAACTTCATGCACAATACATAATCTCTTCTACCATTGATCATTAATTGCGGAAATAAAAACAATCGCATGCGCACATTAAAACCATAAACAATCACACATATGAACATAGTATTTCATGGGAAAGCTTAAAGATGAAAACCCCCAACTATCTGTATATTATATGTCATATAGATCATGTAACAATCATCATACAAAGCTCCTCACAAGCTCTCAGTACAATCTCCATTTGCTACACACTAATCAAGCTAGATCTAGCAAAACACATGCTCCAATTTCTGCCACCTGATAGCCTGCCTCTACTGCACAATCAATGCTGAAGAATGGCTCATAAATAACTTCGAACCACCTGGATTTTACTACGCAATCCTCATTTGCATCTCCAATCACTGGTTGTTGCAAATCATGCAACAGTATAGTCACAACTGATAGTCAGACTGCTCTTTCACCTATCTCTTCACTGGTCTCCACTGAAACTGTCCATGCACTGAAGTTAATTGATGTATTATTTAGTTGATTAATGATTTTATAATTAGTGAATTAATTAATAATTAATTCACACCACTCTCACTAGTGTATCAATCAGTTAGACTAGATACAACTAGCTCATGTCATTTGGATAGTTCGCCGAACACAACACCATTTAACTTCTCAGTCATCCACCCAAACTCTCTCCATGAGTTACTAACTAGTGTCTTCACAATAGCTCCCACTCCTTCCCCTCGGGAATAATTATAATTCCTTATAATAGGCTCTGTTCTAAATACGTACACTTCACTGAAGTGCTCCAAGAGAATAAGATAATGTTTAGAGTCTAAATATTACTAAGAGCTAATAATATTAAAATATCTATTTTGAAGTTTGAAATCAAAATGAGTTATATATAATAAAAATAAGTCCATCTATTTTTCCAACTTGACAACCAAATATGACAGCAATATTGCAACTCATAGAATATGATCCATATGTCTAAAAATAGACTTTCAAAAAAGCCTTTCTGCCAGGGCCCTCTTGGTGAAAACTTCTTTCCACTAAGCTCATCATCTTGTTGCAATCTCAACACTCCCTCTCAACAAGATAAGGATTATCTGCCACCCCTATCCTACCCCTGTGGTATTCGAATTTGCTCCTGGTGAGCGCCTTCGTCAAGATATCAACATCCTGATCCTCTGTGGGAATATATGAAAGTAACATGATCTTCCGTTGCATAGAATCTCTGATATGATGATACCAATCCATGAAGCCATGCCGCCTCAAATCATCCTCCAGTCTGTTCCATTATCCATATCCCGATGTGCCTCTGAGATATCTCAATACATGCTTGCCTGCCTTCCAAAAGAGCTTGGTAGGCTTAACCATAACTTGTGAAAGATGGTTAACATCATAGCATATGTCGGGTCATGTATTGACCAGATACATAAGTGACCCCACCAACTATCGATAAACAGTGGCATCCACTACCTCTGTCGAAGTAGCATCCTCCTTCCTCCAACCACCAGGAAGAGGAGTATCAATAGGCTTGCAGCCATGCATGTTGAACTTCTCCAATATCTCCCGGGCATACTTGCCTTGAGAAACAAACAGTCCATCACTGCGCTTTTCCAATCCCAGGAAATAATGAAGGAGGCCCAAGTCCTTCATCTCAAACTCCTTTGCAAGATCAACCTTTCATGAGTGTATCAACATTTCATCACCCGTCAAAATCAAATCATCTACATAAAGTAAAATGATCAGCAACTTACCCTCCACCACTATCTGGTATAGGTTCGGATCCGTGTCACTCTTGGAGAATCCAAGTCCGGTGAAATATTTGTCTATCTGTGTGTACCAAGCACGAGGTGCTTGTTTCAACCCATACAGTGCTCTCTTGAGCCTACACACATGTGACTCGCTGCTGAAGATCTTGAAACCTTCGGGCTACTCTATGTACACCTCCACCTCAATCACCCCATTGAGGAAGGCAGTCTTCACATCCATCTGATGAATGTGCCACCCCATATGCGCTGAGAGAGCAAGAATCGTCCGTATGGAAGAATACCTTGCGAAAGGTGCAAAGGTTTCCTCATAATCGATCCCCTCAATCTGTGAGAAGCCTTAGGCAAAAAATCTTGCCTTGTACTTCTCCACACTCCCGTCAGCTGCCTACTTCAATTTGTAGATCCATCTCGAACCCACCACTGATTTCCCTTCCGGCCTTGGGACAATCTCCCATGCACTGTTTCTGACAATCGAATCATACTCTTCCACCATGGCATCTACCCATGCGGGATCCTCCACAGCTTCCTCAAAAGAGGATGGTTGTATCACGATACACTTGCTCATAAGAGCCATGTATCTAGTATACTGATCAGGTGACTGTCTCTGTCTATGCTGTGATGTAGGTGCTCCTACAACCTTCTCTGCATCTTGAGCCAGTCGCTCAGCTTCTATAGTGAGCTTCCGCCCTCTGATGGTTGGCACTGCATGAGTGGTCTCTTCCACTCCATGAATTTCCTCTTGTGGCTCCTTAGGAACTAATATCTCTTCATCTGCATGTAAGTGTTGCTCCCTCTCAAGCGAACACTTCATTGCTTTCTCCTCATGAAATTTGATATCCCGTCGCACAACAGTCTTGTGACTTTCTGGCAAATACACACGATAGTTGTGGGGTGTATCAGTGTACCCCACACCCCAACCTCTGCAATCGGCTCTAGCTTCTTCCTGGCATCCTTCGTCACATGAATGTAAATAGGTGAACCAAAAATCCTTAAATGGGAAATATCAGGTTGCTTACCAGAAAATGCCACCTCGGGTGTACTCATGCCAAGTATCCTGTGAGGACAACGGTTCTGCACATATACTGCAGTATTGCATGCCTCAGCCCACAAGTGTATGGGAAGGCCCTGATCATGCAACATCGCTTGTGCAGCACCCACGATCGTTCTATTCTTCTGCTCAGCAACCCCATTCTGCGATGGGTTATGAGGTGCTATGAGCTCTCTTTGAATTCCTTCTATGCTGCAAAAGTCCTTGAATTCGCCAGAGATGAATTCACCACCATTGTCGCTCCTAAGAGCCTTCACCTGCTTCCCTGATTCTTTCTCAACCAGTGCCTTGAACTCATAGAACTTTGAGTATGTCTCGCTCTTCTTCTGCATGAAGAAGATCCAACACTTCTGAGAAAAATCATCAACAAATATCACATAGTACCCGTGCTTTGCTGTCAAAGTTACTGAGAAAGTTCCACACACGTCTGTGTGAATTCTCTCAAGGATTGTCGTGGCACGACTATCCTTCTCGTGAAAGGTGGCTTTCACAAATTTTCCTAAGGTACATCTCTTGCACTGATCTGACTGCGCAAGAGTACCCTTAGGAAGCCCAATAGAACTCTGCTGCAGTATCTTCAAAGCTCCATGGTGAAGGTGGCCCAATCTCCGGTGCCACAACTTGCCATCATCCCGTCTCACCACTCCTTCTGCCTTGCCTGCCATTGCTGCACAACCATCTACCTGCAATTGATAAAGGTTCTTAACTCGAACCCCTATCCTCCGGGTCTCACCAGTTGCCTTACTGCGCAGGAAATCCTTTCCCTCGCTAAAGACAACATCATATCCCTTGTCTTCTAACATCACCACAGAGATCATATTATTCTTCAATCCTAGAACATGCATCACTTCCTTCAATACGAAGGGTTTACTAGACTCCCTCTCAAAGGAAATGGTACTGATACCGGTCACACTGTATCTCCCATCATCGCCCATCTCGATGTGCACTCCAAGATCTTTCTCATCCAGATCAATAAACAAATCTCGATCTCTTGTCATGTGAAAATATGCACCACTGTCAAGAAACCACACTGAACCCATAATACTTGAAACCAAGCATGTGATCAGTGAAAAATCCAACTCAAACTGCGAGGCTAAGGCCTCTCCAGCTGCAGATTCAACAGCTTGCTTATTTTTCTTCTTTTGTGGACAATTAGTGGCGTAATGTCCGTGTTGGTGACAGTGAAAGCACTTCACCTTGGACATGTCCTGCTTCTTGCCTTTCGCACCGGATTGAGAAGCATACTTCTTGCTCTTCCCCTTCTTTGCTTTGGCAGCCAAAGTGCAATTTTATTCATCTAATTTCTTTGATGAAGATCCGTCCCTGGTACTTTTCCTTATCTCCTCTTGCACAAGATCCGACCAAAGTCGCTCCCATCCTGGCAATTTCTCCCAACCATTGATAGAGTCCTGATAGGAATGCCAACTCTTCAAAAGCCCAAGGAGAGCCAAGCTCACCAAGTCCTCGTCATTAAAATTAACCCCCACACTTCCCAGCTCATCCCTACATTGGATGAACTTCGTGAGGTACTTGGGCATACTGTCGCCTTTCTCCATTTTTATGTTCCTGAGTTTATCCTTGAGCGCCAACTTCCTCTGATCGCTCTTGCTTTGAAATAAATCTGTCAAAGCTTTCCACATCAAGAATGGAGAAGCCTTACCATGCAGGCTGGACATTATGTGATCCTTCACACCTTCCAACAGAATTCTTTGACACTTTTCTATCTTCTTTTGCCATGCGTCAAGTACGACAACATCGCTAGAAGTAGGTTTTGGAATTTCTACATCTATGAACTCCTTCAACCCATTTTCATCCAGCACGGCCTCCATCCTATCCTTCCATGCAATATAATTTGAGCTACCCTCAAGGGCATACTCCAATCGCAATCCGTTGAAAGACATCTCAACTTCGACACCAAGAAAACACTGTTGAAAATTCGAATTCCACCAGCTCAAAACTCAACCGCTTCAATGTTTTGAAATTGCTCCAATGATCAATATCGCTCCGATACCATGTAGAAATTTGAATAATTGATATGTTATCCACCAAGATTCTCCTGATCACGCACTATTTTATCTTCATGCACAATACAGAATCTCTTCTACCATTGATCATTAATTGCGGAAATAAAAACAATCGCATGTGCACATTAAAACCATAAACAATCACACATATGAACACAATATTTCATGGGAAAGCTTAAAGCTGAAAACCCCCAACTATCTGTATATTATATGTCATAGAGATCATGTAACAATCATCATACAAAGCTCCTCACAAGCTCTCAGTATAATCTCCAATTGCTACACACTAATCAAGCTAGATCTAGCAAAACACATGCTCCAATCTCTGCCACCTGATAGCCTGCCTCTATTGCGTAATCAATGTTGAAGAATGGCTCATAAATAACTTCGAACCACCTGGCTTGTACTGCGCAATCCTCATTGGCATCTCCAATCACTGGTTGTTGCAAATCATGCAACAATATAGTCACAACTGATAGTCACACTGCTCTTTCACCTATCTCTTCACTAGTCTCCACTGAAACTGTCCATGCACTGAAGTTAAATGATGTATTCTTTAGTTGATTAATGATTTTATAATTAGTGAATTAATTAATAATTAATTCTCACCACTCTCACTAATTGTATCAATCAGTTAAACTAGATACAAATAGCTCAACTATGTTTAGATTAGTTAAACTGAACACAACTCCATTAACTTCCTCAATCAACTCCACCAAACTCTCTCACATGAGTTCTAACTGAAGTATCCATGCAATAGCTCCACTTAACCCTCAGGAATAGCGTAATTCCTTCTGTCAGCTCCTGTGCCACATCTATGCACTTAACTGAAGTGCTCCAAGAGAATAAGATAATTTTTATAGTCCAAATATTATTAAGAGCTAATAATATTCGGCATATCTATTTTTAGACTGGCAATCTAAAAATAGATTCCGCCCAATACGTCTAAAAATAGAAGTCCATATATTTTTCCAACTTGACCAACCATCCACAAATAGCGTCCTGCAACTCATAGAATATGATCCATATATCTAAAAGTAGACATAGTCTAAAAATAGACTTTGCGCCAAAAATAGCCTGCGGGCCCACTTAGTGAAGGTGACTTGTTTCCACTAAGCTCATCATCTTGTTGCAATCTCAACATTTTTCATGTTTGTGATTAAGAATTATGACATTCCTTGATCAATTAGATATGTTATATTTGTATATGCATGTTGCACTTGTATGCTTCTTATTGTTTCTTGGTCACTTTTGTAGGTAATTGAACATTGGTAGCAGCGTAGATCAAGCTCTAGAAAAGCGAAGGATCAAGGAGCTTCAACAAAGAGAAAAATCACAACATCAGATCGAGGTATGCCATCTCTTTTGATCTATGTTTCATTTATGATCTAGGAAAGTAAGTGTTAGTGTGTTTCCCTTGTTGCTAGACCCACTCTAGGGCTAGAGGGATCGTCTCTATTTGTAGAGAGGATTTACTTATACAACAAGTTGGAAAATCCACTGGGGAGTCATTACCTTTAGTCTCTTTTCACTCATTTGATTTTTTTGGTTTGTCATCCATATTTTATCGAATATCCACCTCTCCCTTATGTCTGGTTGTGCTGACTACTTCTAGTCATCCATATTTATTCTGAAGTGATAAGTCTGGCTTGATTCAGACAAACCCTTTAAGTTTTGATCATTTCCCTTAATCGACTCTGTTCTTTCTCTGACAGATGTGCTGATCAATGCTAAGTGTTTTAAAACAGTCTCACTTTTTGTCTTCTAGTGGGAGGTGCAACCTCACAGGAGTGTTGATTCCTGTGTGTTTGTTTGTAGGGTTTCTCTTCATTAAGTTCGAGTGTGTCTTAACCTTCCAGATTATTTTATTTTCTTTATTTTCTCTTGTTGTCTTCTATTTTGCAACTTGATTTTCTCATTCAGTTCATTTTTGGTCTCCTTTCATTCGAATTGTGCATCCTCTTCATCCTAGGGTTTCTAGGTGTTTCAAGTGATTCGATTGGTTGCATGCTTCGTTGAGTTCTAGACTTGCTGTTGGGTCAGTTTTTCCATCCATTTTTGAAACTTTTGGTTTGATTGTTTTTTATTTTTAGTTGATTTATGTGATTAGGGATTTCAAGTGTCTATCCTGTGTGCATTTGATTCTCTTTTCAATCAATGAGCATAGATTACATTTCTTGTCTTCAACTGAAACATCCTTCTTTGTGTGTTAGTCAGTGTGAAAAGCGAAGAGTCTTTTTTTTGAGCTTTCGAAATATCTCTTGCAGTGCTTTGACTCATTAATTTTTGTGGCATTTGGAGGAATTCGTTTGGGATTCTCAAAACAAGTGTTTGTGTTCTTCCATTTTGTGACTTTTTGCATTTAGTTCATACAAAGAAAAATAATTTTGCATTCATCTCAAGATTTGTGTTTCGTTGAAAGTGCATTAGATAAGTTTCATTCAAAAATAATTTTTTGAGATTTATCATTGAACTTAGATTACGTTATTTAATGATTGAAATCTATAAGTGCATTGCATGAATTCTTATTCATCGAAATAAAAGGAAATTGTGCAAAGATTACAATTTCATAGTTTTTGGAAAAATATTGCATAGATTACATTTCATAGTTTACATCTTTGAATATTTTGTTTTGAATTGGGATAGCGTGAGTGATCTAGTTTGGAAAAAATTTCATTTGCTGCATTGTTGTTTGTTGCATAACTATTTGAAACTCTTCCCTAAGCTAGATAATATTCATCGAATTGAATGAATCATTTTTTCATGTTAGTTGCATCATAGGTGTTCATGTGACAATCTTTTTGGGCCTTGAAATTGAACTTGTAATCAAGATCAACTTAAAACGAACCTCAATTAACCTAAGGAGCATTTGAAAAATAACACAAAACATTTAAAGGTATAGGCTAGAGACATGTTCCAACATCTATAAACGTAGAAGGTGTCACTAACGGTCTGCATTAAAATCTGGGGGTGATATACCATCCCACGTATGGAAGTATATTGATGTATGATAAGTATATTTGAGGTGCTTGCATCAGATGGTTGCACATTAGACAACACTAATATGGATTGGAATCCCATGTACCGTCACGTATATTTTGGGAGACACCATTAGGATGCAAACCTGCCATAGGTAATCGAGTCTTTCGCATTGTAAACGTGATACATTGAACACAAAATTTGGGAGATTGGCTGTCGTACGTTAATTCCTTGGTAAATTTATTTGATAAGGTGTATATTGTAGTTCATGGATACTTGGTAAACTCTCATGCCTATTTCACCCCTTTTTGATTCATTTTGTGTTTAATTTCTAAAATTTATCAGCCACAGTAACATTTTACCCGTGCTCATCTCCTTAGTTGATCTTAGGTTGAGATTAAAGGCAACAGTTCCTGAGTTTACCAACCAAGGAGTCCCCTCATATGGGAATCTTGGTCCTTTTCCTTCTTTTGGAAATGTTGGATTTCGAGATTAACCATTGGTCCGCTGGTTTGGTTGTTTTTGAACCCCATGGTTTCAAACTTCCAAAATACTTCTCAACTGATTTCTCCTCCTCCTGAACAATTTCGACCCCATTTTGATCTTAAGGTTGGCCCCTTTCCTTATTCGCTCGTTTATTCACCTCATTATTCCTCTTCACTTGGTAAAATTCTATATTCTAGTACCCAGGTGGCTAATAAGAAGAAGAAGAAGTCAAAGAAGAAGAAGGAAAATAAACAAGGGGGAAAACCAGTGACCATTGCTACCAATGCAACTGATGTGGAAAAACCTCCCACTTTATCCTGGAAAATCAAATTCCCTTGCAAGCTATGCTAGGGTGACCATCTTCTTAGAAATTGCATTGGCATTCCCAAGGTGTTAGAAGTGTGGTCTGTTGGCCCGATTCACCATCTTTTGTCATCAACCTCTAGATATCACGCTAGTGATTAACCTTTGACTAGAGATATTAAGACTCATAAGAAACAAGGTAAGATTAAATTTCCCTACAGGTTATGTGAAGGGAACCATCCCATTCACTTCTATCCTTATATGGATGAAGCCTCTAAAGTTTTAGATACCCTTACGGATTTTGAGTCCTATCTCCCAACTGGTTACCAGAAGTTTTCTACGAGTCCTCCACTAGTTGATCAAGTGATATATCGAGATTCATCTCTAGTAAATTCCTCTCTCTCTGAAAGTCAATCTCATGAGTTCATTTCTGACCAATTTTTGGTTGAGGAAAAGGTCAACCTGATCTCACCTACGTTTCATCAGGTATTTTCCATAGGGAGTGGATATTAGACCACTTAGGTTCTCTTTGTTTCCTCAGATTCCCCAGGATCGCAGGGAGATCCTTCCATTCCCATGATCCAGGAGGGTGATCCTCCGACTCCCATTCCCAGAGTCCAGGAGGGTGATACTCCTGCTCCCATAACATAATCGGATAGTTTTAATTTTTCCCATTCCTATGGCACCCCATCCATGTAGTTTAGTCGCTTCCTTCTATTTGAGAGGACTGGTAGGATATCATCTTCCTTCTTACGTGCCCTTTGAGATCATGGTACATGCATATAATGTGGTTGTAGCTAGCATGATAATAGATGAAGGAACTTCTGTTAGTATTTTGTCTTCAACTACTTGGCAAGCTTTTGGTTCTCTACATCTTGTGCCTGTTACCCAGAATTTGTTGGCTTTTAACAGAGGAACCAGTCAACCATTAGGGATCCTTCTGAAGTTGCCTATTACTTTGGGAGGAAATAGTGTATATATATACGTGATGGTTGTCCAAGGCCACTTGGATTTTAACTTACTCCTTGGGCATGACTATACTTATGTCATGGTAGCACTTGTCTCTTCCCTCTTTCGTGTGATTTTTTTTCCACATGAAGGTCGGATCGTGACTATTGATCAACTTTCATTAATTCGTCTTAATGTGACATCTACTCTACCATCATCCCTTAATGGTCCTTATATGCCGGTGGTATCTTCCCTGCCACAGGTTAATTATGTGGCCACCTGTTCATTTCCTGCATCCAGTGATAATGTCGTCGTATACTGTGTACTGGGGGCATTGGATCCTGATCTCCAGAGTATTTTTATTTCATCCAATGAGAACCTCTTAGAAGCCATTACTTCTTCTGTGTCATGATCAAGAATTTCAGAGCATAGTTCTTTTTCTTGTGTCAAGATCCTTAAAAAATGAAACAATCCCTTCAGAGTAGAGTTCCCTTTCTTGTGTCAAGCTCTTTAACAAATGAAATACGGTGTCATGAGGATAGTTTTTATACTATCTCAACCTAATTAAAAAATAAATTAGGCCTCTATGAGGATAGTTCTTTACTGTGTCAACCTTGCTAAAAAATGAAATAGGTTCCCTTTCAATTCGAGCTTTTGATTAGATCTCGTAAAATCCCAGTCGAGCCTTTCACTTGATCTCATAACCAAACCTTCAGTCCATTCACATGTTAGTAACCAATAGTCTACTCAGGTGAATGAAATGAAGTTGGGGGGCATGTACCTCGAATTGAGTCACGAGGCTAGGGGCATGCAAACCAATATCAGGCATAGTTTATCTTTATTTCAATATTATGTAAAAACAAAACCAATTCTAAGCATAGTTTTCCATGTTTTCAAGCTTGTGTAAAAATGAAACCATTCTCATTTTACCTCTCATGATTTCCATTTTATCAGCCTTTTTTCCCAATGAACCTTGGTTTTCTCATTCCATCGTCATCATCTGCTTGGCCGATTATACGCCTTTACTTGGTTGTTTTACCCATTCCCGAGGAACTGCTGCAATGAGTGGTCTTGTTATCCATCCTCTTGACCTTTTACTTGTTTTCAGTAGTTCCATCATAACTGGAACCTGTCACTATCCTTTATACCAATCCTTCCTTTAGGAGGAGTCAACTTCTAGCTCTTTTTTGACTCCTGAAAAATGAAAAGATTGTTGAGTATTTGTCGTTTTGAAGTCGTTAAAGTAAATTTTTTTTTTTTTACCCAGTATACGTTTACCCATTTTTCGGGTTGGGATAAACTATTTACGAAAAAGGAATACCTTAGTCAATCATGACTAAGAGGCTCTCTCGAAATTTGTTTTCTACCTTTTTGGATTCGAGGGACTATCTATGAAAAGGGCACTATGGAGTTTTCTTTTCAGCTTCTTTTCAAAATCTCTAAATATGAAAAGTCACCAAGTTTCACCTTTGTCTGACTCGTTAAAATTTAACGACATTGGAATCGTCACCATGATGCTATCGAGTTCCTCCTTCCTAGGGATCGTAAAATGTACTAGGATGGATTTATTCGAAGGAAAAACTTATACGACAAGCATATGCTATCCTCTTCAAGCTTGTGCAAAAATAAATAGGTACTCGCAAGAAATGGTGGGGGGAAATGGAAGTATTTATTAGTTGCGTCGGTGGTATGTCTCTCTTGAACATGACACTTGTATGTAGTTCGTGTCGATTTTGGGACATCCTACTTTCGTCACTTTGCCTCCATGGGTTTGGGAAATCTGTTTGCCTCTCATTTAATTACCATTTGTTAACATGACCTTTGATTCCATTTGAGTCAAATACTGCCAAACTCCAGAGTCGTGTCGCTGATATGTTCAAGAGTAGTTCCTTATGTAGCTTTTAATTCCTTGATTATTTGTTCAGTCTTGATTCACAACTATGTTGTTCCTCTATCTCATGTCGATGATGTGGGATACATCATGGCCCTCCTTCGACCGATCGCTTTTTGTTGACTTTAGCTCATTATCTGGGAAGTTGATCTATAGACTCCTTTCAGTACCTTAGAGCCTGCATGCCTTAATGGCAGGATTTTTGCATTAGATGACAGATTCACCTCATTGGCCTTCGATCGAATGATTTCAAAAGTGTTTGAATTCAGTTCATTATTCACATCTTGTGGATTTTACTTCTAGTACCTTGAGGGCCATCGTCATTATTGGTGCTCTCTCTCGCGCCTCTTAACAATTTACATCATTGACTGGTAATCATGCGATTTTCTTGCATGTTTGAATTTAGCTCACTCATTCACATGCCTGAAATTGTACTTGATTGGGTCATGAAGAAGCATAATACCGTGGATTTTGTCTGATAAATTCCAGGCTGTGAGGTGATATGAGTTATTCATGATTGCATACATGACTCTTTTTTATGGATGGTTGCGACCATACCTGACTCCATATTTGTGATCCTTCTTATTGCTGGATGGCTGCGTCCATACCATGGATCCTATTTACGTAATATCTTTTACGGATGGCTGTGTTCATGCCTCATACTCATGTATTTATATTAGATATTTCAGTTGTATATATGTACTTGATTCGCAGGTTTTCTGACAGCAACGTCTTGGTCTTGGCACATTCTCGTAAAGCATTTCACCCCTCACTCTCATTCAGCCTTCATGCTTTAGGGGGCATCTATTACACAAAATTTTGTCACTATCCTTGAAATCCCTGTTCCCAAGTCCTGAAGGACCCTAAATAGTGACCCTTGTGTCCCTTTTAAATCATGAAAATATGTCATTTCATCCCTTGCAATCTACAAACCAAACTCCATGTTCATCATTCCTGGAGTAGCTCAAAAATCCATATTTTTGGAGCAGGGTGTCCTCTTTGAGTCTCATCAGTGTTGATGACCCATCCTAAGCTTGTGAATAGCACCGATCGATGCTAGTATGGACATCACACTGGAGTCAATCCACTTCTGAAATATTTTTAAAAAAGGAAACAAAGCTTCATGGCCTACAAGCTTCGAGGGTGGAGAGATGGATGTTTTTTGGTCAGGATATGGGCAAGCTTCCTCCCTTGGGCCTCTTGTTCCTACAAAATAGGAACCTTCCAAAGAGATAAGCCATTTTCCCATCATAAGTGGATCCATGTCCCCTCCTCCATCTCTATAAATTCATCATCCTCCAATGCCTTAGAACATAATAGAGCATAGTAGAGAGAGGTTTGAAGATTTCCATAAGCTTGGAAGGAGAAAGTGGAGCCCTGAGCCTTCTCATGCTGAGTTGAAAAAAAGTGCTTTGGAGACATGCCTAGATTCGAACCTATTGAAGGAGAGATTTGAAATCAAGGCACAGGTTGTAACTCCTCTTCTATTTATAATATGGCACGACTGCTATTTATTTCCATTCTTGTTCATGTTTGTGATTAATAATTCTTACATTCATTGATCAATTATATAGGTTATATTTGTATATGCATGTTCCAATTGTAGGCTTCTTGTTGTTTCTTGGTCACTTTTGTAGGTAATTGAATGCTGGTAGCAGCAGAGATCAAGCTCTGGAAAAGCGAAGGATCAAGGAGCTTCAACGAAGAGCAACATCGCAACATTATATCGAGGTAGGCCATCTCTTTCGATCTATGTTTCATTTATGATCTAGGAAAGTAAATGTTAGCATGTTTCTTTTGTTGCTAGACCCACTCTAGGGCTAAATGGATCGTCTCTTTCTGTAGAGAGGATTTACCTATACAATATTCATGCACATCTTGATCCCTCTACTTCCGCAACATAGTCAATTGTATATACTTGTCGACATAGCTCCCGACAAGGTAGTGTTGTTCCTTGATGGCATCTAGGAAATAATTCCAAGTGGGTGCGACCGAGAACAATGAGGGTTTACTCTCATCCTTCTGCTTACAATAGGTTTCCCACCAGTCCTTGAAGTGGGGGGAGACTTTCAAGAGTGGAAAAGTAATATTTTCCCTATTGGAAAATCATGAACAAAAAAAAATCCTTCCAACAGATTTAACCATTTATCTATGACATATGCATCTATCATGCCTTCAAATGTGGGAATTTCAAAGTTGACTTGTACCTTAAATGGTGTGGTGCCTCCATAGTGGTTGATGGATGAAGATGCGTTGTTGATGGGTAGCCATCGAAGGATTTGGGAAAAGTTGTCCATCATAACATTCCTCTGTTTCTCAAGGGCCTCCTCAAGCAATATTTTGATAGGATATCATGCTCCCTCATATTTGTTTCTTCTGCCATGGGAGGCCATCGAGGTTTGCGAGGCTGATCTTGCAAAGGTTTAACCAGATCAAGCCCTAACTCCTTATACCTTGATCTCGTTGGGGACATGCAAAGAAATATTGAGAAAGAGAAAACCGCTCTGGTAAAACTGATCTAGACTTATGCAAGAACACAATAAAATAAATAAATAAACATAAACGTAAAGATTTCACATGAATAAAACTTCATTTCATTAATATCAAATAACGAAAATATGCTTACACATAGAATGGATATAAACTAGCTCGGACGATGACAACTTATCTTTGAGAAGAGATGTGGTGGCCTATGAATTGTCTTACAATGAGGCTCAAAGGCCTATTTATTATTGAGAAACAATGGAAAACCCTAAATATCCAAAAACCTAACCCTAGGAGATGAAGCAGAAAAACTAAGGGCCCCGTTTGGATAAATTGGTACATCAACTTCTCGGGGACATAACTTTGGAATACGATGTCTGTTTGACACACATAATACCTCGTTAGTAAGATATATCTGAGGACTGCAACTTTTGAATGGAAAAAATTGAACAAAAAAACATGTTGGGCCTAATTTTCCCAAGAAAACGTCGTTTACGGCCTCAAAAAGGCTTCAGAAGTTCAGGAGCCAAAAAATTGCAAAAAATAGTAAATTGTGCTACAATTAAGGAAGATGAAAAACTGAAAGAAACAATGGTGGGGGTCCAAGTGGAATAGGCGATTGGCCACCAATATCCACTTGTATCACATGCCTCACACAATGTGCTTATTGGGTCAAGTGTCATAATAAATGGGAATGGGTTTACTTTGAGTACCATCTATGAAATGTGGGAAGTTACCAAGGATTTCCCTACAAGGTTTACTTGGGAAAAAAAACATAAAAACAAAACAACAATACATTAATAGGAAAAAATTAATATAATTAAGTTAAAGGGATGTGCTTGTTTAAATACTTTATTAAAAAAATTATAAGGTGCTATACCATTTTTTTATTTTTTATTTTTTCCCAATAAAACTTAATCATAATACTATATTCTTAGTACCAAAATTGATATTACATTCAATATATTTCTTGCATAAACACCAAAAAAGTAACTAAATAGTTTGATATAACTCATTACAACTTGATATGTCTAAAAATTTCCCCACATCATTTCTTTAAAAAAAGTCCCATTCATCCATCTATTACACATTTTGCTTAAAACATCAAAGATGGAAAAACCAATAAGTTATTAGTAGTCTTCAATATCTTCATCACCTGTAATAACAATAAGTTGGATTTTTTCATCAAAGAAGTGTCATGGTATTTGAAGATTGTAGAAAAAAAATGGTTCTTTAGGAATAATCACCAATTTAGAAACCAATGAATGGATTCCTTCATCACATATGGTCATAAGAAGAAACAAAGAGGATGTTCAATCATAACAACCTCCATATATTCCACAAGTTTGACATTCCATGTTGCATTTGCACACCATCCTTTACTATTTATCTAAGACCATATTATTTTTGTGATAAATATGTTTATAGAATACAAATGCCAATTGATCCCCCTAAGTGTGAAATTGGTCCATCAATGATTGAAACCTTATGTTATAAAAATGCAAAAAATCATCCATGTAGTAAATAATGAGCTTTGAATCTCTCATCACTTGGATTATATCCAAACATTTTTCCATAACTAATCTAAGAAAATTTACAAAGGCATGAAACTCAACCCAATTATTTGTGATAGTTCCCAAGCTTAAGGAAAATAAAAAGTAAAGATAGCAAGATAAGTAAATATCTCCTCTTTATCCATGCGGTCCTTGGCTACCTTGTGAGGCACCCTCGAAGAAATGCCATGTTTTCAATTCATCAGTTTCCAATGATCTAATTTGTATGCTAGCATTAATATTTTTAATCTCCTTTAAACTTTATTGGCATATTTGGTTGTGAAGAAAACCTTGCATAGGGGATATGGAAGGATATTGAAAATTTATTTCATTTTGGGCTTTCTATATTATCCATCTAATGAGGATAGAGAGACCTTTGAACTCCTTTAAGTTACATCCTTAGGTCAAAATTCAAAATATTGTTTAATAGTAGGTCCTCGCCATATACACTTTGGAAAGTTGTATAGGATATGTCTATTTCTTGGTAGTGAATACATGAAGGCTATAATTTAACATGGTCTCATCCTTGGTATTGCATTTGAGTCAGTTTATGTGTACTTGACTATAAAAATTCTTTGGGAGAAAAATATCCTTTGGCATATGCATTTTATTTTTGCATTGGAAATTGAGTGAGTTGCATGAGTGGTTTCACTTGTCATATAAACTTATGCACATATTTTGTAAAGTGGGAAACACATTTATTTTATAATTGTAAATGGAAATGCATAAAAAAAGGGTTGGGCTAAAAAGTAGAAAAAGAAAATTTAAATAGAAAATAGTAATTTCACATGCACCAACTTAATGAAGAAAAATAAAAGGGATCTAGGGACATCTAAGAGTAAAAATATGAGAGGAGGTTGGGATGTGATGAATAATCTATAGTTTGGATTTTAAATAAAGTATTATTTGTGCATGGAGTGACGCATGTCTGGTGAATAATAGACATTAATAATAAAATAATTTCAAATTTGAATAGTAGTAAAATATAACATTGTAATAATAATAAAAATATGTAAATTGTAACAAAATAAGCCTAAGGGCTAACTCAATTGATAGTAACACAATTGGTAGATTTTTGTGTGATAGTTTACAAAAAAATTGGGATCAAATTCCATTGATTACCTTTGGGTTACCAGTAAATACTTTAGATGGTAATTAATATTGTCCTCCATTAGAAAAATAGGGGAAGAAGGGGGAATTCATGGGGGTTGTTAAGGTACTAGTGTCCTCATTTGAAATTATTGATACTGGGGTGATTGAAGGATTATGTTTATCCACAAAAAATAATATAATAAAATTAATTAATTGAGGCATGGCACCTAATTAGTGGTGGATTATTATCAAAAAATTGGAAGGTTCTCTCAAATATATACAACTTTCTTTTTCTTTTTTTCCTAGATGACTCTCTATGGGAAAGTAAAGACTTGGAACTCTCTTGAAAAGTGACCCTATCAAGGTTTAGTTTTTTTTTTAATTTATGAAGAGAAGTTAGGGAAAATATCCATTGTTTTTTGGCAAACTAAAGGATTTTTGTTATGCAATAAAAAATTTAAAGTTTATATGGGGAGGACTTGGAATTTGCAAAATTACAAAAGACTCCAGGAAAAACCTCCCACACAACAATCAACATTCCTTCTAAATTATTTCTAGTATGCTCAAAATCAATATTCCTTCTAAATGATTTTCAGTATGCTCAAATTATCAAATTTTTTTTTATTCGCCATAAAATTGTAGTTATGTGAGTCTTTTTAAAAATATGAGTAGTTATATGGTAGGTTTCTATTTTTATGACAAAATTTTAAACAATCTTCCACAATTTAGATGGATAAAAGACCTCTATTTTATTGTTGTTGGTATGGTTTACCTAGTGGCACACCAATGTAATTGATATATGTATTGCTTTCTTCTTTCGTGATAACAAATGTTTGCTAGCTTACAATAATAATAATAATAATAATATTTCCTTTAAATTAGTAAATAATAAAAACAAATAAATAAATAAATTTTAATAATCGATAAAACTAAATAAAAAATAATTAAAACATTAACTATAATTAATCAAAATTTTGGTGTTTTAATTTGTAAGTTAATTACATTTGCTTCGAAAATAAAATTACATCATTGAATCCCTGATGGGGGTGAGTTTGCGTCGACACGTGGAGACTGCTCCACATGAGTAACCACAAGTGGTCATGGTGGGGGGGCAGGCCTTCCCGATCCCTTCACACTTCAATATGGTACGGAAGCGGTTCAACCATTATAGTTTAGGTGCATACGAGGATTAAATCCTAGGCAGGGTGACGGAATGTTAAAGCCCCCTACAATGAATGCTCCATGAATTTTAATTCACCTCTGTGTTTTTTTATGGCATTGGGAGTTTAGGTGGGAACTGGGAAGGAGAGGGAAGCGCAGGGGATGGTTTTTTGCTGGTGGTGAAGTGTGGATGACTGCAATGAATTTGGACTGAGACTGGGAGTTGGTCTATCTGAGAACTCAGGTTATCTATGGCATTCAAAAATTCCGGGTGTGGGGGTTCAAAGTATTATGACCTAGTGGTAATTGGTTTGGTTTCTGGTTCGTCGAGTGGTGGTTTTCACTGGCTTAGATACCACGTTTATGGTGGAGGGAACCTGCATGCATATGTGTAATTACCAGGTTTTAGAGCGAAGGGGTCTAGAGGGTCCGTCCACAGCTCCTCGTGGTTGCAATTTTTGAGTGCACGCCTTCTGCGTCTTGTCTTGGGTTCGAAACAACCACCTTCCCCTAGAGTGGTGATCCATTTTCGGCGGTGGTCATGAAGGTTGTGGTTTTAGTTTTATAGTGTTGCTGGGGATTTTAATTTGGGGGGAGTACTCTGTAGAGAGGATAATTTTGTGTCTGAGGTCTGCTCACAATTTTCCCCATCTATGGGAAATTATGAAGCCACCAGTGCGAAGGGTTGGCTCTGCCCTACCTTCTGAAGGGGTGTCTGCCCAAGCCCTGGTCACCATATCTTCCAGCTGTGGTGGGAAGACAAGGGGGTGTGTGTGGAGAGGTTCCACTAGAACAAGAGGTGGTCGAGGAGGCGATAGGCAGGGGGTGTGTCAGGGTGAGGGGTCGCGTAGTGGTGGAAAGCGTGTGGCGATTCAAGGTGGAGGGGTGCATGAATGGGTCAAATCCATAGGGGCGACGATAACCACAGCGACAGGGTGAAGTGTGGAATGGGTGATCTTGATGCACAAGAGGGGTAGGGTATCCAACACTGCTACCTGGATAACTGTCGAGCTGCCATTGTCAGTATGATGGACATGGTGGATTGCTGCCGAACAAATTTGGCGAGAGGAGTATGCGGTGTATATGGCCTCTTTCGAGCGACTACATTACTTTAAAATCCAATTTCGGGAAAGGCTGGTTGTGGTCTGGAGGGGGAAAATCAGCTCTCGGAGAAGGTAAAAAAACTTGAGACATGGATGGTACACTATGAATTACATGATCAGTGCGACTTTTGCCCTCCACTGCCTCTTGGAATGGCCCCAGACAACCCTGCATGTATTACATTTGGTGATTAGTATGATTTATGGTATTTTTTATATTTTAGTTGTGTTTTGGTGCTTGTGGCCCAATCGATTATGGGCATTTCCCTTAGCGACACTTTTTCATTTTTGTCATCTGGTGAACATTTTAGTCAACACACCCGGTTGGGGTGAGAGCACCTATTTTGGGATGAACTATATGCACTCTTTCTTTATAAATTAATAGGATCTTGACTTTAAAAAAAAAAAATTACATCATTGACAACCATTATTCAAAATATATTGGTCTCACTCTTCCATATTAGAAACCATATTTGTTGGCTGATATATGATAGTTTTGAGTTTTGAAAAAATACCACAAATAGTATTTGAACATAAAATACCATGCAACAAAAAATTAAAATACTAGTAAAAGTCCAAACCATGGTATCCATATCAAGAGTCTGATGATGTAATTGGAGCCAGGTCCTTCAAACTCATACCAGGAGGGACTAAGGGCTTGAATTCACACTGAATATGTTTCTCCATGTGAGCTACTTGAGCTTCCAACCTATCTAGACATGTTTGAATTTTCCATTGGTTTCATTGAATGTCATTAAAAAATGAGATGTTATCATTTTTTTCCTCGTGTTTCTCCCTTAACACTCATCCTAACAAAGTTTTTAATTTCCATCAGATAATATGCATGTTTCACCTTCCCTTGGTGCGGCCAAGGTGAGGGAGCCAGTGAGTGACCTTATCTTATATTTATGAGTTTGACTAGACATATATTTCCTGACGAACTTGTCTCTCTAGCCATTAGATATCCTCCCGCATGATAGGAGAGGTAGATGAATGATAGGAAGTCATTTTGTCTTGAGCATGCATCTTTCCTCATGACCTGGTTCATTGGTCGTGATTCCCATCCCTACGATGTCTGCAAATGTGTTGATATGATATTTTAGCCCCTACCAACATTGAATCAACACAATGCCACAAATAAAAAATCCACTAACACCTCAAATGGAAAATAATCCACAACTCCCTAGAGGTAGGTAGTATAGTCTCAGACCTAGTAAATTTAATTCACCCAATACTTTTTATAGACCAATGAACCACTTCCCACCAAAATAAACATATAATCAAGCAAACAAGGATGTAAAAGAGCATAAAGGCACAAGTATGAACAGAGCATGGCCAGTTGGACTAGGGAGAATATCCAAGTCCTTAAATACTAAGTCTATTAGCCTTAGATTACAAAAAAATCCACCTTCCTTAGCAATATACTACCAAAGAGATCATACTTGACTAGTGGCACACATCACCCAAAGAAGTTAACACATGTAGTGAGGGGATGAGTAATACTTGGTAGTAACCATAACAAGGAATTAATGCTGAGTAGGCCTAGATGCCACTGCCTAAGTTTTACATCAATGGAGCTTCTCCCACTATCCAAACAATCCAATTCATTTCTAGATGTTGTCTTCATCCAAACAAACATATCAATCTTAGCCACATTCGTGAGATTACCTATGCCTTTTTCCTCCCATAGAAGTAAGGAAATATATTAACAAAACTCACATGCTTGACATGAGTTCCAACATTCTCATTCCATTCCAAAAGTTTCCAATTCACTGGCCATTTCTATGGATGCCCAACCTCACATCTACCAGATGTTGAAATCTAATGAGAATATGAGAATCTCACCAATAGTAGGGGAATTCTATTCTTTGGGCATAAGATCTATCTCCACTGCATAAAATAAACAAATGAACTCTCTATAATATGGTACTCCATGTGTTCTAAAGTATTGTACTCACATGCTTCATGCATGGGGGAGGCAAGCCACACCACTGCCTATTTTAATTTCCCACAGAGTTGGTGGGGTGGAAAGTGCTTCCACTACAGAAATTTTGAGGTAAAAAATGGGCCGAAAAACAAAAATGTATAACCAAAATAAACTTTATAATAATCAATAAGATTTAAGATGACGATGTAAACCATGGGGATGATTCATCATTTTTGGAGTGAAAAAGTAAAAATATCAAAAAAAATACTTTTTCATCTCGTATTTTCAACGTATATCCCTACCATTTCACTCAAATTTCAAGCAAGAGAACTCATTGGATGTGGCATTTAATTCTGTTGATATTTTCTGTATTTGGGGTAGCATCAGTTGTGCTCTAGGTCCCAAATTTTGAGGAAGGACTAGAGTTCACCTGATCTACAAGACCTAGAAATGGATTTGGGAAATTTCATCTAGTTTAGGAGATATTAAATTAATTAATTATTTTAACGTATTTCCTAAGTTAAAACTTAGGGAAATAAAATAATTAAAGTGAATTTAATTAAACATGTGATGAAATTGTCTTAAGTCACGCGGATAAAGTTTTCTCTTAATCTTAACCATCGATTAAAGATTTAATATTCGTCGTTGATCTGTCAACGAGAAAAGTATAAAGGAAAGGATTGGGGTCATTTGTAAGATACACAGAGGCAGAGCATTGAAGCTAAGTTGAGATTCTAGGGTAGGGTTGCTAAGAATTTTCAGAAGTGTTTCAGTTGCAGAGAGGGGAATTTATACCAAGGGGATGATCTGATACCAGGGTCTAGAATACACAAGAAGAAGAGAAGAGATCAGGAAAGAAAATGCAAATGAAGGCAGCAGCGGCAGCAACAGACATCATCAGTAGCAGCAATAGACGACAGTAGTAGCAGAAACAACAACAACAGCAAGGACAGCGTGATTTTCAGGAAACCCTTCAAGGGTTATGCATAGACCCTTAGGGGCAGCGTAGTGACTGCATCACCCAGTCTGGGGTAATGCAGTCCCTTCCAGTGACAGCACTGAGCATTTGGAGGCCTTCAGAGGCTAACGCAGTGTCTTTTAGGGGCAGATCTAGGGTTTCTAGGCCTAGATTTGGCTGAGTTCTGTAAATCCCATTTGAGGGTGTGGATCAGATAGTATTGTTGGTCTTAGATCAGCCAGGTGCTACAGATCTAGAGTTTTCTCTGTAGGTTTTTCTAGATCTGGAACCCAGAGTTGCGTATTCAGAAAAATTCTTAATAATAGAGCCCTCCAGCTGCCAAATACCGGTTTTCCCACATTGGGGTTTTCTGGGGATAGTTTGTCCAGAAATAATTGTGTCACTTTGTTTATGTGTGCATGTGCTTATTCTAGATTTGAATTGGTAGAGATATGTTATACGTTTTTATTTGATGTTAACTTGAATTTATTTATTTGATAACTTGTATAAGTAGAAGAAGCTTAATCGGATTAACATAAATAATTTCTGCATAAGAATTAAGATTCATAAATTTCTACATAGCAGTTTTCAAGAGTGGAATCACATAGAGGGAAGGGTGAAGCTGTCCAGAGCTGTGTCCTAGAAAACCCACGCAACTACTGCACAGAGGTAGCTCAGAAACAATGTTGGTTGGGTATGAAGCCAACCAATGTGATTCAAATGTGAATTTGTCAGATCTAGAAAAATTTGTGGAAAAGTTGCAAAAATTTAGAAGAGCTAGTGGGGTTAAACTGCCAAAGTTTTCAGATTTTTAACCTTATAACAAGTGACAAAGTTTGGGAAGATATCAAATTCTCAAAGATTTTATTGCCAAAAGAAGCTTGCAATTTTTTCAAAGGATCAAAGAAGAAGTTGAATCATAGTTTATTTGGTAGATTTATAAGGAGGGAAATCAAGTGTCATAGGGAATAGAGGGTGCCCAGTTCGAAAATGACCCTAGATCCAGATCTCTAGCATAGAGAAGAGGAGCTCTGACACATTCTGAGTAGATGGCTCCTCATGGACTACATGATCAGGATAGGCTAGAGGGCCTCTCAAAATTTTCGGTGTGGAAATCAACGATCATGATTGTCCTTGAGGCATATGGTCTAAGAGACCATGCAGAGCAGACCCTAGCCACACCGACATATGCGGATCTCCTACGGAAGCATAGAGAAGCTCTTGGGCATGCCAAGAAGATGATAATGGACAATATCAAGGATCATATTATGCCACACATAACTGAGAAGAGGACAACTAATGAGATGTGGAAGGCCTTGACTTCCCTATATGAGGGAAAATCAGTCCAAAGAAAGATGTTGTTGGAGGCCCAAATGAGGTCATTCATGATGACCAAGGGAGAAGGCATCGAGCATTTCCTCTTCAGATTGCAGTCAATTAGGGATCAACTGATTGCAATGGGTGCAACTGTAGATGATGCAGTGATAGTCAGGACTACCCTCAATGCAGTCACGGATGAGTGGGAAACCTTTGTCGAAAGTATCCTGGGCAGAGCGAACCTCCCATATTGGGACATCTTGTGGTCCATCCTGTGGTAAGAAGAACTACAAAGGTTCACCAAGAAGCAACAAAACCCTGTGTTGAGCAAGGTTAAGAAGGAAGAGGAGGAAGATGCAACCTTGGCATCAAAGAAGTAGTTGAAGAAGAAGAAGGATCTTTCAAAGATCAAGTGCTTTCAGTGTGGCGAAATGGGACATTTTGCCAGCCATTTTCCAGAAAAGAAGAAGGACAAGGAAGCATCTTCTTCCAAATAAGCGGTGGCAGATGATGGGTCCAGAGATGATGTGGCCATGAGTGCTCATGAACCACGGAGATGGGGTGACATGGAAATGTAGAGGAGCTACATGGAAGTAAGACGGGATCCTTGAGCAGCTCATCTCTTGGATCACAAGCAAGCTATGACAGCCTTAAGACAGTAGCAGGACAAGTGGAGCAGTGGGTGCATAGAACATAGATGAGGCAGGGGTAGAGGTAGATCTGGAGGTTGGGAGGAGCAGTGCAGAGCATAGCAGCAACATCGTAGAAGCCGTAGTAGCACAGAGGCTGATGTGACTTCAGCAATGCAGAGTAGTGTTTCTTACGCAGTGTAGAGTTGCAGTAGTGCATAGAGCTTTAGAGGGACAGCACAGTGCAGCAGCAACGTGATAGATTTCAGCACAAGGAGTTGTGTGACTTCAGTAGGGCAGAGGGAGTCTGATTACGCAGGCAGAGCTATGGTTGTGCATCATTCTTTAGATGCCAGCACAAATATGTAGCCTATGGAGCTTCAGTGATGAGGATGCAGCCCATCTGACTTGTTTATCAAAGATTGGGCTGAAGATTCAGTTGTTTCTCTCAACAATTGAAGTTGCAGTGCAACAGATCAGCAGTGGCAGTGCTATGAGCAACACAGATGCAACATATTGAGAGGAAGTTGCAGTACAGTGGTTGCAGTGGTAGTGGTAGAGTCATGGGAAAAAATACAGAATGGCAACAATAGTGCAGAGTTGAGTGGCAGGAGGCAAAGCTTCAATAGCACAAAACCAATGCCCAAAATCATGTAATGCATAAGTGTGATGTATTGCTAGAGCACACCCTTGATGCTAAGAGGTAGTGTTGAGATTTTGTGTATTTGGGGTAGCATTAGTTGTGATCTAGGTCTCAAATTTTGAGGAAGGACTAGAGTTCACCTCATCTACAAGACCCGGAAATGGATTTGGGAAATTTCATCTGGTTTAGGAGATATTAAATTAATTAATTATTTTAATGCATTTCCTAAGTTAAAACTTAGTAAAATAAAATAATTAAAGTGAATTTAATTAAACATGTGATGAAATTGTCTTAAGTCACATAGATCAAGCTTTCTTTTAATCTTAGCCATTGATTAAATATTTAATCTTGGCCATCGATTTGTCAACGAGAAAAGTATAAAGGAAAGGCTTGGGGTCATTTGTAAGATACACAGAGGCAGAGAACTGAAGCTAAGTTGAGATTCTAGGGTGGGTTTGCTAAGAATTCTCAGAATTTTTTCAGTTACAGAGAGGGGAATTTAGACCAAGGGGATGATCTGATATCAGGGTCTAGAATACATAAGAAGCAGAGAAGATATTAGGAAAGACAACACAGAGGAAGGCAACAGCAGACGACAGGAGATGGTAGCGGCAACAAACAACAGCAGCAATAGCAACAGATGGCAGCAGAAGCAACAACAGACGATAGTAGCAGCAGCAGCAGCAAGGACAGTGTGATTTTCAGGAAACCACAAGGATTACGCAGAGACCCTTAGGGGCAGCGTAGTGACTGCGTCACCCAGTCTGGGGTAACACGGTCCCTTCTAGTGACAGCGCTGAGCATTTGGAGGCCTTCAGAGGCTGACACAATGTCTTTCAGGGTCAGATCCGGGGTTTCTAGACCTAGATCTGGTTGAGTTCTATAAATCTTGTTTGAGGGTGTGGATCAATAATTATTTTTGGTCTTAGTTCAGCCATGTGCTACAGATCTAGAATTTTCTTTGTAGGGTTTTCCAGATCTAGAACCTAGGGTTGTGTATTCAGAAATATTCTTAATAATAGAGCCCTCCAGCAGCTAGAGACCGGTTTTCCCACATTGGGTTTTCCGGGGACAGTTTGTCCAGAAATAATTGTGTCACTTTGTTTAGGTGTTCATGTGCTTATTCTAGATATGAATTTGCAGAGATCTGTTATGTGTTTTGCTTTGATGTTAACTTGAATTTATTCAGTTGATAACTTGTATAAGTAGGAGAAGCTTAACCAGATTAACATAAATAATTTCTTCATAATAATTAATATTCAAAAATTTCTATAAATTCCTCGTCCAAGGACTACCCATGCTGCATATTTTCAATGGTTCCTACTACACGAAAAAAGAGAAATACATGGAAAAACGTGATTGCAATCACAGTTTTCATGTATTTCTCATTTTTCGTGTAGCAGGGACCATCAAAAGTATGAAACATGCGTACTCCTTGGATGAGAAATTAAATTCCACATTAAATGAGTAATCGAGCTTGAAATTTGAGTTAAATCGTAGGTAAATAATTTGAAAATACGAGTTGAAAAATTAGTTTTTTAATTTTTGCCTCTAATATTTGATGATGTAATCTAATCTTATTTTATTATTTCCACTATTATTTTATAATATTCCTTAGGAGGCATATTTAGAGTTCATAAGTTCTCTAATGACCCTAAATCATTTGTCTCTTGTGCATCCACTCCCATCATGAATCATAATTTTGGTGTTAAAAGGATGTATCTTCTACATTAATTCAACACAAACATAATTATTACATTGTTAAAAAAATGTTGTTCAGAAGAAGTCATGTGATGTATTCAACGCAAATGACATTGATTCTTTTAATATTGACACAATATTGACATAAACAATCTTTTACTTTTAGTATCGACTCAGTGAGATGACAACAATGCACACAACATGTGCTTGACACAAAAAATACCTAAAGAGTTTTTCTAGTTCTTTTATTTTTTTCAATAATAAGAAATGAAATGTGACGTATATTGACCTAAAAAC
Source organism: Pinus albicaulis (assembly GCA_034641835.2). NCBI lineage: Eukaryota > Viridiplantae > Streptophyta > Pinopsida > Pinales > Pinaceae > Pinus > Pinus albicaulis. The sequence goes on along the minus strand of CM076583.1, from coordinate 816,593,580 downwards.
AATTGTTGTGTTGAATTTTTCATCTTTAAAATGATACCTACCAAATCATATGTCAAAATATAATGTAGAAATTTGACACTATTGACTGTCAACGTGATGAAAAATATGATGTTCTCACTTGCATCATATTATGTGTCATATCAATTTTATTTTATTTTGTTTTCAAACTACACCATATTGTGATGCTATAAACCTATATTATAATAGTGATTAAAGAAAACACATGAAATCGCCTTTTATATATATATATATATATATATATATATATATATATATATATATATATTATAAAACTATTTCCAACAACTTGAGAGATACATCATTTTTTTCCTGAAGTATACAAAGGAAGAAAATTTGAAGGCTAATATGAGATGGCCCTTCAAATATCTACTTTGTCAATTAACAATACAACAATTGTGTCTATATGGATACATATGAAATAAAATATCTAAAAAATAGCCACATTTCGAAGGCATAAAGTAGCAAAAACATTTGAAATCAACTCATCTTGATCTATAATTATAAAATTGCATTATGGAGCTACTAGATTGAGATTAGGGTACTCAAACTAGTTTGGCTTGAAAAAGTTGATGGATGTACCTTGCTTCCCCGTGTCCTAAAATTCTACTTTATTTGTCTCCATAATATCTTATAGCTTAGTTTGTAGGCGCTAAAGGTCGAGTTTGAGGTCATGTAGCTTTTTCTATTGTGATGAGAGAATTTTTATTAGTGTGCCTATCTTGACTATAAACCCAATATCCACCTTCCTATTTATTAAGGAAATTTCCAGTGTAAGTGCTTCTTCAATTCTCCAAACCTTTTATATTCAACATTGTTTCTTCCCTTTGTTATCCATTTCCCCTGCTAAGTTTGTGCTTGATGCCCACCGAATTCATCTATTTATTTTGTTGGTCTCGTTGAATATTACACTCAAACTATTGTTGCCCCATGATTGCCCCATGTTTGTTGTAATGCTAAGAAAATTACAATATCTTCTTATATTCTTGTGCTCCCAGTTGCTTATCTTGTATACCACATGTTAGTACCCTATAAATTATAGGATCTCAAGGTGACTGGATACTTCATAATTCTTGCAAAGTTTTCATTATTGAAAGGATTTTCAAAATTCAAATGATTTAAAATAAAAAATATGAAAAATAAATAAAATAGGATACAAAAATAAAGAAAAAAGAAAAGAGAAAAAAGGAAAAAAGAAAGAAAACCCCCAAAAAGAAATAAAACTGAAAGTGTTGCAAGTTCAAATGCCACTAATCATTAGATAGGTTTTTCCAGTCATTAAGTTTAATCATGATTGGACAATTTTCAATTTTTGTTGATAGGTTAGAAAATAAAGATTTTTCAAAATGTTTAATCTTGGTTGATCAGTAGATAGGTATAAAATGAGATTGGTAAAACCACTTAATCTGAACCAATATGAGAAATAAGCAATAGGGGTTAGGTTAGAATTTAAAAAGAAAAGTGTTTCAAGGTCTAGAAGTCTAAATGCACGCTACAAAAGAAGTAAAAATGTTAGAGGATAAGTTTGGGTAGGTAGATATACTGAGGAGGAAAATGGAAGGAAGATATGAAATTAATTCTTCAAAAAACAACATCGAAATTGTATCTTCCCATGCTGCAAGAAGAAATTCAAAGCAGGCAGTGTTTACAATCGAAAAGCAGAAAGGGAGTTATGTTTTAAAGAGGTTAGGATTTCAAAATCATTTGAGGCATACCATATGCCTAAATTTTATCCTAAGTCCTATGCAAGTCCCGCCAAGTCCACAAATTGCAATTCACATCGGCATGTCGCAAATATTCCTTGCCAATCCATTGCCATCTCGCAAATCCCTCAATGCGATATCAAGTGGGACCCCTTTCCCCCGCCCATCACACATCCCAATTGGCAACTTTTATGTTTATCAATAAGTTGTCTCAGGTTAAGCCTTGGATGTTTTGATGTGACATCAGTAGGGCCCACTGTCACCATCACCTCAGTCCACCACAAGTTGGACTTCGCAAATCTCAACACTTGCCTTCCATTTTTCATATGTAAAACCTGCAATATGCGATGTTGCGAGAGAGCCCACCTCCTTACCACGTCACCCCTTTTCCCCCACCACACTTCACACTGCACAAATATTAGCACTCACCCTCTATTGTTCATATGTAAAACCTGCGATCTAGGATGTCACGGGCGGGCCCCCCTCCTTACCATGTCACCCTTTTCCCCCCACCGCACTTCGCACTGTGCAAATATTAGCACTTATCTCCTTCTCCCCATATGTAAAAATTGCAAATCACGATGTGTAGGCGGCCCCACCTTCCCCTCCACGTAAAATAACGTCCAGCTTATCTGCCATCTCTGCTTGCCCCCACACATCGGATGGCCCACAATGCTTTTCGGCCCCCCTCGGCCACCAAACGTTAACAAAGGGGGCGGGGGGGGGGGAATAAGCGGTATCCATTACCGCCATCCCCTCCACACATCACCTCAAGAATATTTTTCACCCCCCCCCTCCCCACCCCCCCGCGCTCCATTAATACTCACTGCCAATCTCCCCCTCCGAAAAGTGGTTTCTACCATTGTCAAAATCGTCGCACTCTTTCAATTCTCAACTTATCGTTTAAGCTGTGTCCACTCTCGCCTGTTCCCTCCATCCAATCACATCTCCTCCTGAAAATAGCCCATTGCACCATAAATGGTTAGGCCATTATCCAATAGACCTGCACCAAGCTCCACGACCACCAAATCGTAGTGATAAAGCTCAAGTCCAGCATAACAGTAGAGTTTACTCTACTGATTATTGTCGAACTTGGGGCAGTTTTTCATATTCGTAGGTGAAGCACAGAAAACCACAGTTGAAGAAAGGGTCGTGCTTGTCAAGGAGAAATCATTAGTTCTCCACAATTTCAATCAAGATTCTATTGTAACTCTTCTCCCTGTTTCCTTTTAATTCCCCCCCCCCCCCCCTGCCCAAATTATGTTCTGCGGCCATTTCCCTTTCTCTATTCCCCCTTCTATCATCCCATTCTTCATTGTAGATCAAGCAATGATTTACAAAATATAAAATATGCCTCCCAAGAAATACCAGGAGCCCTTTAACCCCATGATATACCCTCAGGTAGATTTAGACCACATACCCCTTGATGACATAGATTATAATATCTACGAGACAAAGTCTAACTTTAACTTGTTCAATGTCTACTGCTTCCTTAAGGATAAATTAATGGAAGAGGTAGATGATATTGGCCTCTGGAAAACCAATTTTCCTTATAAAATTTTCCCCATAACCCATAGCTACCCTAAGTTAATCACAAAATCCAAATCATGCTATGACATTAATCGGAGAGCCATACTGAACCTTGCAGAAGAAACCTTATTTTGCATCAATGCCCCATCCATTCAAGAGATGATGCAAGCCCCCATTGTTGAGAACACTATCCCTTTTTCATATGAGGCCCTTGTAGATCTATACCAAAAGCTAGATTCCACCAGCAGGGCCAAAATGTTAGAATCATTCATGGCCACTAATGCACTAAAGCCTACCAAAAATCCTCTGTATCCATCATCCATTTTTCTTGATAGGACCCAACACCTCATCATTATTTTATCTTACTTATTGGGGTACCACAATGATGAGTGGGTAGATGAAGCCATAATTGGTTTCTTATCTATTCTTTCCTCAGATGCTCAACCTAGAATCATGTTCAACTATTCACAATTTCTTGTAGATGTCATTCATGAACAACTCCTAAAGTTTCAGACCAAAGAAGACTTCAAATACACCTTTTTGTTGGTGTACCTTTTTGTATTTCCAATCCAACAGGTTTTAGTTTGATATGAAGAAGTAGAATGATGATTCTCAGCCCCAATCAATTATATTCTGGACAACTTTGTTGATGGAGGAGCAGGATAATTACTCCTACAAAAGCTTTGTATACTTGTGATCTAGGTGGATATTGGTGGCCACCCGCCTAATCCACTTGGGGCCCCACCATTGTCTCTTTCAGTTTTTTCACAACTTACTATTTTTAGCAATTTTTCGGGTCCTGAACTTCCAGAGCCATTTTGAGGCCCCAAACGGAGGTATTATGCTGAAGTTACATCCCCAGAAAGTTGAAACACCAATTTACCCAAACAGGGCCCATAGTTTTGGCGCTTCATCTCCTAGGGTTAAGTTTTTGGACTTTAGAGTTATCCATTGTTTCTCCGTAATAAATAGGCCCTCGAGCCTCATTGTAACACAGTTCAGAGGTTTGTAGCCACCACATCTCTTCTCAGAGATTCACTACCAGCATCCTAGCTATTTTATTTCCATCATGTTTGTAAGCATGTTTCTGTGATTTGATATTAATGAAATGAAGCCTTATTTCCACTGTATTTCTACGTTTATGGTTATTTATGTATTCTGTTGCATTCCTGCATAAATCTAGATCAGTGGTATCAGAGCGGTCTGCTTTTTCTCGATCCTTCTTTGCATGTCCCCAACGAGGTCGGGGTATAAGGAGTTAGGGCTTGATCTGGTGGAACCTTTGCAAGATCAGCGTCGAAAACCCCGATGGATGCCCATTGAGGACGAAAATAAATATGAGGGAGCAGGATATCCTCTAAAAATATTGCTCGAGGAGGCCCTCGAAAAACAAAGAAATGTGATGATGGATAACTTTGCCCAGATCCTTCAACGACTGCCCACCGGCAGCGCATCTGCATCCAGCAGCCACTCTGGAGGTGCGACTCCCTTTAAGGTACAAGTAAACTTTGAAATTCCCATATCTGAGTGTCAAATAGATGTAGATTCCATAGATATATGGTTGAATCTATTAGAAGGATATTTCTCGGTTCATAACTTTTCTGACCAGGAGAAGATTAGTTTTGCACTTCTCAAAGCTACCCCCCATGTCAAGGACTGGTGGGAAACCTACTGTGAGAAAAAGGACGAGACAAAACCATCTCTGTTCTCAACCATACCCACTTGGAATTCTTTCCGAGATGCCATCAAGGAACAATACTATCCCGTGGGGAGCTATGAGGACAAGTACATACAATGGACCACACTGCGGCAACAAAGGGATCAAGATGTGCATGAGCTAACAAATCTGTTCCATACCCTGTGCACAAAGTTTGGTATCAAATATTTAGAGAAAAATTTGGTGCTAAAGTATCGTGGTTGTCTTCATAGATACATTCAGGAGGAAATGGAGTTCCTCAACATCTCCTCGCTTGGTACGACACACCGGTATGCTTCCAAGATTGAGTAGAAATTCAAACAGAAGAAGCGAGACTTTGGATCTGCAAATCAAAAGTGAGGGAAAGGTGCCCCCAAACTACATAAAAAATGATAAAGCCACGGCATGGCGGCCCAAGGCAACCTGCCAAAGACACAAGCAAAGAAAAACACCATGAAGCCAAAGAAGGACATGGGAAAGTTGTGTGAGTTCCATAAGAGCTCCACCCACAACACAAGTGAGTGTCGGGCCATGCAGTCGTTGGTGGCCGAGATGAGGGCTTCTGAATCAGATGCATGCTCTGAATCTGAATCAAAACCTAACAAGGCAAATGAAAAAGGGAAGCATATTATTGATGTGGAGCCTAATGCCACTGTTGCCACTACAAAGATCCAGAAGGAGGAACCAGAAGATCCAGAGGAGGCAGAGCGTCTCTTCCATTCCTAGATGTGGGTAAAGGGTTCCCCGCTACGGTTCATTGTCGACAATGGGAGCCAAAAGGACCTCATTTCAGCAGATTTCATGAAGTGGTTGGGCTTGCCAACCACAACGGTTGGGCTTGCCGACCATACTTGTGGAAGCGACATGCTGTGTATGAGTCTTGGCCTCGTGCTATTATTATTACTTTGGGAAATAAATTGTACAGGATGCTAGAGGTACCACTACCTCCCACTATCTCTTTGGTTAATGCAAAACAATGCAGTAAGCTCATTTTCCAAACCAGGATTTTTTTTTTCATAATGATCTGCCCCCAGGGAAAGAAGAAGACTGTGGCCACGACCTCCAGACATGGCTCCTCTACATGACAAAAATAAATGGACAAGGTTGTGGAGGAGTAAAAGGACATCTTCACCTCACCCATATGGGTGCCTCTACAATGTTAGGTCAAGCACCCCATTAACCTGACCCCAGGTGCGCTGCTACCCAATGGACTGATCTATAGGCGCTCTATTCTGGAGAATGATGAAATCAAGAGTCATATTCAAGAGATGCTGCAGAAAGGTCACATCCGGCCAAGTTCATCACCCTGTGGGAGTTTGATTGTGTTGGTACATAAGAAGGATGGGACTTGGAGACTCTGTATTGATTATTGCGCGCTGAACAAGATCACTGTCTGGAATAGGTACCCAGTCCCACATATTGATGACCTTTTGGACCAACTCAAAGGGGAAAAATATTTCAGCAAAATTGACTTGAAGTATGGGTATCACCAGGTACCAATCGAACCCTCTGATGTGTGGAAGATTTCCTTCAAAGCTAAGGAGGGCATTTTCGAATGGCTTATCATGCCTTTCGGATTAATAAATGATCCTGCAACCTTCATGAGGTTTATGGATGACATCTTGCATCCATTCACCAACTAATTTGCAATGGTATACTTGGATGACATTCTGATCTTCAGCCAGACTTGGGAAGAGCACCTCCACCACATCTGAGAAGTCCTCCAAACACTGTGGCAACACAAGTTGTGTGCCAATTTGGAGAAGTGCACTTTTGGCATGACCCAAGTTCAATATCTGGGATACATTATTGTTGAAAGGGGGGTGCACGTGGATCCAACCAAGATCCAAGTCATTCGAGATTGGCCAGCCCCAACCACCCTAACAGAGCTTCGCAACTTTCTGGGTCTTGCTAATTTATACCACAGGTTCATGTTGGGATTCTCTCATATCACTTGGCCCTTGAGTCAAGTCACCAAGGGAGGAGCAAAAGAAAAATTCTGTTGGTCAGAATCTCAACAGAAGGCGTTCATAGAATTGAAACATCGCCTCTGGTCTGCCCTAGTGCTCACATTACCAGACTTGCAACAACCCTTCGAGATCAAGACAAATGCCTCTGACTGTGATATTGGGGCAGTTCTTACTCAACAGGGGCATCCAGTGGCATATCACAGTGAGACATTGTCTGACACAATTCAAAAGTATCCCACTTATGACAAAGAAATGTATTCCATTGTGCAGGCTTGTCGACAATGGAAGCATTACATTTTGGGGAAGGAGAAAATCATCCACACAAACCACCGACCCCTGTAATTCATATAGACACAAGGGAAGTTGTAGAACGATCGCCATCAGAAGTGGTCCACATATCCACAAAAATTTCATTTGAACATCAAGTACAAGAAGGGTAGCACCAATAATGTTGCAGACTGCCTCAGTCGACCACCGATCGTGGCCATAACCACCATTCTCAACTCTTGTGGGCATGAGACTTCTGATTGGCCGCTTCTCTACAAGAGCGATCTAGAATTCAGCTACACATACAAGGCACTCTTGGGGGGTATTTAAGTTCCAAATTTTCACCTCCAAGATGCATTATTATGTCACCTGGTACACCTTTGTGTTCCTTCAAGCGAGCGTGCCAAGATGATATGGGAAGTGCACTACAGTCGAGTCGCTGGTCATTTTGGGGTCGAGAAAATAGTGGTAGTACTGCAGAAGTATTTCTATTGGCCAACCCTTTGACAAGATGTCGGGAAGTACATCAGATCCTGCACTGCTTACGCCATTTCCAAACCGACCATCAAGAAGGAAGGGCTCTATACTCCACTACCTACCCCTAGACGACCTTGGGAATCCATATCCATGGATTACATGTCAAGCCTTCCTTCTACTAAGCATGGAAACGACTGTGTTTTCGTGGTCGTCGAAAAATTCTCAAAGATGGCCATTATGGCAGCCTGCAAGAAGAATATTAGCAGAAGCCACTGCTAAACTCTTCTTTGAATGAGTGTGGGTGCACTTTGGGATCCCACAGTCTATCATATTTAATCGCGATAGTAGGTTCCTTAGCACATTTTGGTCCAACCTCTAGTCAATGTTGGACACCAAGCTCACCAAGTCCACAGCTTTCCATCCCCAAACTGATGGCCAGACAGAGATCATCAATAGGATGATTGTACACATTCTGCACATGTACAATTCAAAGAATCCACGCACATCAGATGAGAGCCTTCCCTATGTACAACACAGATATAACCGGGCTCTCCACAGCTCAACCAGCCACAGCCCCTTTCAGGTGGGCTTGGGATTCCAGCCATTATGTCCCATTGACGTAGCCATGCCATTTGTAGCTACTCAGGTCAATTTGGCTCATGTCCAGTCTGAAGCTGACAAAGCATACAACTTCATCAAGTGCATTCAACACATCCACCAACATATTCATGAAATATTGGACAGAGCCAATGCTAAGTACAAGCAATGACATGATCAACATTGGGTGCCACACAACTTCCAGGTGGGTGAAAAAGTGTGACCACATTTGCAGAAGGAGGGCCTCACTGGACCCCACCACAAGATTCTCCCGCTCCGATATGGGTCATACACCATCACCAAGGTTGTAGGGAACAATGCCTTTAAGCTCAGTATTCCACCATTCCTTGGTTTGAACCTAGTATTCAATGTAGACCGCCTTCGTCCCTACTTCCCACCTCTATTGGACACCTCTAACATTGCAAAAGAACTTACACCAAAATATTTAAACCCAGACCGCATGGAACAGGCCACCATAGACTGTGTCATGGACATGCAAATCAAGAACACTCGCCGACAGAAGATCCAAATGTATTGGGTTGTCAAAGCTGGCCAACTCCTGCACCAAGGCAAGTGGTGCACCAGGGACCAAGTTCAATAGAAGTTTCCTCATCTCATGGAGGAACTCAATGAAATGGGGACCATTGCTTCCTAAGGGGGGAGGAATGATCCAGGTGGATATTGGTGGCCACCCGCCTATTCCACTTAGGGCCCCACCATTGTCTCTTTCAGTTTTTTCACAACTTACTATTTTTAGCAGTTTTTCGGGTCTTGAACTTCCGGAGGCATTTTGAGGCCCCAAACAGAGATAGTATGCCGAATTTACGTCCCCGAGAAGTTAAGACACCAATTTACCCAAACGGGGCCCATAGTTTTGGTTCTTCATCTCCTAGGGTTAGTTTTTTGGACGTTTAGAGTTCTCCATTGTTTCTCCATAATAAATAGGCCCTCGAGCCTCATTGTAACACAGTTCAAAGGTATGTAGCCGCCACATCTCTTCTCAAAGATTCGCTACCAGCACCCTAGCTATTTTATTTCCATCATGTTTGTAAGCATGTTTCTGTGATTTGATATTAATGAAATGAAGCCTTATTTCCACTGTATTTCTATGTTTATGGTTATTTCTATATTTTGTTGCGTTCCTGTATAAATCCGGATCAACTTGTTTATTCACCTAGAAATCAGTGCACTCAGCAGTTATGCAGAGCCAAGGGTTAGTGAGGAGATAAAGAAGGTAATGCAACTGATAGATTAGGTTAGAATAGAAGAATGGTACCTCTACCAGAACTACACAGAGATCGGGGTTTATGGCAATAATTTTTCCCCATACAAACTCCCCAAGTACCTCACTATAATAATATTTTCACTTGAATATATCATACAAATGATAAATGCAGACGAGGTGCATTTTATATCTGCCAAGAAGAAGTCACAATTCATGAAAAATCATAGATTGGTCCATTTTTTTACAACAACAGAGCAATAGGGGATAAGGCTGATAAAATGTTAAAGGAGATGAAGTTCACACATAGCTTCACTTGGTCCTATGATCCAATGGGGATCATCTCCAAGAAGAGGGTGGAGAACAAGTCCACTCCCTACATTCATACTCACATATTGGAAATTGAATAGTATATGAATAAAGAAGAATGGGTGGCAGAAACACTCTAAGAGGCAGAGGAGTAGGTCATCTCTACTTCAGGGATTCAAACACCTACTCCACAAGGAAGAAAGGCTGCAAGAGCACAAGATGACAAAGGAAAGGAACCACGAAAGGAAGTGGGAAGCAAAAGGACTAGGAAAGATCAAACATACATGGATCATTAGGGGAATTTTGAGGTCTAAAATGGGCCTCCTAAGAAAAATGTACTACAAAAATAAACTTTATAAGAACCAATAGGATTCAAGATGATGATGTCAACCATGGGGTATGATTCACCATTTTTGGATTAAAAAAGAAAAAATATTAAAAAATAATAAAATAATAAAACTAATTTTTCGACTCGTATTTTCAACTTATATCCCTAAGGTTTTACTCAAATTTCGAGTGGGAGTACTCGTTAGATGAAAAATTTATTCCTCATCAAAGGAGTACCCATGTTGCATACTTTTCGTTGGACCCAGCTACACAAAAAATAAGAAATACATGAAAAAACGTGTTTGCAATCACTTTTTTCATGTATTTATCATTTTTTGTGTAGAAGGGTCCATCAAAAGTATGCAACATGGGTACTCCTTGGATGATAAATCAAATTCTACATCTAATGAGTGTTTCCACTCGAAATTTGAGGAATGCCATTGGGAGATAAGTTGAAAATACGAGCTGAAAAATAGTTTTTCTTTTTTCCCCTCTAAAATTATTTCCTTTATTATTTTATAAATTCCTTAGGAGGCCCATTTTAAACCTCAAAATTCCCCTAATGATTGATCCCTCCACTAAAGAATTGAAAATTAAATATAGGAAGAGGGCTAGAATCCGCATGGACATTGACTAGAGCGGTGAGAAATATCAACAAACTGTTATCACAATAAGAGAGTCACCAAGATCATTTCCAGTAGTTGGCCAAAAAGTCTTCTCAACATCTTCTGACATTGTTCCTTTTCAAAAACAAGATGTGCAGACTCCTACATCTATTGCGGAGAAAAAAGAGGAAGACATATATGATATTTTCAAAGAAATATAAAGGAGGAATGAAATGCTTAAAACTAGCACATACAATCAATTCTGGAAACAAACAAGCAGCTCACAGAGTAAACTTATATCAACTTTTGACTCTGAGAAAGGAAGAATGAAGATGGAATTCTTGGAAGCACAAATTCCTCAGCCCAAAGGTGCAACAGACTATAGGAAGACCTCTTTTGAGTTTAATGTAAAGAGCATTCATCCAATTGACCAAATGGAGATGCACAAGTAGACAGGAGAGATGATCTCCTCCACTTTGACCAATGCCGCTATAAGCCTCTCAAAGATGCAACTTACCTTGTCCAACACACAGTCTCAGATAAACATGGAAATGATATCTTCCATGGCCAAAGACACAAATATTAAATCCTTGGAGGATTTAGTGATGCAAATTGGGTACAATCCATCAAACCTGGTAGTGGAAGAAACACTTGTGAGGAAGAAGAATGCATATGTAGCTGATTTGAGAAGGCATCTCAAGATGTCAATGACAGAAGATCCTATGTACAAGGAGATAGAAGCCAATGAAACACATAAGGTAGAGATGTTGCAATTGATCGTTGAACAAGTAGAGAAATTTAAGAAAATGGAGAAGGATATGGCGAAAATGATAATGGAAAGGTAGAAAGTAATAAGGGATGCAGTGAATGGAGTAGCTAAAGAAGCAACTAAGGCCATGATTCCCCTACAAGCCGTTCTACTTACAGTGATTCAAACATCTACATTGAAACCAAGTATACCAGGAGAAGGCACTAAGCAGCTAGCCAAGGCATTTGAGAATATGTCCTTACAGACAACAGAAATTAAGAAGCTGCAGGATCAACTCAATAACCTACAGGAGAAGTTTAAAAGGAAAGATTCAGCACATGCCACCGAGTTGCAGATCAGCAAAAAGTTAAATGAAGTCTTGGAGAAGTCCCTTCAGGAGTCCTCAACTGGAAGCATGATAGGAAGAGTTAAAGAAATTGTTTGGCTAGATATAATTGAATCTGTGAATGATATATGGCCATCAGTTGAAATTATTTTCGAACAGAGGGATTTAATGGAGTTGGTGAAAGTTTCTATTAAGAATAAAAATGATGAACTTAGGGACAAGCCCCAAACTTCCATTAACATCATCAGATTTTTGAATTCTAAAAGTAGATAGGAATTGGAACAACTGGAAGTGGCAGAGAGGACAACCATTATACTTAAGGTAAAAAGGGTGTTGAACAAAAAGAGTGTACTTACACATCTAGAAGAAAGTGCCATCAACTGGAGATTGGGGTAAGTAGATTTTTCAATAGGATCGAGCCACTGAACAAAAAGGGATTGACTTCCTTATTTGTTATCAATGATAAGATGATGCCTAGGAAAAATTATGTAAAAATAAAGACACATCCAAGCATACAAACATGAAGAACAGTATGACAGGGAAATCATTTTATGAAGTTATCAACAATGATGTCTTCATACAACATGAGATGAAGCACATTTTTCAGTTGAGTCCAACGTTTGTGAAGTACACCGAGATTGATGAAGTCTACAGAAAGCTGAACAAAACTAAGATTCCAACTCCAGAGAATTGGGAGAATCTATGTAGACTCCAAGGGGAATGACAACTCATGTAGGGTGACAAGAGAGGCAGCTCAGCGGGCTATCTATGTCAGCGAATCTAGTGTATCAGAACAACGCGACAGTACCAAATGTGGCAGCACAACAAACTGCAAAAGAAATTAATAACAGCTTTATGATTCCTTTTAGACACCTGCTGAAGACCGTTACATAGTACCCATGCCTGAGACGCACAAGAAAAATTTCAATTACTTTGTAGTAAACAAACTGATTTCCCTTATAATAATGACAATCAGTTGCAAGTAGTTTAAATATATATTTTTATTCAGTATTAGGGGTTGGACCCTGGTTTTGTAAGCACTTTTCATTGAAAGTATTTGTAATTTTTCAAGCTGGAGCATCAATAAAGAGATAAATTTACAAGATTCATGTGTTGTGTTGTCCTGGTGATGCTATTCCTTGTCCATGTTTAATGTCTTTCCACTATAATCTTTTCATGTGCACTATTTAAATTCTAATTGTAAAATAGGAAGGTTACATTAAGATTTAATATTCAAAGTACCTTAATTCTGATCGTATTTACAATTTCAATGTTTTCTTCTAATGTATGGTTTAATAATTATTATTTGCTCTTAATTCATTACTGAAAGCACTTTTCTCCATCTCATAATTTCATTCATTTATAAACACCAGTATTCACAGCTAGCTTGCCTTGCATTTTCTCAGGGATTTGATGCATATACCCAGTGTATTTCGACTCCATAGCCCATTGGAAATTGTTTAGAGGAAACCCCTTAAATCCAACCACGAAAAATAAAGCAAACAACCCTCACATGAATATAAGTAGCTTAATATCAGAAATCTTAAACAAATCTAAATCTTATAGAGAGATCCCTCTCTGAGTCTAGGAGAGATAGATCCTAGGCTTTAAACGGTTTGATATTGTTATTTATAATTTAGTCTTTCTAATATTATAAATTATAGAGTGATAACATATTGGCGACCATACTAGGGAACACACCTGAAAATTTTCAATTTTCTTCCAAATTTAGAAAACCCCCACTAAAAAAGCACTGAATGATACAAACTTCTTTAGAGATTGGTTTCTTACAGTCTTAAATAATCTGTTTGTTTGTGATTTTGAGCTGAAGTCTAGCTCCCAAAATAATATCCACCAGATCCCATCCAGATCCAAATCCTCCCCCTATCGTAGATAATCCTGAGAAAATTTTGAGGAAAGCTCCTAGAATGGAAAGTATAACCAGTGGTAGAGTTCTTCCCAGATATAGCTCCTTACCTGATTACTTTGTCACTTTACAGGACTTTCAATTTGATTTTCATTTTGAACAAGGTTTTTTCAGGACCAAATCTCAGAATTGGAATGACCTTACGATTTTCGATCCATCCATATTTCGTATCTCTACATGTCCACCTTCACCCACCATTCATCTCCCTCCACCACCTCCACCAATCATGGCAACCAGATATGCCCCATTGGTGCTTCCAGTGCCTTTACCTCCTATGCCCCAGGATTACCAGTCCAATATTCCCCAGTTTGATAGCACTAGTCCTATGACTTCCCAACAACACATAGATAAAATGAATGAGTGTTTTGACCTGCAAGAAATTGATGATGACAGTGTCAAATTGAGAATGTTTGCCCAGAGTTTAGGGGGTGAAGTCAGGAAATGGTTTAAAGGTTTAACTACTAATAGTATCTATGATCTCCCTACTTTTCACCATACATTTATCAATATATGGGAGGTTAATAAAAATCCGCTGCAGATTTTATAAGAATGTGAAAATATTAAGAGATCTCCCAAAGAGAGTGTGCAAGACTACTGTATTAGATTTAACAACTTATACAATGCAATCCCTGCTAATATGGGACCACCCCAAGGGATAATTCTGCTTAAATTCCCAAATTTATTTGACCTGGACATGGCCTATCAGCTTAGGGAAAGAGACTCATCAACTTTAGAGGAAATGCAAAAGGATGTTGTGAGTGTAGAAGCTAATTTATTAGCAAAAAGGGCTAGGATGAGAACTAAGAGGAGAGTCACAATAAGAGAAGAACATGTAACCTCTACATCTCATGCCAAAATTGACAATTTGGTAAGGACTATGGAAAGGATGATGGAGAGGATGAGTTTGAATGAAAGATAAATACCCAGAGAAAATCAACTAGCACCCCAAAACATAAATCAGAACCCAAGAAGAAAGCCTCCACAAATTAGATATAGAGAGCAATGAGCTTGTTATCAACAGATTAGGCCTCCTTTTCAAGAAAACTATGCGGATGATGATGAAGGAAAAATGGAGGAAGTTGAGGAAAATGATATAAATTTGATGGGATTAAATGAAGATGATCCTATTCTTCTCACCAAAGAAGAGCAAGAGTTTTTTTCAATAACCCAAACAGACCTCGGACTCGAAGAATCTGATGACTACAAATTGGGTTTTGAGAATGCCATTATGGAGGTCCACAAAAAATACAACTTAAGGAGCAAGAAAAAATTGGATAATTCAAATAAAAATAATTCATAAAACTCTAACAAGAATGTATCTGAATTTGAAGTCACAAAAACAACATAAAACACAAAGAAAAATGTAAATAACTCATAAAATAAAAATATAGAAAATTATACCAAGAAAGCAGTAGATATTCCTGCCAGAAATTCTCAGACAAACATCCTCAGTACGAGCAAACTGACAAAAGTTACCCAAAGAATAGAAGCTGAAAGGATTGATTTGTCAAACCCACTAAGAAATAAAACTCATTTCAGTATTGAGAGTGAACTTGCGAAGGTAAATATTTCTATCCCTCTCGCTGAATTGATCAACAGAAATGTCTACAGATCTCAGGTCCTGAAAGTGTAAAATATAGGGGTGATCAACGATACTATCAATTTAAGTGATGACCAGCCTCAAAAATTTTTTGAGCCAAAGGTCGATGGCAGACCATAGGAAGGAGGGGTCCCCCCTTTTTATGTCAGCTTAAATTTTCATGAAAAGATACTTCATAATTCAATGTTGGATTTAGGTGCATCACATAACCTTATGCCCCAAGCTTTCATGGAGAAACTTGGCCTCGAAATCACTAGGACTTATAGAGATTTATACTCTTTTGATTCTAGAAAATTTAAGTGCCTAAGGTTGATTAAATATCTTTGTGTGACTCTAGCTAAAATATCCACAAACATTTTAGTGATGGATATTGTTGTGGCCGAAATTCCCCCTAAATATGGAATGCTTTTATCTCGCTCATGGGGAGAAAAATTACAAGGGACACTGCAACTGGACATGACATATGCTACAATTATGGTGTTTGGTCAATCAAGAAGAATTTATAGGGAAACTCTAATGAAGTACATGGTGAGTAGCCAAGAGAAACCTCACAATTACCCCTTGTACTCTGTTCACACTGACCTTGATTCTTTCATTTTGTATAATGATGAAATCATTGATTCACAAGTTTCCCAGATAGAAAATCATTCCACATAAAATAATGATTTTCAAATACAAACAGAGAAACCAGACCCGGCCAATGAACCTCTTTGGAACATGATTTTTGATGGCTGATGTGGCAAAGTGGGCTCAGGGGAAGGAATTTGGGTGGATAATATAGGAAAAAATAGTGCACAGGGTGATTTATACAAATTATTTTTTCAGTGCACAAACAACATTGCAGAATATGAAGCCTTGCTTTTGGGATTAAAAATGTTGAAATAATTAGGAGAAAAAAGGGTCTTTGTACATGGAGATTCTAAGTTGGTCATAAAACAAGTTAAAGGGTTGTATGTAGCCAAACACTCTAGATTGAGAGATTATAGAAATTTTGTCCTTGATTTATTAAGAACCTTTGAGGAATATGATTTGGCAATAATTCTAGAAACAAGAACATCCTAGAAAATGGCCTAGATTTTTCATCAAATACCTGTAAACTACCTCGGGGGATTAGACCTACACATCTCCCTACTCCTAGAGTTCATAGGCAACCTACTAGTAGATTTCGGAGGCATATAGATCTATGAGGTCAAGCATCGTCCTTTTGTGCCAGCTAACATAAGGTAATGGAAAGTTTTTGGAAGTGATAAAAAAATTTAAAGCTTCCTGCAATCTAAAGATGAATTTGAAGATAGTACTGTGGATATGGATAGTGAGGAGGAAAGTCTTACTGATGAACAAAGTACCGAGGAAAAAAAAATTGTTGTTCTAGAAAATGTTTTTTTAGATTTAAATACCAATGTAAATATTCCAGCTAACAACACTATACATAATACCGATAATCAAAAAGTTCTAGAAAAATAATAATTTGAAATACTCCAACTCAAAGACAATAATATGCCTAGAGGGCTGGTCCCTTTAGAATAATTATTCGACTTTAATGATGTGGCCAAGAAACCCAAATAGAGCCAAATGGAACATACATCAAGGAATGTGATATAGACACAAAACAGAACCCAAAAATAATCAAACTGTCAAAATCTCTGCCTAATATTACAAAGAAAAAATACATAACCTTGTTCAAAAAATTCATTGATGTGTTTGCATGGAGCTATGAGGATTTGAAGTCCTATGATACCAACATCATTCAACATAAGATTCTAATTATAGAAAATCAAAGACCATTCAAACAAAATTTTCGAAGAATAAATCTTATTTTAATGTCTTTAGTTGAGAAAGAGATTAAAAATATGTATGAAGAAAAAATTATAGTGCCACTCAGATACTCCAAATGGGTTTGCAATATTGTCCCAACTAGAAATAAAATAGGTGAAATTAGACTTTGCATTGACTTTAGAAATATTAATACGGTATCTCTTAAGGATAATTACCATTTACCTAATATGGATCACATATTGCAAAGGGTAGTGGCTTCGATATCTTTGTTGGATGGTTTCTCTGGTCACAATCAAGTGTTAGTACACCCTGATGACCAAGATAAGACAACTTTTACAACTCCTTGGGGGACTTTCATGTATGTGAAGATTACATTTGGATTAATGAATGCTGAAGCTACCTTTCAAATGGCCATGGAAATCGCATTTGCTGATGACATTGGCCACTTTATTTTGATTTATTTAGATGAAATCACCATGTTTTCTAAAACTGATGAAGAACATTTAGGACACTTGAGAAGGGTTTTTGAAAAATGTAGAAATTTTGGAATTTCCCTGAACCCTAAAAAGACATTATTTGGATTAGAAGAAGGAAAAATGTTAGTTCATAACTGAAGGAATATTAAAAATTAGCCATCCCAGAAATCTAAAACAACATCAATTCTTCAATGGTAAAATCAACTTCCTAAGGAGATTTATACCCAAGTTAGCGGGACTTTTAAGGAACATCACTAATATGCTCAAGAAGGGATTAGAAGAAAACTGGACCATAGAAGCATAAAAACCTTTTGATTTGTTCAAGCTAGCATTGACAAAATCTCTAGTACTAACCAGTCTAGATTTCACTAAAGATCTCATGATTTTTTCTTTGCCTATGAACATACTATTGCTGTCATTTTATTACAGAAAAATAGTGAAGGACAGGAGCAACCCATAGTTTTTTTCAGCAAGGCATTAAGAGATGCATCATTGAAATATAATATCATTGAAAAACAACCTTTTTCATTGGTTAAAGCATTGAAATATTTTAGAGTCTATATTTTTCATTCACATATCATTGCTTATGTTCCGAATTCAGTTGTAAAAGATATCTTGACCCAAAACGGTCCTGATGGAAAAAGAGGAAAATGGATTGTAGTAATATTGGAATATTATTTGGAAATCAAGCCCACCAAGTTGATTAAAGGCCAAGGATTAGCTAAATTGATGGCAGAATCTAACTTTCACGCACTAGACTTCAACATGGTACACTCATTGTGCAGTCAGAGGAGATGGTAATCCATAGATTGAGTAGTGACCTGAATTCTCATGGTATGTTGATATTTTGTATGTATTTTAAAATCTAAATGCTCCTATTTGGTTTATTAAAACCAAGGCTATGTTCTAAAACTTAAAGTGATACCATTATGCACATGGAAACCACACCCATGTTGATATATTGGAGGTATTTTTCTTAAATGTTTAATGAAGGATGATGCAGATAGAATGATGCAGGAGTTTCATGGAGGTGACTGTGGTGGCCATATCTATGGGAAAACCACTACCAATAAGATCATGAGAGATGGTTTTTATTGGCCCAACCTTTTTCCTGATGTCCATAGGATGGTTACGGCCTGTCATAAATGTCAAATCTTTGAAGGAAAGAGAAAGTTATTGCCCTTACCCTTGAAACCTATTTCTGTATAAATCCCTTTATAGCAATTGGGATTAGACTTCATAGGAGAACTTCACCCCCCATCCTTTGCCCAGCATAAATGGATCTTCACTACTACAGATTATTTCACCAAATGGATAGACACCACCCATTCTAGAAATGCCATTGAATCTTTCATTATAAATTTCCTAGAGACCAACATCATTTCTAGATTTGGTTGTCCTAGGAAAATCATTACAAACAATGTTGCAGCCTTTATATGGTTTATTTCTGTCACGGGTAACACATAACAATGGGGTATTCAACAGCCTATTACCCTCAAGGTAATGGACTGGCTAAATCTTCAAATAAAAGGCTGGTGAAAATCATTAAAAAGCTTCTGCAGGAGAATAAAAAATCATGGAACAATAAGTTGATCAATGCTCTTTGGGCTGATAGGCTCACCACAAAGAATTCAATTGGGATGTCTCCATACCAATTGGTTTATGGAATGGATGCATTGTTTCTTTCTTCCTTGGGAGTTCGAGTAATGAAGATAATCCTAGAGGCCCAAGATGAACCAAATGACATTCAAAGGAGGATTAATGACATCATTCAGCTATAGTAGTCTAGAGAGGATGTTTACAACATAACACAAGTAATTCAAGAGAATATCAAAAAGATCTTTGACAAGAGAACCAAGGCCAATGATTTCAATATAGTTGACAAAGTTCTAAAATGGGATTCTACAAGAGAAGTTAAAGGTAAGCATGCAAAGTTTGATAATATTTGGCAAGGGCCATACATCATTCATGCTTTTAGGGGAAATAATGCTTATTTTCTCAAATAGTTGGATGGCACAGAAGTATCTGGAGGTCCTGCCAATGGCAGGATGCTAAAAGATTATTTCTTCTAAAACTCAGGTTAAATTTTCACCATTGTAAATACAACATTCTTACAATTTTAAATAATTCATTGGACAAGGTTGAAGCCCAAAGTGAAGGCCCTAAACCCAGTTCAATGAGAAGATATAAAAACGGAAAAGAAATCAGTTGAAGAAGAAAGCAAATTGGTTTAAAAAAAATTTTGCAGAAAAAGGAGCATCCAAGGCTATTGGTCTCAAGTTCTTGACACTTCTTTTCAATAAGCACCATCCCCAGCTGGAGCCACTATTAGTACCCTATAAATTATAGGATCTCAAGGTGACTGGATACTTCATAATTCTTGAAAATTTTTCATTATTGAAAGGCTTTTCAAAATTCAAATGATTTCAAATAAAAAATTTGAAAAAGAAAGAAAAGAGGGTACAAAAATAGAGAAAAAAGGAAAAAAGAAATAAAAACCCCAAAAAGAGATAAAACTGAAAGTGATGCAAGTTCAAATGCCACTACTCATTATATAGGTTTGTCTAGTCATAAAGTTTAATCATGATTAGACAGTTTTCAATTTTTTTGATAGGTTAGAAAATAAATATTTTCCAAACTATTTAATCTTTGCTTATTAGTAGATAGGTAGAAAATGAGATTCGTTCAACTGCTTAATCTGAACCAATAGGAGAAATAAGGGATAGGGGTTCGGTTAGAAATTAAAAAGAGAAGTGTTTTAGGGTCTGCAAGTCTAAATGCACCCTACAAAAGAAGGAAAAATGTTAGAGGATTAGTTTGGGTAGGTAGATATGTTGAGAAGGAAAATGGAAGGAGGATAAAAAATTCATTCTTAGAAGTACAACATTGAAATTGTATCTTCCCATGCTGCAAGAATAAATTCAAAGCAGGTGGTGTTTACACTCAAAAAGCGAAAAGGGAGTTATGTTTTAAAGAGGTTTGGATTTCAAAATCATTTGAGGCATACTGTATGCCTAAATTTTATCCTAAGTCCTATGCAAGTCCCGCCAAGTCCCCAATCGCAATTCACATCGGCATGTCGCAAATATTCCTTGCCAATCCATTTCCATCACGCAAATCCCCCGATGCGATATCAAGTGGGACCCCTTCCCACCCCCCCCCATCGCACCTCGCAATTGGTAACTTTTATGTTTATCGATAATTTTTCAGAGGTTAAGATTTGGATGTTTCAATGCAATATTAGTAGGGCCCACTGTCACCGTCACCTCGGTCCACCGCAAGTCACACTTTCAAATATCAACACTTACCTTATGTTGTTCATATATAAAACCTGCAATTTGTGATGTCACGGGCGTGCGCCCTCCTTGCCACATCACCCTTTTCCCCCCACCGCACTTCGCACTATGCAAATATTAGCACTCACCCTCCACTGTTCATATGTAAAACCTGCAATCTGTGATGTCGTGGGTGGGCTTGCCTCCTTGCCATGTCACCCTTTCCCCCCCACCGCACTTCGCACTGTGCAAATCTTAGCACTTAACTCCCGCTCCCCATATGTAAAACCTACAAATCGCGATGTGCGGGTTGCCCCACCTTCCCCTCCATGTTAAATAACGTCCACCTTATCCACCATCTCCGCTCACCCCCACATATTGGATGGCCCAAAATGCTTTTCGCGCCCCCCCCCCCCCCTCGATCGCCGAACGTTAACAAAGGGGGGGTCCGAAATAAGCAGTATCCATTATCGCCATCCCCTCCACGTGTCACCTATGAAATATTTCTCACCCCCACCCACTCCATTTCCACTCACTGCCCCTCTCCCCCTTTGAAAAGTGGTTTCTACCACTCTCAAAACCACTGCACTCATTCAATTCTCAACTTACAATTAAATTCGCGTCCACTCTCTCTTGTTCCCTCCATCCAATCACATCTCCTCTTGCTAGCAGCCCGTTGTGCCATAAATGATCAGGTTGTTATCCAATAGACCCGTGCCAAGCTCCACAACCACCAAATCACATTGATAAATCTCAAGTCTGACATAACAGTAGATTTTATTCTACTGGTTATTAGCAAACTTGGGGCAGATTTTCAAATTCACAGGTGAAGCACAGATAGCCACAGTTGAAGAAAGAGGCACGCTTGTCAAGGAGAAACCATCATTTCTCCATAGTTTCAATCAAGGTTATGTTGTAACTCTTCTCCCTGTTTCCTTTTAATTCCACCCCCCCACCAACCCCTCCCCAAATTCTATTATGTGGCCATTTCCCTTTCTCTAGTCCCCCATTTGTCATCCCATACTTCATTGCAGATCGAGCATTTATTTACAGAAGATAAAATATGCCTCACAATAAATACCAGGAGCCCTTTAACACCATGATCTACCCTCAGGTAGATTTAGACCCCATACCCCTTGCTGACAGATATTACAAGATCCACGAGACAAAGTCTGACTTTGACTTGTTTGATGTCTATTGCTGCCTTGAGGATAAATTCCCGGAAGAAGTAGATGATATAGGCCTATGGAAAACCAATTTTCCTTATTAAATTTTCCCTAGAACCCATAGCTGCCCTGATTTAATAAGAAAATTCCAATCATGCTATGACATTAATCGTAGAACCATAGTGAACCCTACAGGAGAAACCTTATTTTAGATCAATGACCCATCCATTCAAGAGATGATGCAAGCCCCCATTGTTGAGAACACTATCCATTTTTCATATGAGACCCTTGTACATCTATACCAAAAGCTAGATTCCACCAGGAGGGCCAAAACCTTAGAATCATTCATGGCCAGCAATGCACCAAAGCCCACCAAAAATCCTCCATATCCATCATCCATTTTTCCTGATAGAACCTAGCACATCATCACTATTTTATCTTAATTATTGGGGTACCAAAATGATCAGTGTGTATATTAAGCCATAATTTTTTTCTTATCTATTCTTTCCTCATATGCTCAGCCCAGAATCATGTTCAACTATGCACAATTTCTTGTAGATGCCATTCATGAACAACTCATAAAGTTTTAGACCGGAGAATTCATCAAATACACCTCTGCGTTGGTGTACCTATTTGTTTATTTCCAATCTAGTAGGTTTCAGTTTGATATGAAGAAGAAGAATGATGATTCTTAGCCCCAATCAGTGATATTCTGGAAAACTTTGTTGATGGAGGAGCAAGAGAATTACTCCTACGAAATATTTGTAGACTTGTTTATTCACCCAACAATCAGTGCACTCAGTAGTTATGCAGAGCCAAGGGTTAGTGAGAAGATAAAGAAGGTGATGCAGCTGATAGATCATGTTAGAACATAAAAGTGGTACCTCTACCAAAACTACTAAGAGATCAGGGTTTGTGGCAGTAAGTTGGCCCCATACAAACTTCCCAATAACCTCACTATGAGAACCTTTGAACTTTAATATATCAGACAAATGATAAATGCAGACGAGGTGCATTTTGTCTCTGCCAAAAAGAAGTCACAATTCAGGATCAAATCACGAATTGGTCTGTTTATTTGCAACAGCAGAACATCAGGGAATACAGCTGATAAAATATTGAAGGAGATGAAGTTCACACATAGCTTCACTTGGTCCTATGATCTAATGGGGATCATATCCAAGAAGAGGGTGGAGAAAAAGTCCACTCCCTACATTCATACTCACAGATTGGAAATTGAACAGTATACGAATAAATAAGAATGGGTGACAGACACACTCCAAGAGGTAGAGGATCAAGTCATCTCTACTTTAGGGATTCAAACACCTACGCCACGAGGAAGAAAGGATAAAAGAGCACAAGATGAAAAAGAAAAGGAACCATAAAAGGAAGTAGGAAGTAAAAGGACCAGGAAAGATCAAACATACATGTATAATGATCCCTACACTAAATAATTAAAAATGAAATACAGGAAGAGGGCCAAAATCCACATGGACATTGAATAGAGCAGTGAGAAATATCATCAAATTGTTATCACAATCAGAGAGTCACCAAGCTCATCTATAGTAGGTGGTCAAATAGTCTTCTCAACATCTTTTACCATTGTTCCTTTTCAAAAACAATATGTGCAGACTCGTACATCCATTGCAAAGAAAAAAGAGGAAGACATCTATGATATTTTCAAAGAAATCAAAAGGAGGAATGCAATTCTTAAAACCAACACATACAATCAATTTTGGAAACAAACAAGCAACTCCCAGAGTAGACTTCTATCAAATTTTGACTCTAAGAAAGGAAGAATGAAGATGGAATTCTTAGAAGCACAAATTCCTCAGCCCAAAGGTGCAACAGACTACAATAAGACCTCTTTTGAGTTTGATGTAAAGAGAATTCATCCAATTGACCAAATGGAGATGCACAAGAAGACATGAGAGATGATCTCCTCCACTTTGACCAATACCGCTATGAGCCTCTCAAAGTTGCAAGTTACCTTGTCTGACACACAGACTGAGCTAAATATGGAAAGGATCTCTTCCATGGCCAAAGACACAAAGATTAAATCCCTGAGGATTTAATGATGCAAATTGGGTACAATCCATCAAACCTGGCAGTGGTAGAAACACTTGTGAGGAAGAACAATTCAGACATAGCTGATTTGAGAAGGAAGCTCAAGACGCCAGTGATAGAATATACTATGGCCAAGGATATATAAGACAATGAAACATAGAAGGTAGAGATGTTGCAATTGATCGTTGAACAAGCAGCGCAACTTAAGAAAATGGAGAAGGATATGTAGAAAATGATAACATAAAGGTATAAAGCAAATAGGGATGCAGTGAAGGGAGCAGCTAAAGAAGCATCTAAGGCCATGATTCCCCTACAAGCAGTTCCTCTTACACTAATTCTAGAACCTACATCAAAAACAGGTATACTAGGAGAAGGCACTAAGCAACAAGCCAAGGAATTGGAGAACATGTCCTTATAGACAGTAGAAATTAAGAAGCTGCAGGATCAACTCAACAACCTATAGGAGCATTTTAAAAGGAAATATTCAGCACATGCCACCGAGTTGCAGATCAACAAAAAGTTAAATGAAGGCTTGCAGAAGTCCCTTCAGGAGTCCTCAATTGGAAGCATGGTAAGAAGAGTTAAAGAAATTGTTTGGCTAGATATAATTGAATCCGTGAATGATATATGGCCATCAATTCAAATTATTTTCAAACAGAGGGATTTAATTGAGTTCGTGAAAGTTTCTATTTAGAAGACAAATGATGAACTTCGGGACAAGCCCCAAACTACCAACAACATCATTAGATTTCTGAATTCTAAAAGCAAGCAGGAATTGGAAAAACTGGAAGTGGTAGACAGGACAACCACTATACTTGAGGTAAAAGGGTGTTGAAAAAAAAGAGTCTAGTTATAGAACTAGAAGAAATATGCCATCAGCTAGATATTGGGGTAAGTATATTTTTCAATAGGATCGAGCCACTAAACAAAAATGGATTTCCTTCCTTATTTGTTATCAATGATAAGATGATTCCTAGGAAATATTATGTAAAAAGGCTCACAAAGATCACAAAAGACACATCCAAGCATACAAACATGAAGAACACTATGACAGGGAAAGAATTTTATGAAGTTATCAACAATGATGTCTTCATATAGCATGAGACATTTTTCACTAGAGTCCAACGTTCATGAAGTACACCGAGACTGATGAAGTCTACAGAAAGCTGAAAAGAACTAATATTCTGACTCCAGAGAATTAGGAAAATCTATGTAGACTCCATGGGGGATGACAACTCATGCACGATGACAAGACAGGTAGCTCAGCGGACTATCTATCTTAGCGAATCCAATGTATCAGAACAGCGCGACAATACCAAATGTGCCAGCACAGTAGACCTCCACAACACTTAATAATGAATTTATGATGCCTTTTAGACACAAGTTGAAGACCGTTACACAGTATCCATTCCTAAGACACACAGGTCAAATTTCAGTTACTTTATAAGAAGCGAACCAATTTCCCTTCTAATAACGACAATCAGTTGCAAGTAGTTTAAATATTGATTTTTATTCAGTATTAGGGGTTGGACCTTGGTTTTGTAAGCATTTTCATTGCAAGTACTCATAATTTTAAAAGTTGGAGCATCAATAAAGAGATCAGTCTACAAGATTCATGTGTTTTGTTGTCTTCGTGATGTTTTTCCTTGTCCATGTTTAATGTCTTTCCACTGTAGTCTTTTCATGTGCACCATTTAAATCTAATTGTAAAACATGAAGGTTACATTAAGATTTACTGTTCAAAGTATCTTAATTCTGACTGTCTTTACAATTTCAATTTTTCTTCTGATGTATGGTTTAAGAATTCTTAGTTTCTCTTAAGTCATTACTGAAATCACTTTTCTCCATCTCATAATTCCATTCATTTATAAACACCAGTATTCACAACTACCTTGCCTTGCATTTTCTCAGGGATTTGATGCATATACCCAACCCATGTTGACTCCATAGCCCAATGGAAACCATTTAGAGGAAACCCCTTAAATCCAACCACAAACAATCAAGCAAACAACCCTCACATCAATCTAACTAGCCTATTATCAGAAAGCTTAAAACAAATCTATATCTTATAGAGAGATCCCTCTCTGAGTAGAGAAGGGCTAGATCCTAGGCTTCAAGTGGTTTGATGTTGTTCTTTATAATTTAGTCTTGCCAATCTTGTAAATTATAGAGTGATAACAATTAGCGACCATACCGGGGAACATACCTGAAAATTTTCAATTTTCATCCGAATTCATAAAACCCCAGCTAAAAAAACACTGAATGATACAACCTTCTTTTAGAGATTGGTTTCTTACAGTCTTAAATAATCATTTTTTCTCTGATTTTGAACTGAATTCTGGCTCCCAAAATAATATCCACCGGATACCATCTAGATCCAAATCCTCCTCCTATCGTAGATAATCTTGAGAAATTTTTGAGGAAATCTCATAGAATGGAAAGTCTAACCAGTGGCAAAGTTCTTCCCAGATCTAGATCCTTACCTTATTACTTTTTCACTTTGCAGGACATTCAATTTGATTTTCATTTTGAACAAGGTATGTTCAAGACCAAATCTCAGAATTGGACTGACCTTACAGTTTTCGATCCATGCATATTTTGTATCTCTACATGTCCACCTTCACCCACCATTCATATCCCTCCACCAACTCCACCAATCATGGAAGCCAAATATGCCCCATTGGTGCTTCCATTGTCTTTACCTCATATGCCCCAGGATTACCATTCTAAGATTTCCCAGTTTGATAGCACTAGTCTTATGACTGCACAACAACACATAGATAAAATGAATGATTGTTTTGACCTACAAGAAATTGATGATGACAGTGTCAAATTGAGAATGTTTGCCCATAGTTTAGGGGGTGAAGTCAGGAAATGGTTTAAAGGTTTAACTGATAATAGTATCCATGATCTCCCTGCTTTTCACCTGACATTTATCAACATATGGGAGGTCAAGAAAAATCCGTTGCAGATTTTGTTAGAATATGAAACTATTAAGAGATCTCCCGAAGAGAGTGTGCAAGACTACTGTACTAGAATTAACAACTTATACAATGCACTCCCTGCTAATATGAGACCACCCCAAGGGATATTTCTGCTTAAATTACCGGATGGATTTGACCTGGACATGGCCTATCAGCTTAGGGAAAGAGACTCATCAACTTTAGAGGATATGCAAAAGGATTTATCGAGTGTAGAAGCTAATTTATTAGCAAAAAGGGCTAGGTTGAGAACTGAGAGGAGAGTCACAATAAGAGAAGAACTTGTAACCTCTACATCCCATGCCAAAATTGACAATTTGGTAAGGAATATTGAAAGGATGATGGAGAGGATGAGTTTAAATGAAAGAGAAATACCCAAAGAAAATCAACCAACACCCCAAAACATAAATCAAAACCCAAGAAGAAACCCTATACAAATTATACATAGAGAGAAAAGAGGTATTGATCAGCAGATTAGGCCTCCTTTTCAAGAAAACTATGCAGATGATGATGAATGAATAGTGGAGCAATTTCAGGAAAATCATATAAATTTGATGGGGATCAATGAAGATGATCATGTTCTTCTCACTAAAGAAGAGTAAGACTTGTTTTCACTAGCCCAAACAAACCTCAAACTTGAAGAATCTGATGACTACAAACTGGGTTTTCAGAATGCCATTATGGAGGTCCACAGACAATACAAATTAAGGAGAAAGAAAAATTTGGATAATTCAAATAAAAATAATTTAGAAAACTCTACCAATAAATTATCTGAAGCTGAAGTCACAAAAAGAACAGAAAACACAAATAAAAATGTAAATAACTCAGAAAAGAAAAACATAGAAAACTGTACCAAGAAAGCAGTAGATATTCTTGCCAGAAACACTCAAAAAGACATCCTCAATACAACAAAATAGACTGAAGTTACCCAAATAATAGAGGCTAAAAGGATTGATCTGTCAAACCCATTGAGAAATAAAACTCCTTTCAGTATTGAGAGTGAACTTGAGAAGGTAAATATTTCTATCCCTCACTGCATTTATCAAGAAAAATGTCTACAAATCTCATGTCTTGAAAGTGTTAAATATAGGGGAGATCACAAATACTGTCAATTTAAGTGATGACCAGCCTCAACTTTTTTTTTGGGCTAGAGGTCGATGGCAAACCACCGAAAGAAGGGGTCCCTCCTTTTTATGTCAGCTTAAATGTTCATGACAAGATACTACACAATGCTATGTTGGATTTGGTTGCATCACACAACCTTATGCCCCAGGATATCATGGAGAAACTTGGCCTCAAATCACTAGACCTTATAGAGATTTATACTCTTTTGATTCTAGAAAAGTTAAGTGCCTAGGGCTTATTAAAGATCTTTGTGTCACTCTAGCTCAAATACCTGCAAAGAGTTTAGTGATGGATATTGTTGTGGTTGACATTCCAAAAATAGAGCCAACTGGAATAGACATCGAGGAATGTAATATAGGCACAGAACATAACCCCAAAATCATCAAATTGTCTAAATATCTTCCTACTATTACAAAGAAAAAATATATAGCCTTGTTCAAATAATTCATTGATGTGTTTGCATGGAGCTATGAGGATTTGAAGTCCTATGATATCAACATCATTCAACATAAGATTCCAACTAAAGAAAATCAAAGACCATTCAGAAAAAAAAATTGTGAAGAATAAATCTTGTTTTAATGCCTTTAGTTGAGAAAGAGATTAAAAATATGTATGAAGCAAAAATCATAGTGCCACTCAGCTACTCCAAATGGGTTTCCAATATTGTCCCAACTAGAAAGAAAACAGACGAAATTAGACTCTGCATTGACTTTAGAAATCTTAATAAGGTATCTCTTAACGATAATTACCCTTTACCTAAGATGGATCACATATTGAAAAGGGTAGTGGGTTCCAGTAGGATATCTTTGTTGGATGGTTTCTCTAGTTACAATCAAGTGTTAGTACACCACGATGACCAAGATGAGACAAATTTTACAACTCCTTGGGGGACTTTCATGTATGTGAAGATGCCCTTTGGATTAATGAATGCTAGAGCTACCTTTCAAAGGGCCATGGACATCTCATTTATTGATGACATCGACCATTTTATTGTGATTTATTTAGATGACATCACCATGTTTTATAAAATCGATGAAGAAAATTTAGCATACTTGAGAAGAATTTTTGAAAAATCCAGAAAATTTGGAATTTCCCTGAACCCTAAAAAGACATTATTTGGATTAGAAGAAGGAAAATTGTTAGGTCATATTATCTCTAAGGATGTAATCAAAATTGACCCTAGCAGAACTGAAGGAATATTAAAAATCATCCATCCCAGAAATCTATCTCCAATACTTATCAGAACTTTTAAGGAACATCACTAATATGCATAAGAAGGGATCAGAAGTAAAATGGACCATAGACGCAAAAAAGTCTCTTGATTTGGTCAAGCTAGCATTGAAAAAAGCCCCAGTACTAATCAGTCTGGATTTCACTAAATATTTCATGATTTTTTCTTTTTCCTCTGAACATACTATTGCTGCCATTTGATTACAAAAAAATAGTGAAGGATAGGAGAAACCCATAGATTTTTTTAGCAAGGCATTAAGATATGCATCATTGAAATATAATATCATGGAAAAAGATCCTTTTTCCTTGGTTAAAGCATTGAAATATTTTAGAGTCTATACTTTTCATTCACATATCATTGCTTATGTTTTGAATGTAGTTGTCAAAGATATCTTAACCCAAAATGGTCTTGATGGCAAAAGAGGAAAATGGATTGCAGTAATCTTTGAATATGATTTAGAAATCAAGCCCACCAAGTTGATTAAAGTCCAAGGATTAGCTTAATTGATAGAAGAATCTAACTTTCACGCACTAGACATCAACATGGTACACTCATTAGTTGATCAAGAGGAGATGGCGACTCCACCGATTGATGAAGCATTCCTCAATTCTCCATGGTATGCTGATATTTTGTATGTATTGTCAAATCTAAATGCTCCTCATGGTTTGTCTAAAACCAAGGCTAGATTTCTAAAACTTAAATCTATTAAATTTTGCATTTTGGAAAATGTTTTATATTGGAAAGATATTGGAGGTATTTTTGTTAAATGTTTAATGAAGGATGATGCAGATAGAATGATGTAGGAATTCTTGACACTTATTTTCAACAAGCGCCATCTCAAGCTGGAGCCACTGTTAGTACCCTACAAATTATAGGATCTCAAGGTGACTGGATACTTTATACATCTTGCAAAGTTTTCATTATTGAAAGGATTTCAAAATTCAAATAATTTCAAATAAAAAAATATGAAAAATAAAGAAAAGAGGGTACAAAAATAGAGAAAAAAGGAAAAAAGAAAGAAAAACCCCAAAAAGAAATAAAACTGAAAGTGTTGCAAGTTCAAATGCCACTACTCATTAGATAGGTTTATCCAGTCATACAGTTTAATCATGATTGGACAATTTTAAATTTATGTTGATAAGTTAGAAAATAAAGATTTTCTAAACTGTTTAATCTTGGCTTATCAGTTTATAGGTATAAAATGAGGTTGTTTCAACCGCTTAATCTAAACCAATAGGAGAAATAAGGGATAGGGGTTAGGTTAGAATTTCAAAAGAAAAGTGTTTTAGGGTTTGCAATTCTAAATGCACCCTACAAAAGAAGAAAAAATGTTAGAGGATTATTTTGGGTAGGTAGATATGCTAAGGAGGAAAATGGAAGGAAGATATGAAATTCATTCTTCAAAGTACAACATCGAAATTGTATCTTCCCATGCTACAAGAAGAAATTCAAAGCAAGCAGTGTTTACACTCAAAAAGTGGAAAGGGAGTTATGTTTTAAAGAGGTTTGGATTTCAAAATCATTTGAGGCATATCGTATGCCTAAATTTTATCCTAAGACTTATGCAAGTCCCACCAAGTCCCCAAATCAAAATTTGCATCATCATGTTGCAAATATTCCTTGCCAATCCATTTCCATCTCGCAAATCCCCCGATGGGATATCAAGTGGGACTCCTTTCCCCCACCCATTACATATCGCAATCGCAAAAAAAAATTTTATTGATAATTTGTCACAGGTTAAGCTTTGGATGTTGCGATGCGATATCTGTAGGGCCCAATGTCACCATCACCTCCGCCCACTACAAGTCACACTTCGCAGATCTCAACACTTACCTTCCACTATTCATACATAAAACCTGCAATCTGCGATGTCGCGGGCAGGCCCGCCTCCTTGCCACGTCACCCTTCCCCCCCACCGCACTTCGCACTGCGCAAATCTTAGATCTCACTCTCCATTTTTCATATTTAAAACCTGCGATCTGTGATGTCACGGGTAGGCCCGCCTCCTTGCCACGTCACCCTTTCCCCCCCTCCACACTTCACACTGCGCAAATCTTAGCACTTACCTCCCGCTCCCCATATGTAAAACCTGCAAATTGCGATGTGCAGGCGGCCCCACCTTCCCCTCCACATTAAATTATGTGCACCTTATCCGCCATCTCCACTCGCCCCCACACATCATATGGCCCACAATGCTTTTCGGCCGCTGAACGTTAACAAAGGGGGGGTCTCCAAAATAATCGGTATCCATTACCACCATCCCCTCCACGCATCACCTCTAGAATATTTCGCACCCATCCACTCCATTACCACTCACTTCCCCCCTCCCCCTCTGAAAATTGGTTTCTACCACTGTCAAAACCACCACACTCATTCAATCTCCATTTCCCATTAAAGCCACGTCCGCTCTCGCCTGTTCCCTCCATCCAATCACATCTCCTCCCGCCAACAGCCTGTTGCACCATAAATGGTCGAGTCATAATCCAACAGACCTGCGCCAAGCCCCACGGCCACCAAATCGCAATGATAAAACTCAAGTCTAGCATAACAATAGAGTTTACTCTATTGATTATTGTTGAACTTGGGGCAGATTTTCAAATTCGCAGGTGAAGCATAGACAACCACAGTTGAATAAAGGGTCGCGCTTGTCAAGGAGAAATCATTAGTTCTCCACAGTTTCAATCGAGGTTCTTTTTTAACTCTTCTCCCTGTTTCCTTTTAATTCCCCCCCTCCCCCCTCCAAATTATGTTCTATGGCCATTTTCCTTTCTCTGTTCCCCCTTCTGTCATCCCATTCTTCATTGCAGATCGAGCAGTGATTTACAGAAGATAAAAGATGCATCCCAAGAAATACCAGGAGCCCTTTAACCCCATGATCTACCCTCATATAGATTTAGATCACATACCCATGGCTGACAGAGATTACAAGATCCATGAGACAAAGTCTGACTTCGAATTATTCGATGTATACTGCTTCCTTGAGGATAAATTCCCAGGAGAAGTAGATGATATAAGCCTCTGGAAAACCAATTTGCCTTATTACATTTTCCCTAGAACCCATAGCTGCCTTGAGTTAATCATAAAATTCCAATCATGTTATGACATTAACCGGAGAGCCATAATGAACCCTGCAGGAGAAACCTTATTTTACATCAATGCCCCATCCATTCAAGAGATGATGCAAGTCCCCATTGTTGAGAACACTATCCATTTTTCATATGAGGCCCTTGTAGATCTATACCAAAAGCTAGATTCCACCAGTAGGGCCAAAACCTTAGAATCATTAATGGCCACCAATGCACCAAAGCTTACCAAGAATCCTCCGTATCCATCATCCATTTTTCCTGATAGGACCTAACACATGATCACTATTTTATCCTACTTATTGGGGTACCAAAATGATCAGTGGGTAGATGAAGCCATCATTGGTTTCTTATCTATTCTTTCCTCATATGCTCAGCCTAGAATCATGTTCAACTATGCACAATTTCTTGCAGATTCCATTCATGAACAACTCCTAAAGTTTCAAACTGAGGAAGTCTTCAAATAAACCTTTGTGTTGTTGCACCTGTTTTTTTAATTTCCAATCCACCAAGTTTTAGTTTGATATGACAAAGAATAATGATGATTCTCATCCCAAATTGGTGATATTCTGGAAAAAAATTTTGATGGAGGAGCAGGAGAATTACTCCTACAAAAGCTTTGTAGACTTGTTTATTCACCCAGCAATTAGTGCACTCAGTAGTTCTACAGAGCTAAGGGTTAGTGAGGAGATAAAGAAAGTGATGCAGCTGACAAATCAGTTAGAACAAAAAATTGGTACCTCTGCCATAACTACACAGACATCAGGGTTTATGGCAGTAATTTGGCCCCATAAAAACTGCCCAAGTACCTCACTATGAGAATATTTACACTTGAATATATCAGACAAATGATAAATGCAGACGAGGTGCATCTTGTCTCTACCAAGAAGAAGTCACAATTCAGGATCAAATCACAGATTGGTTCGCTTATTTGCAACAACAGAGAAACATGGGATGAGGCTGATAAAAAGTTGAAGGAGATTAAGTTCAGACATAGCTTCACTTGGTCCTATGATCCAATGGGGATCATCTCCAAGAAGAGGGTGGAGAACAAGTCCACTCCCTACATTCATACTCACATATTGGAAATTGAACAATATAATAATAAATAAGAATGGGTCGAAGACACACTCCAAGAGGCAGAGGAGCAGTTCATCTCTAGTACTTCAGGGATTCAAACACTTACTCCACAAGGAAGAAAGGTTGCAGGAGTAGAATATGACAAAGGAAAGGAACCAGAAAAGGAAGTAGGAAGAAAAATGACCAGTAAAGATCAAACAGACATGGATATTGATCCCTCCACTAAAGAATTCAAAATGAAACACAGTAAGAGGGAAAAAATCCACATGGACATTGACCAGAGTAGTGAGAAAGATCAACAAATTGTTATCACAATTAGAGAGTCACCAAGCTCATCTCCAATAGGTGGTCAAACAGTATTCTCAACATCTTCTGCCACTATTCCTTTTCAAAAACAGATGTGTAGACTCCTACATCTATTGTGGAGCAAAAAGAGGAAGACATCTATGATATTTTCAAAGAAATCAAAAGGAGGAATGAAATGCTTAAAACTAGCACATACAATCAATTCTGGAAACAAACAAGCAGCTCCTAGAGTAGACTTCTATCAGATTTTGACTTTGAGAAAGGAAGAATGAGGATGGAATTCTTGGAAGCACAAATTCCTCAGCCCAAAGGTGCAACAAACTACAATAAGACCTCTTTTGAGTTTGATGTAAAGAGAATTCATCCAATTGACCAAATGGAGATGCACAAGCAGATAGAAGAGATGATCTCCTCCACTTTGACCAATACCGCTATGAGCCTCTCAAAGTTGCAAGTTACATTGTCTGACAAACAGTCTCAGCTAAAGATGGAAAGGATCTCTTCCATGGCCAAAGACACAAAGATTAAATCCCTGGAGAATTTAGTGATGAAAATTGGGTACAATCCATCAAACCTGGTAGTGGCAGAAACAATTGTGAGGAATAAGAATGCTCACATAGCTGCGTTGGGAAGGCATCTCAAGATGCCAGTGACAAAGATCCTATGGCAAAGGAGATAGAAGCCAATGAAACACAGAAGGAATAGATGTTGCAATTGATCGTTGAATAAGCAGAGCAACTTTAGAAAATGGAGAAGGAGATGGAGAAAATGATAATGGAAAGGCGGAAAGAAATAAGGGATGTAGTGAAGGGAGCATCTAAAGAAGCAGTTAAGGCCATGATTCCCCTACAAGCAATTTCTCTTGCAATGATTCTAGTATATACATCAAAAACAGGTATACATACAGCAGAAATCAAGAAGTTGCAGGATCAACTCAACAACCTACAAGAGTATTTTAAAAGGAAAGATTCAGCACATGCCACCGAGTTGTAGATTAGCAAAAGTTAAATTAAGGCTTGCAGAAGTCCCATCAGGAGTCCTTAATTGGCAGCATGGTAGGAATAGTTAAAGAATTTTTTTGGCTAGATATAATTGAATCTGTGAATGATATATGGCCATCAATTCAAATTATTTTTTAACAGAGTTGTTTAATTGAGTTGGTGAAAGTTGCTATTAAGAAGACAAATGATGAACTTGGGGACAAGCCCCAAACTGCCAACAACATCATCAGATTTTTGAATTCTAAAAGCAGGCAGGAATTGGAACAACTGGAAGTGGCAGACAAGATAACCACTATACTTGAGGTAGAAAGGGTGTTGAACAAAAAGAGTCTGGTTACACATCTAGAAGAAAGATGCCATAATCTGGAGATTGGGGTAAGTATATTTTTCAATAGTATCGAGCCACTGAACAAAAAGGGATTCCCTTCCTTATTTGTTATCAATGATAAGCTAATGCCTAGGACAGATTATGTAAAAAGGCTCACAAAGATCGTGAAAGACACATCCAAGCATACAAACATGAAGAACACTATGACATGGAAAGCATTTTATGAAGTTATCAGAAATGATGTCTTCATATAGCATGAGATTAAGCACATTTTTTAGTTGAGGCCAACATTTGTGAAGTACACCGAGATTGATGAAGTCTACAAAAAGTTGAACATAACTAATATTCTGACTCCAGAGAATTGAGAGAATCTATGTAGACTCCAGGGGGGATGACAACTCATGCAGGGTGAAAAGACTGGTAGCTTAGCGGACTATCTATGTCAGCGGATCTAGTGTATCAAAACAACGAGGCAGTACCAAATGTGCCAGAATAACAGACCAGCACAACACTTAATAATGAATTTATGATTCCTTTTAGACACATGCTGAAAACTGTTACGCAGTATCCATGCATGAGACGCAGAGGCCAAATTTCAGTTACTTTGTAATAAAAGAACCAATTACCCTTCTGATAACGGAAATCAAATGCAAGTAGTTTAAATATAGATTGTTATTCAGTATTAGGGGTTTCACCCTGGTTTTGTAAGTATTTTTAATTGCAAGTACTTGTAATTTTTCAAGCTTGAGAAACAATTTTTCTGCAACATTCTTTTTAATTGATTTTCTTTCTTATTCAACTAATTTCATTTATGTTTTTATATATGCTCATTGAACTGGACTTAGGGCCTTCACTTTGGGCTTCAACCTTGTCCAATGAATTACTTAAAACTATAAGGTTGTGGTATTTACAATGGTGAAAATTTAACCTGAGTTTTCAAAGAAATAATGTTTTAGCATCCTACCATTGACAAGACCTCCAGATACTTCTGTGCCATCCAACTCTTTAAGAAAATAATAATTATTTCCCCGAAAAGAATGAATGATGTATGGCCCTTGCCAAATATTATCAAACTTTCCATGCTTGCCTTTATCCTCTCTTCTAGAATCCCATTTCAGAACTTTGTCACCTATATTGAAATAATTGGCCTTGGTTCTCTTGTCAAAGATCTTTTTGATATTATCTTGAATTACTTGTGTTCTGTTGTAAACCTCCTCTCTGGACTACTGCAGTTGAATGGTGTCATTAATCCTCCTTTTAATTTCATTTGGTTCATCTTGGACCTCTTGGATTATCTTCATTACTGGAACTCCCAAGAAAGAAGGAAACAATGCATCCATTCCATAAACCAATTGGTATGGAGACATGTTAATTGACTTCTTTGTGGTGAGCCTATCAGCCCAAAGAGCATTGATCAACTTATTGTGCCATGATTTCTTATTCTCCTCTAGGAGGTTTTTAATGATGTTCACCAGGCTTTTATTTGAATATTCAGCCAATCCATTACCTTGAGGGTAATAGGTCGTTGAATTCCCCAATGTTATGTGATACTTGTGACAGAAATCAACCATATTTTTGGATCTAAAGGCTATAGCATTGTCTGTAATGATTTTCCTAGTAGAACCAAATCTAGAAAGGAAGTTGTTCTCTAGGAATTTTATAATGACAGAGTTAGTGGCATTTCTAGAAGGGGTGGCCTCTATCCATTTGGTGAAATAATCTGTAGCAGTGAGGATCCATTTATGTTGGGAATAGGATGGGGGGTTAATTTATCCTATGAAGTCTAATCCCCATTGCTAAAAATGGCTTTCTATAGAAATAGGTTTCAAGGGTAAAGGCAGTAGCTTTCTCTTTCCTTCAAAGATTTTCCATTTATGACAGGCTGTAACCATCCTATGAACATCAGGAAAAAGGGTGGGCCAATAAAAACTAGCTCTCATGATATTGTTGGAAGTGGTTTTCCAATGGAGATGGCCACCACAATCACCTCCATGGAACTCCTGCATCATTTTATCTGCATCATCCTTCATTAAACATTTAAGAAAAATACCTCCATTATCTTTCCAATATAAAATATTTTCCAAAATGCAGAATTTAGCAACTTTAAGTTTTAGAAATATAGCCTTGGTTTTAGACAAACCAGGAGGAGCATTTATCTTTGACAATACATACAAAATATCAGCATACCATGGAGAATTCAGGAATGCTTCATCAATCGGTGGAGTCGCCAGCTCCTCTTGATCATCTAATGGGTGTATCATGTTGATGTCTAGTGCATGAAAGTTAGATTCTACCATCAATTCAGCTAATCCTTGGCCTTTAATCAACTTGGTGGGTTTGATTTCCAAACTATATTCCAAGATTACTACAATCCATTTTCCTCTTTTTCCATCAGGACCATTTTGGGTCATGATATCTTTGACAAATACATTCGGAACATAAGCAATGATATGTGAATGAAAAATATAGAATCTAAAACCTTTCAATGCTTTAACCAAGGGAAATTCATGTTTTTCCATGATATTATATTTCAATGATGCATCTCTTAATGCCTTTCTGAAAAAATATATGGGCTGCTCCTGTCCTTCATTGTTTTTCTATAATAAAATGGCAACAATAGTATGTTCAGAGGAAAAAGAAAAAATCATGAAATATTTAGTGAAATCCTGACTGATTAGTACTGGGGATTTTGTCAATGCTAGCTTGACCAAATCAAGAGACTGTTTTGCTTCTATGTTCAATTTTATTTATGATCCCTTCTTAAGAATATTAGTGATGTTCCTTAAAAGTTTTTCTAAGTTAGGTATAAATGTCCTTAGGAAGTTGATTTTACCAATGAAGGATTGGAGTTCTTTTAGATTTCTCGGATGGCTGATTTTTAATATTCATTTAGTTCTACTAGGGTCAATTCCAATTCCATACTTAGAGATAATATGACCTAATATTTTTCCTTCTCCTAATCCAAATAATGTCTTTTTAGGGTTCAGGGAAATTCCAAATTTTCTGCATTTTTCAAAAACTCTTCTCAACTGTGCTAAATGTTCTTCATCAGTTTTATAAAACACGATGATTTCATCTAAATAAATCACAATAAAGTGGTCAATGTCATCAGCAAATGCGATGTCCATGGCCCTTTGAAATGTAGCTCCAACATTCATTAATCCAAAGGGCATCTTCACATACATGAAAGTCCCCAATGAGTTGTAAAATTTGTCTTATCTTGGTCATCAGGGTGTACTAACACTTGATTGTAACCAGAGAAACCATCCAACAAAGATATCCTACTGGAACCCACTACCCTTTGCAATATGTGATCCATCTTAGGTAAAGGGTAATTATCCTTAAGAGATACCTTATTAATATTTCTAAAGTCAATACAGAGTCTAATTTCATCTGTTTTATTTCTAGTTGGGACAATATTGGAAACCCATTTGGAGTATTTGAGTGGCACTATGATTTTTGCTTCACACATATTTTTAATCTCTTTCTCAACTAAAGGCATTAAAATAGGATTTATTCTTCGCAATTTCTGTCTCAATGGTCTTTGATTTTCTTTAATTGGAATCTTATGTTGAATGATGTTGATATCATAGGACTTCAAATCCTCATAGATCCATGCAAACACATCAATGAATTATTTGAACAAGGCTATATATATTTTATTTGTAATAGTAGGAAGAGATTTAGATAATTTGATGATTTTGGGGTTCTGTTATGTGCCTATATTACATTCCTCGATGTTTGTTCCATTTGGCTCTATTTTGCATTTCTTGGCCACATCATTAAAGTCGAATAATTCTTCTAAAGGGACCAGCCCTCTTGGAATATTATTGCCTTTGAGTTGGGGTATTTAAAATTCTTCTTTTTCCAGGTCTTTTTGATTATCGGTATTATGTACAGTGTTGTTAGCTGGAATATTAAAATTGGTATTTACATGTAAAATAGAATTTTCTAGAACAACAATTTGTTTTTCCTCAGTACTTTGTTCATCAATAAGATTGTCCTCCTCATAATAAATATCCAAATTACTGTCTTCAAATTCATCTTTAGATTATAGGAAGCTTTCAATTTGTTTATCACTTCCAAAACTTGCCAGTACCTCATGTTATACGGCACAAAAGGACTATGTTTGACCTCAATTATATGTTGTTTGTTTGGGTGAGGTAGTTTATAGGTACTTGCTGAAAAAGCTAGGCCATTTTCTAGGACATTATGGTTTCTGGGAATTACTGCCAAATCATATTCCTCAAAGGTTCTTAAGAAATCAAGGAAAACTTTTCTATAAGCTCTTAGTCTAGGGTGTTTGGTTTCATACAACCCTTTAACTCGTTTTATGACCAACTTATAATCTCCATGTACAAAGATCCTTTTTGCTACTAATTTTCTCAACATTTGTAATCCCAAAAGCAAGGCTTCATATTCCGCAATGTTGTTTATGCACTGAAAATTCATTTTTTATGAATGACCCTGTGCACTATATTTTCCTATATTATGCACCCAAATTCGTGCCCCTGAGCCCGCTTTGCCACATGAGCCATCAAAAATCATGCTCCAAAGAGGTTCATTGGCCGGGTTTGGTTGCTCTGTTTGTATTTGACTGTCATTATTTTATGTGGAATCATTTTCTATCTAGGAAACTTATGAATCAATGATTTCATCATTATACAAAATGAAAGAATCAAGGTTAGTGTGAAAATATCACAGAGGGTAATTGTGAGGTTTGTCTTGGCTACTCACCATGTACTTCATTAGTGTTTCCCTATAAATTCTTCTCGATTGACAAAACACCAGAATTGTAGAATATGTCATATCCAGTTGCAATGTCCCTTGTAATTTTTCTCCCCATGAGCTAGATAAAAGCATTCCATATTTAGGGGGAATGTTAGCTACAACAATATCCATCACTACACTGTTTGCAGGTATTTGAGCTAGAGTGACACAAAGATCTTTAATCAGCCTTAGGCACTTAACTTTTCTAGAATCAAAAGAGTATAAATATCTATAAGGTATAGTGATTTCATGGCCAATTTTCTCCATGATAGCCTGGGGCATAAGTTTGTGTGATGCATCTTCAAGAGATCTCTTAATAGTTTCATATTCTGATAAAATCTACAACAGATTTTTCTTGACCTCCCATCTGCTGATAAATGTCTGCTGAAAAGTAGGGAGATCATAAATACTGTTATCAGTTAAACCTTTAAACCATTTCCTGACTTCACCCCCTAAAATTTGGGCAAACATTCTCAATTTGACACTGTCAACATCAATTTCTTGCAGGTCGAAACAAACATTCATTTTATCTATGTGTTGCTGGGAAGTCATAGGAATAGTTCTATCAAACTGTGGAATATTGGACTGGTAATCATGGGGCATAGGAGGTAAAGAGATTGACAGCACCAATGGGGCATATCTGGCTTCCATGATTGGTGGAGTTGGTGGAGGGAGATGAACAGTTGGTGAAGGTGGACATGTAGAAATATGAAATATGGATGGATCGAAAACTGTAAGGTCAGTCCAATTATTAGATTTGGTCTTGAAAAAACCTTGTTCAAAATTAAAATCAAATTGAATGTCCTGCAAAGTGACAAAGTAATCAGGTAAAGAGCTAGATCTGGGAATAAATCTGCCACTAGTTAGACTTTCCGTTCTATGAGCTTTCCTCAAAATTTTCTCAGGAATATCTACGATAGGAAGAGGATTTGGATCTGGATGGGATATGGTGTATATTATTTTGGGAACTAGAATTTAGCTCAAAATTACAAAAAACTGATTATTTAATACTGTAAGAAACAAATATCTAAAAGAAGGTTGTATCATTCAATGCTTTTTTACCTGGGGTTTTCTGAATTCAGATGAAAATTGAAAATTTTCAGGTATGTTCCCCAGTATGGTCGCCAATATGTTATCACTCTATAATTTATAACATTGGAAAGACTAAATTATAAAGAACAAAATCAAACCACTTGAAGCCTAGGATCTAGCCCTCCTAGACTCAGAGAGGGATATCTCTATAAGATTTAGATTTGTTTTAAGCTTTCTAATTTTAGGCTAGATAGATTGATGTGAGGGTTGTTTGCTTGATTGTTCGTGGTTGGATTTAAGGGGTTTCCTCTAAACGGTTTCCATTAGGCTCTGGAGTCGAAATGGGTTGGGTATATGCATCAAATCCCAGAGAAAATGCAAGGCAAGCTAGCTATGAATACTGTTGTTTATAAATGAATGGAATTATGAGATGGAGAAAAGTGCTTTTAGTAATGGCTTAAGAGAAACTAAGAATTCTTAAACCATACATCAGAAGAAAAAATTGAAATTGTAAAGGCAGTCAGAATTAAGGTACTATGAATAGTAAATATTAATGTAACCTTCATGTTTTACAATTAGAATTTAAATGGTGCACATGAAAAGACTACAGTGGAAAGACATTAAACATGGACAAGGAAAAACATCACCATGGCAACAAAACACATGAATTTTGCATATTGATCTCTTTATTGATGCTCCAACTTGAAAAATTACAAGTACTTGCAATGAAAAGTGCTTAAAAAACCAGGGTCCAACCCCTAATATTGAATAAAAAACAATATTTAAACTACTTGAAACTGATTGTCGTTATGAGAAGGGCAATCGATTTGTTTATTACAAAGTAACTAAAATTTGGCATGTGCGTCTCAGGCTTGGATACTGTGTAACGGTCTTCAACAAGTGTCTAAAAGGCATCATAAAGTCGTTATTAAGTGTTGTGGCAGTCTTCTGTGCTGGAACATTTGGTACTGCCACGCTGTTCTGATACACTGGATTCACTGACATAGATAGTCCGCTAAGCTGCCTGTCTTGTCACCCTGCATGAGTTGACATCCCTTCTGGAGTCTACATAGATTCTCCCAATTCTCTGGAGTCAGAATCTTAGTTCTATTAAGCTTTCTGTAGACTTCATCAGTCTCGGTGTACTTCATGAACATTGGCCTCAACTAAAAAATGTGCTTAATCTCATGCTGTATGAAGACATCATTGCTGATAACTTCATAAAATGCTTTCCTTGTCATAGTGTTCTTCATGTTCGTATGCTTGGATGTGTATTTTTCGATCTATGTGAGACTTTTTACATAATATTTCCTAGGCATTAGCTTATCATTGATAACAAATAAGGAAGGAAATCCCTTTTTTTCAGTGGCTCGATCCTATTGAAAAATATACTTACCCCAATCTCGAGTTGATGGCATATTTCTTCTAGCTGTGTAACCAGACTCTTTTTGTTCAACACCCTTTTTACCTCAAGTATAGTGGTTGTCTTGTCTGCCACTTCCAGTTGTTCCAATTCCTACCTGCTTTTAGAATTAAAAAATCTGATGATGTTGTTGGCAGTTTGGGGCCTGCCCCGAAGTTCATCATTTGTCTTCTTAATAGAAACTTTTACCAACACAAAAAAATCCCTTTGTTCGAAAATAATTTGAATTGATGGCCATATATCATTCACAGATTCAATTATATCTAGCCAAAAAATTTCTTTAACTCTTCCTACCATGATTCCAATTGAGGACTCCTGAAGGGATTTCTGCAAGCCTTCATTTAACTTTTTGTTGATCTGCAACTCAGTGGCATGTGCTAAATATTCTCTTTTAAATTACTCCTGTAGGTTGTTGAGTTAATCCTGCATCTTCTTTATTTCTATTGTCTGTAAGGACATGTTCTCCAATGCCTTGGCTAGCTACTCAGTGCCTTCTCCTGGTACACCTATTTTTGACGTAGATGCTAGAATCACTCTAAGAGGAAATTATTTTAGGGTAATCATGGCCTTAGATGCTTCTTTAGCCGCTCTAATAAATTTCCATGCAGATTCTGGCCCTCTTCATGTATTTAATTTTTAATTCTTTAGTGGAGGAATCAATATCCATGTATGTTTGATCTTTCCTAGTCCTTTTTCTTCCTACTTCCTTTTCTGATTCCTTTCCTTTGCCATCTTGTGCTCCTGCATCCTTTCTTCCTTGTGGAGTAGGTGTTTGAATCCCTGAAGTAGAGATGACCTTCTCATGTGCCTATTGGAGTGTGTCTGCAACCTATTCTTCTTTATTCATATACTATTCAATTTCCACTCTGTGAGTATGAATGTATGGAGTCGACTTGTTCTCCACCCTCTCCTTGGATATGATCCCCAATGGATCATAGGACCAAGTGAATATATGTGTGAACTTGATGCAACAGGACTGAAGGTCGCCCAAAGGAGAGTTTGGTCAACTATGACATGGCTCAGTCATCCAACTCTTTTTATCCTCGTTCCTTCTTTGCCCGTGGTCTTCTCTGTTATTCACTTATTCGGTTTTATTTGTCAATTTCAGAAAAATTGATAAATAAACAC
This sequence comes from Pinus albicaulis, assembly GCA_034641835.2. Lineage (NCBI taxonomy): Eukaryota > Viridiplantae > Streptophyta > Pinopsida > Pinales > Pinaceae > Pinus > Pinus albicaulis. The sequence goes on along the minus strand of CM076583.1, from coordinate 816,549,993 downwards.
TATTCACGACTTTCGCTATTATAAAGTTGAACTATATAAAGTTCCCCCTCTTTTCGAATATATATTTCCTTTAAAGGACCTTTGGTTATACCTCAGAATTTGTGTTAAATAAACCAACAATTATAAACACGCGACTTTATGATAAACCGTCGCCTGGACCCCACATTATATATACAACCAATCAATGTGTGCGTCGTACCTTAGGTTAAATGTCCTGCATCTTCGTTCAACAATCACCCTCTGATGCTCCTGTGCTAGATCGACGGCCTACGTGCATTCCGCTCGGCGTCCAACGTCGATTTTTAACGCGCGAAATGGATACAGAAAGCGGTTTTCCCGCGGGGCCACTCTGCCACGCGTCGATTCTTCAATGGAATCGCTTCTCACTCCGGAATTACCACCCAAGCGCCAAAAGCGGTGCAGAAAAGACCGGAAACCACTCGTGGTTTTCGTACAGTAACTAACTATGGTTCACGCCGGTTTATGGGCTCCGTTGTATACTTTAACTCTGAGTTTCGACACGGTTAAGAGTTCTAATTATCAACGAACAATGAGTTCCTTTGTAAACAAAGCGGTTTTCTGTTATCATAAGAAAAGACTTAGATGGCCACGATTTCACGTAGATACTTCGCTTGCGCAGGATTAAATCCGCAGGGCTATCCAACACTTTCAGGAGTTAAAGACAGAGAACTGGATTTCTTACACACAATCGCTTCACAGTCAACAATCCTTCTATAACCAAAGATTCAAGTCTTTCCAAAGGCAAACAAGCTTAGAATAATTTAACTGGAACCAATTGTAACACACAGAGTTTATTGGGGAATATCCTCTCTACCTCCTCCCTTCTTCTCATACATCGAGGGTTATATTTATATACATTACAGTGTGTCTCCTTGGTTCCTCGGTGAGGACCGTTTTGGAATTCAAAAGTCTCATTACAATTTATTCAATAACTGAACTGACAGCTAGAAAAACTGAGCTATTCGACTTCCTCTGACTCTAATTAATCTAAATAATTACAATCAGCTAAGGTATTGACACCTAGCTAAGGTAATAATTTGAATGTTTCCAAACCCTCCTAGCCACAACATGTGGAAAAAACTTCCTACATTGCTGGCCAGTGTCTAATGCCCCTGCATCAGACTCCTGAGGGCAATATTCTTCATGGGCTCCTGTCCATGAGCTCTTCCACTGATCTGCCTATCTTCTGCAACATTCCTTCAGTCATCCAAGTGGCATCTTCCTCTGGTTTATCCTTCCATTTGGTTAAGTACTGATAGTATTCTTGTCCTCTGGTCTTCCTGAATAGTCTTTTATCCAATATCTTCTCTGGTTGCAATGGCTGTGCTGTAGGTAGTTGTTCTTTCCACTCAACCTGTTCCCTGTCTACTGATCTGTCCTCTGCACCATCATCTTCATACTTGTACAAATCTGCAACATTAAAAATGGGAGATATTCCAACATCAGGTGGCAATTCAATCTCATAAGCATTTTCAGAAAACTTCTTAAGTATCTTGCATGGCCCAATCTTTTTGAACTTCAACTTGTTGTACTGCTTCTTTGGGAATCTCTCCTTTCTCAAGTGTGCCAAAACCTGATCTCCCACTTCAAAATTAACTTCCTTTCTGCTCAAGTCTGCTCTGCTTTTGTATTTGATGCTGCTACCTTGTAGTTGCTGTTTCACTTGTTCATGTATGGCCTGGATCTCTGAAGCAAATTCCTCACCATCTGCACTTCTCAGCTCTGCCCTTCCTAGATTTCTTAACTCTGATATTCCTCTGGGATGCATTCCATAAACAATATGGAATGGACTCTGCCCTGTGCTCCTGTTTGGTGAATCATTATATGCATATTCTGCTTGGGGGAAAATGTGGTCCCACTGCTTGGGATGCTCTCCTGCAAGACTCCTCAACAAATTTCCCAGACTTCTATTCACAACCTCAGTTTGTCCATTAGTCTGGGGATGATAAGCTGAGCTAAAACTTAGTTTGGTACCAAGTTTCTTCCACAATGTCTTCCAAAAGTGACCCACAAATCTAGTGTCTCTGTCTGAAACAATACTCTTGGGCAACCCATGCAATCTAACAACTTCTTTGAAGAACAAGTTGGCAACATGGGTGGCATCACTTGTTTTATAACACGGAATAAAATGTGCCATTTTGGAGAATCTATCCACCACAACAAAGACTGCATCATTCCCCCTCTGAGTCTTAGGTAATCCTAGAACAAAATCCATACTCACCATGTCCCAAGGCCTATCTGGAATAGGCAAGGGAGTGTACAATCCTGTATTATGGCTCCTTCCTTTGGCATATTGACAAATCTTGCAATTCTTCACAAACTTATCCACCTCTGTTCTCATCTTGGGCCAGAAATAAAAGTGACTCAACTGCTCATAAGTCTTGTCAGTACCAAAGTGTCCAGCAAGTCCACCACTATGCTTCTCCTTAATCAAATTTTCTCTCATGGAACATTTTGGTATACACAGTTGGTTCTTTCTGAATAACAAGTCTTCCTGCAGAAAAAAATCCAGCCACTGACTTCTATCTGTTAGAACATGGTTACTACATGCTTCAAATGCTTCTTTAAAATCAGGATCTGTTTTATACAATTCTTTGAGAAAATCGAATCCTGCAACTTCAAAATTAGTCTCTTGAACAAGCAAATGTCTCCTACTCAAAGCATCAGCTACTTTATTGGCTTGGCCACTTATATGTTTCAAAACAAAATTAAAACTTTGGAGATACTCAGCCCATTTAGCATGCTTATGTTTTAACTTGGGCTGCTGTACTATATACTGCAAAGCATGATTATCAGAATACAATACATTACAGTGTGTCTCCTTGGTTCCTCGGTGAGGACCGTTTTGGAATTCAAAAGTCTCATTACATTTTATTCAATAACTGAACTGACAGCTATACAAACTGAGCTATTCGACTTCCTCTGACTCTAATTAATCTAAATAATTACAATCAGCTAAGGTATTGACACCTAGATGTAATAATTCGAATGTTTCCAAACCCTCCTAGCCACAACATGTGGACAAAACTTCCTACATTGCTGGCCAGTGTCTAATGCCCCTGCATCAGAACTTAATCTCCTTCAACATTTTATTAGCCGCATCCCCTACTGCTCTGCTGTTGCAAATAAACAGACCAATATGTGATTTGGTACTGAATTGTGACTTCTTCTTGGCAGAGAAAAAATGCACCTCGTTTGCATTTATCATTTTTCTGATATATTCAAGTGAAAATATTCTCATAGTGAGGTAATTGGGCAGTTTTCATGGGGAAAAATTACTGCCATAAACCCTGATCTCTTAGTAGTTCTGGTAGAGGTGCCACTCTGATGTTCTAACCTGATCTGTTAGCTGCATCACCTTCTTTATCTCCTCACTAACCCTTGGCTCTGCAGAACTGTTGAGTGCAATGATTGTTGGGTGAATAAACCAATCTACAAAGCTTTTGTAGGAGTAATTCTCATGCTCCTCCATCAACAAAGTTGTCCATAATATCACTGATTGGGGTTGAGAATCATCATTATGATTCATCATATCAAACTGAAACCTACTGGATTGGAAATTAAAAAACAGGTACACCAACACAGAGGTGTATTTGAAGACTTGTTCGGTCTGAAACTTTAGGATTTTTTCATCAATGGAATCTGCAAGAAATTTTGCATATTTGAACATGATCCTGGGCTGATCATATGATGAAAGAATAGATAAGAAACCAATTATGGCTTCATCTACCCACTAATATTGTGGTACCCCAATAAGTAAGATAAAACAGTGATGATGTGCTGGGTCCTATTAGGAAAATGGATGATGGATACAAAGGATTTTTGGTAGGCTTTGGTGCATTGGTGGCCATGAATTATTCTAAGGTTTTGGCTCTACTGGTGCAATCTAGCTTTTGGTATAGATATACAAGGGCCTCATATGAAAAAGGGATAGTGTTCTCAACAATGGGGGCTTGCATCATCTCTTGAATGGATGGGTCATTGATGTAAGATAAGGTTTCTCTTGCAGGGTTCACTATGGCTCTCTGATTAATGCCATAGCATGATTCGCATTTTCTGATTAACTCAGGGAAGCTATGGAAAATTTAATAAGGAAAAGTGGTTTTCCAGAGGCCTATATCATCTACTTATTCTAGGAATTTATCCTCAAGGTCGCTGTAGACATCGAACAAGTTGAAGTCAGACTTTGTCTCATGGATCTTGTAATCTTTGTCAACCAGGGGTATGTGGTATAAATCTATCTGAGGGTAGATCATGGGGTTAAAGGGCTCTTGGACTTTCTTGGAAGGCATATTTTATCTTCTGTAAATCAATGCTTGATCTACAATGAAGAATGGGATGACAGAATGGGGAACATAGAAAGGAAAATGGCCACAGAATAGAATTTGGGGAGGGGGGGGGGGGGGGGGGGGGGGGAATTAAAAGGAAACAGGGAGAGGAGTTACAACAAAACCTCGATTGAAACTATGGAGAAATGATGTTTTCTCCTTGACAAGCACGCCCCTTTATTCAACTATGGTTGTCTGTGCTTCACCTGCGAATTTGAAAATATGCCCAAGTTCAACAATAATCAGTAGAGTAAACTATATTGTTATGTCGAGCTTGAGATTTATCAATGTGATTTGGTGGCCATGGAGCTTGGCGTGGGTCTGTTGGATAACGACCTGACCATTTATGGCACAACGGGCTGCTGGCGGGAGGAGATGTGATTGGATGGAGGGAACAGGCAAGAGTGGACGCAGCTTTAACGGTAAGTTGAGAATTGAATGAGCGCAATAGTTTTGAGAGTGGTAGAAACCAATTTTTAGAGGGGGAGAGGGGAAATGGGTCGTAATGGAGCGTGGGGGTGGGAAATATTCCAGAGGTGATCAGTGGAGGGGATGGTGGTAATAAATATCGCTTATTTCGGACCCCCCCCCTTTATTAACATTTGGCAGTCGAGGGGGGGCCGAAAAATCATTGTGGGCCATTTGATGTGTGGGGGTGAGCAGAGATGGTAGATAAGGTGGACGTTATTTAATGTGGAGGGGAATGTGGAGCCGCTCGCACATCACGATTCATAGGTTTTACATATGGAGAGCGAGAGGTTAGTGCTAATATTTGTGCAGTGCGAAGTGTGGTGGGGGGGAAAGGGTGGCGCGGCAAGGAGGCAGGCCTGCCCACAACATCACAGATCGCAGGTTTTACATATGAACAACGGAGGGTGAGTGCTAATATTTTCACAGTGCGAAGTGCGTTGGGGGGAAAAGGGTGACATGGCAAGGAGGCGGGCACGCCCGCGACATTGCAGATCGCAAGTTTTACATATGAACAATGGAAGGTAAGTGTTGAGATTTGAAAAGTGTGACTTGAGGTGGGCGGAGGTGACGGTGACAATGGGCCCTACTGATATCACATCGCAACATCCAAAGCTTAACCTATGACAACTTATCGATAAACATAAAAGTTACCGATTGTGATGTGTGATGGGCAAGGGAAAGGGGTCCCACTTGATATCGCATTAGGGGATTTGCGTGATGGCAATGGATTGGCAAGGAATATTTGCAACATGCCGATGTGAATTGTGATTTGGGGACTTAGCATGACTTGCGTAGGACTTAAGATAAAATTTAGGCATACAGTATGCCTCAAATGATTTTGAAATCCAAACCTCTTTAAAACATAACTCCCTTTCCACTTTTTGAGTGTAAACGCCACCTGATTTGAATTTCTTCTTGCAGCATGGGAAGATGCAATTTCAATGTTGTACTTTGAAGGATGAATTTATTATCTTCCTTCCATTTTCCTCCTCAGCATATCTAGCTACCCAAACTAATCCTCTAACATTTTTCCATATTTTGTAGGGTGCATTTAGACTCGCAGACCCTGAAACACTTTTATTTTGAAATTCTAACCTAACCCCTATCCCTTATTTCTCCTATTGGTTTAGATTAAGCGATTGAACCAATCTCATTTTCTACCTATCTACTAAAAAGCCAAGATTAAACAGTTTGGCAAATCTTTATTTTCTAACCTATCAGAAGAAATTGAAAACTCTTCAATCATAATTAAACTGTATGACTGGACAAACCTATCTAATAAGTAGTGGCATTTGAACTTGCAGCACTTTTAGTTTTATTTCTTTTTGGGGTTTTTCTTTCTTTTTTCCTTTTTACTCTTTTCTTTTTTCTCTATTTTTGTACCTTCTTTTATTTCTTTTTCATATCTTTTATTTGCAATCATTTTAATTTTGAAAAGCTTTCTATAATGAAAACTTTGCAAGAAGTATGAAGTATCCAGTCAGCTTAAGATCCTATAATTTATAGGGTACTAACAGTGGATCCAGCTGGGGATGGTGTTTCTTGAAAATAAGTGTTAAGAAATTGAGACCAGTAGCCTTGGATGCTCCTTTTTCTGTAACATTTTTTTTAACCGATTTTCTTTCTTCTTCAACTGCTTTCTTTTCTGTTTTTATATCTGCTCATCAAACTGGGATTAGGGCCTTCACTTTGGGCTTCACCCTTGTCCAATGAATTATTGAAAACTGTAATATTGTTGTATTTACAATGGTGAAAATTTAACCTGAGTTTTAGAAGAAATAATGTTTTAGCATCCCGCCATTGACAGGACCTCCAGATACTTCTGTGCCATCTAACTCTTTGAGAAAATAAGCATTATTTCCCCTGAAATCATGAATGATGTATTGCCCTTTCCAAATATTATCGAACTTTCCATGCTTGGCTTTAACCTCTCTTCTAGAATCCCATTTCAGAACTTTTTCACCTAGATTAAAATCATTGGCCTTGGTTCTCTTGTCAAATATATTTTTGATATTCTCTTGAATTAATTGTGTTCTATTGTAAACCTCCTCTCTAAACTACTGTAGCTGAATGGTGTCATTAATCCTCGTTTGAATGTCATTTGGTTCAACTTGGACCTCTTGGATTATCTTCATTATTGGAACTCCCAAGGAAGAAGGAAACACTGCATCCATTCCATAAACGAATTGGTATGGAGACATGCCAATTGACTTATTTGTGGTGAGCCTATTAGCCCAAAGAGCATTGATCAACTTATTGTGCGATGATTTTTTATTCTCCTCTAGAAGCGTTTTAATAATGTTCACTAGCCTTTTATTTGAAGATTCAGCCATTCCATTACCTTAAGAGTAATAGGCCATTGAATGCCTGTTGGTCGGATAAATCGATCTTGCGGACAAGATCGATCTCCCTAGTGTCAGAAGAAAATCTAGCAACAAACGAACAACTAAGTTTGTCTTTCTCTAAATATATTCGTTTTACAAATAAATTCCATGAAGGTGTCGATCCTACCTTAGATCCAAATGCTTATTTGCGGTCATAGTGCTTCTGTCGCATCAAAAAACTTTCATCGCAACAAGAGGTCTTTTGTCGTAAGAAAGTGTCCTCTTTCGTCACAACAAAGTGTCGTCTTTTGTCGCAACAAAGTGTCATCTTTTGTCGACCTGCAATCGAAAATAAGAAAAAATTAAATAGCACCTTGTTGAAGCCTCGAAAATCACTGCAACAACATGGGGGATGACCACCCGGTCCGGACCTTAAAGCAGCTCCTTTTCCATTTGGAATGTTGGTTCTGACTGGTTCAACTAGGTCTAGTTACCTTCTATCAATATCCAATGGCTTTAAAATATGACTTTCATTCACCAATGGAAAAGAGACATCAGATCAACCTTCTTGCTGATCAGGAAAGAAAGTGATCCTTAAGCTGATTTAGGGCTCAGCCAATCCACTACTAAAGTTTGCTTCTTTGGGAAGAGGACTTAAAAGAATGTAGAAATTAATTTAAATGCAAACTTATTCTAAGATGCAAGCAAAAGAAACTATCTTAATCCTATCTTAATTAGGCAGATATAGATCTAACCCAACCAAGAGCAGGTATTTAAAATATTGGGATTGAAATATGTCTTGTTTATAATGAATATCAAGTTAATGAAATAGTTCAATTAATTGACATTATGGATAGAAAAACACATCCTATTGAGACCTTTTAATTGAAATAATCAATCAACAACACTCGGGAAGTAGTTCTCAGAATGATCTTGATCATTTAATCAGTAACTTGAATTATTAAACAATAATATGTAGAATAAGTTCACAACATATCACTATTTATTCATCCAATATTAAAAGAAAAATTTATGAGTAAATAGTTACTCATAAATCAGAATTCATCCCATAAGAGCAGAGATAAATAACAACATAAAATAGAAGCAAATTACCCATACCGACAAAAGTGCACAAATATGTAAGTAAATTGACACCATTCCTGTTATCATAAAATAAAACCAACATTTAAAATAATAGAATTCAAAATACCAATTTATTGAATCCATTTCTCCAGCTCCAGTCTCTAATAGTCCTTTACAATGCCTAAGCTTCTGCTTTCAAAATCAGAGCTACAATAGTGCAAACTCTGTTCATTATACATAACTCAGGATGTAAAAGAAAAACCTCAATAATCCCCAGATCTGAGATTCCACTCCTCCCACCTACAACTCTAAATCCCTATTACAAAAGTGCTTTTAGAAGTCCAGAATTGCAGAGGAGAGCTGCCCCTTATTCCATTCTGCAATCTGCTATTTATAATATTTGCAAAGGAATTCTTGAGATGAAAGTTTGTTGAAGAAAATCTGCCCAATCACTTTTATTTGCTCAAAAATTCCAATCTTTTAATTGCTGGAGCATTCTCATTGATTGAAGTCTTTTTCTCCATATATCTTCTACTATTTTCCTGCAAAAAGAAATCAAAATGAATTAAAATGTAACAATAAAATCAAAATACCATTTCTGGCATTAAAACAAATCCAATCAAATTTAATTTAAATAAATCATTGAAAATAAAATATAAGCTCTCTATTGATGCCTAGGATAGTTTAATTGGCCAAAGATATCATTGATGAGCGAATTTACAATTAGAAGAGGCTTAGGACAAATGAAAATGCAGAAAATAAATCAGAAAATTGATTTTGTTTTAGAATTTCGGAGCTTGATCTTCTGCATGATTTTTGACCCAATTAATGACCAAATCTATTAGTGGAACCTCCTCAGAAATGTTCTCCTTGATTTTATCTTTCCAATGAGCCGTCCTGGGCCTCATTTGGCCAAGTAAAACTCATTCTATGAGCCTCCAAAGTTGATGAGTCAAATCTGGCATAAATCTGGAAATTCTGTTTGCTGGGCTAAAAATCAGACTTTTTAATTAGAAATTTAATCCTAAATTAGATTCTAATTATCTAATAATTAATTCTAAATTAATTATTAACTAACTAATATATACAATTAATTCTAATTAATTATCATCTAATTTAGAAATTAATTAAGTTATAAAATTAAATTAATATACAAATGATTTGAAAAAGTTAATTTAAATACAATTAATATTATAATTCAAATTATATTAAAATTATAATATAATTATTATAATATAAAAATATAAACATTAATTTACAAACCATTGGAATCAATCCAAACCTTTAAAACAAACCATTGAAATCAATCCAAACCCATAAAACAAACCATTGAAATCAATCCAAACCCATTAATTCATCCACGTGAGATTATGGAGGGATATGGTGAGTGGAATGTGAGGTGAGGGTGAGTGAGGTGGAGGTGCGGGAGGCATAAGGGGTGAAAAAACTTTATATTAAAATCTTTTAACACATCACATTTGGCCTTATCGCATATCGCAAGAACTTTGGATCGGGGTTTTTTAAATGTGTGTGTTATAAAAATTGCGATGGATCCGATATTGCGATATGTGATGGATCTGATATTGCAATATGCAATGTAAAAATTTTATTTTTATTTTATTTTTATTTTATTTTATATATATATATATTTTTTGATATTAATTTTTAATTTTAATTAAATTAGTTATATTTTATTATAATAATTAATTTAATTAATCTTAAAATTTAACGTTAAATATCAGTTTTTTTTTTTTTGGTTTTATTTTAATGATGTTTAGTTTAGTTATGAAATTTTCTAAACTACAGCCACTTCGAAAATAAATAAAAAGAATAAAAATAGCATTTTTAACCCAGACTAGATAAATGATGGGACTTTAAAGGAGTACCATCTTTAAACCAGTTGACCAAATGAGGTAAAACAAGCATCAATGGGAAGCTTATTAAAAATCGATTTTAACAAAGCAATCAAAACAAGAATACAAAGAAAATGAAAAATTAACAATTGCGTAGGATAATCAAATAAATAAAAATCCTAAAAGGCGTTTAGCCAAAAATTTATAGAAAGGGTCCCCATTATTTGAAGTGAACAAGTCAAAAATGGGGGGGTTGTGTTTTACCACAACAATGGCGACACACGAGAGAAGAACTAGTTATCTCTATTTGATATGAATAAGATTTCCTAAAATCAAAGTAAAACTAATTAAAGAAGAGAGAATTATGCTTGAAATGCTTGACTAGGTTCATTAGTCTGAATAAAAGCAAGAATCATCTAACTGTAATTTTTCTTAAAATTCCTTATAAATTAAAATATTTCAAACATCTATATCAGTCCTTAATTAGTTGTAGAGATAAATCAGGGGTCACTTTACAGCTTATCTTTTAAAATATATTCATTTGTCACAGGTAGAGCCATTGTTGCCAACAAACATATATAGTCTCGACAGGGTTACCTTTTAATCACCAATGATTTTTTTTTCTAAGTGAGACTAATTCTATTAACTGTAAAAATACTAATACAAAACTGCCACAGCTGCTGCTGTGAAAGCCAGACAGCTGGGGTTGATCAAAAAACTGTTCTTGACAATCCTGGATTGCCCATGGCGGGAAACCGACCCTTTAAGCATAAGTGTCTGAGCCGCCCATGATAGGGAAACCGGCCATGAGTTTATACAAAACACATAAAAAGTAGCATAAAAACTAAAAACATCTATCTGCCAAGCAAGCTGGCAACTGAAACAGTAAAACACAAAAGCTCCAACAGGAATTGAGCAAGGAGATTCAACCATCATGCTCAGAAGACATTGGCTCCTCCTCAACTCTGCATCCATAATCATTATCGTCGCTGCTGTCTGCCATGCCCGCTTGACTATCAATCTTCATGTCCTGGTTCTCAGCTTCAGAAAGCGGCCCAATTTGAAGAGGGGGGTTGGAGCAGTGGGCACGGGGAGGGGAGGGAGGAGCAGGATGAGGGATTTCTTCATGAAGGGAGACAGTGATGAAAGCAGTGATAATGGAGTCGACGGAGGTGCAGTGAAAGAGGAACTTAGCGTTCTGGGTGGTTTGCCTGATGGTGGACCCCAAATGCCTTCTGCCCGGAGGGTTGAGCTGACTGGGAGGGGCAGAAGCGCCAGGAGGGAAGGGCTGACTAGGAGGAGCGGGAAGGTCGGGAGGGGTGGACTGACAGGGTGGCTCAGAAGGAACAGAAGGAGAGGGCTGACTAGAAACGCCACCAGAAACACGCGCACGCCCACGTCCCCTGCCTACACTGCGCGAAATCTCAGCTCCTCTGCCTCTGCCTCTGCGCGAAGCTGGCGGAGGAGTGGGTTCATCACCTTCAGAAGAGGAGCTCAATTCAGAAGAGGGTGAGGGAGGGATGACAGAGGCTTGACCCCGACTGACCCCACGCCGACAACACATCCGCTGCCTGAGGCGAGGCATGGTGAGCAGAAGGTGGCGTAAGCGTGGGTGGCCAAAGGAGGGGTCTGGAGTTTTGAGAGTGATGGGAAGACCACCAGGGTGGTGCAAGCCAGTCAACTCGACAGAAGAGCTAGAGGTCCAGTTAGCGGAGGGGCAGCGACCATGAGAATGTAAATTGAAACTGAAAGGAAGCAATGTGCCTACGAGAAACTCAACAGAGGCACCAGACGAAGCGGAGACGCTGCAGAAGGGGCTGTTGGTGAAGTGGAGTCCCGGTGTTGTCTCCAAGCAGGCCAGAATGCAGCATCGACGCCCAGTTTGCGTTTTATAGCTTGAATTGGCATAACCAGGCGGGAAAACACTGCGCAGGGGAGTCAGAGCTCTCCCATGGCCTTCTCCATCCTGCTCGCCGTCCATATTGAGGGCCATCAACCAAACAACCGCCATATACTGCAGAGCCAAGGTGCAATAACTGCAAAACTGGTCGACCCGAGGCATATTAATAACGCCTTCAGGTGCAATACGCGGGGCCATGTGGGCATAGCACGCAAGCTTCGTTGAGAGCTGCGCAGGGGCCCAGGGCTCTTTAATGCTCCACCACATCCGCATCCGGAGTAATCACCAATGATTTAGAATCCCATCTCTTTAAGAATTATTGACCTAGAGATAAATCCATTTATATATGTTTCTTTTTATTTTATTTTTTTATTTTTTTATTTTTTTTATTTTTATTATGAATCTTAAAAGCCATTGTCCTGGTTTGGTAGCCAGATAGTTGACAATTCCATTCACTGGTTATAATTGGACTGAACAAGCTGGCTCGTGATGAGACCCCTTGTCTTATAATTGTTTGCAATCATAGGCCATTACCCTGGTTTGTTTAGCAGTGTTGGTAATGTCAGCCTATTTTTCCCCTATGATCATGGTAAGTAGGCTCATGATGAGACCTCTTATCTTTTAAGTTTAAATATATCTCTGGATTATACTCTAGAAAAATAAGACTCTTTGGGACAGGGAGAATCATTGACTCCTTAAGAGTTAAGAATGAAAATTTTAGAGTTAAAATGTGCTTTGATGTAAAATGTCTTTACTTGGTTAAAAATAACTTTTCTTGACTGATAATAGAACTTTGAAAGATCTTAATGAAATATTGAAATCTCAAAATGATTACAATTTTGATAAAAAAGAAATTTCTCCAAATTTTATGATACTTTGTCAACTTCTCTAAATTTTTAATCTCTTCCTTAAGTATGTCTACCTTTATAATAAGAAAATCAAACTTTACTAAGAGATTTAAGAAAAAGTTAATAGATGACTATTAACAATTTTTTTTTTGTGTATGCCAACCATAGTTAGGTAACAAGAAAGCCTTCCATATAAATCATGGAAAATTCACCAAAATCAAAACTGAAAACCAAAGGAAAAAGAATTCTTATGCTAAAATGAGAAAGAAATCAGCAAAAATAAAAATGAAGAAATTTTAAAAAATGGAAAGGAAAATCCAAGTTTTGCAAGATAAACTCAAACAAGAATGTTTATACCAATGTCTCAACAATATGAAGAAAGAAAATAATCGTGTAATCAATCCTTCTTATGTCGAGATTTAGAAAAATCATACCTTGCAGGGTTGTAAGTGTTTTAGGCTTTTTAGATAGCAGTGACGATAAAATTCAGCCACAATGAAAACTTTCTGTCTGATATCAATCTTCTTGTTTCAAAGCATCAACTTAATCATTTTCTAATGAAAGGAATGCTTAAAGAAAAATCTAAAGGTTCTGAAACTTCCTGGTGTAGCTATTTCAATGAGGATTATCGCTGCTTCTTGAAATTAAGCCAGGAGAAGAGTATAGACTTTGAAAATATGATCTGGCAGAGGATTGGAAGCTTTTATGAAGAGCTGCAAAACAGATTTATATATCAGAAAATCAAAACTGAAATTTAAAGTAATGAAATGGAAATAAATGAAAGTGGGTACATGAATCTTACCATTGGATGATTGCTTTTGATCTTACCTGAAAGGTATCAGTTTCTCCAAACTAGCTAACTTCTTATTTTAATTAACATTAAAAACATGAAGAAGTCAAACTAACCAAAATCCTATAACCTAAAATCATTATTTATTTTATTTACACTAAAGCAAGCAGTAAAATGTAAAAATGGAATGCTTAGTGCTCAAGGGAATTGAAATTAAAAGAAATGCATCAAAAATGAGAATGCGAATTTGCAGTAACGAATTTTTCTCAAAATATTACAAGTTTCATATAAACTCCATGATTTTATAAATTGTCCAGAATCAAGACCAAATTCAAAATAATAAAATTTAAATATGAAAATAGAGATGTCTTGAATTCCATATTTAATTATGGAATTATATATTTAAAACTGAAATATATGAGAAATCGAAATGATTTAAATATACTGCAAATTGGTCATTATTTGCTTTCTTACCATAGTGGTTGCCCACACTTGCTTTTAAAATAAAACATCGCCGTATTGGATGATTCGCATCACATGTTTCTTCACCATGCTTCGAGTTTAATTTGCAAGACTTCACCTTTGTTGCTATGCCATATATCGATTAAATGTTAATGGCTCAGAGGCATGCATTGGAAGCTATCACATCAAAGATTGCAAATGGAAAATTGCCGACATGAAAACATGTAATGAGAAGATGTGCGATAAGATGGAGCGATCGCATTATTGAAGAAATATTATATCGGGGATCGGGGAATATTTACATTGTGCTTCCCACATTGCACAACGCACATCGTAGATTCTGAATTGTGATGTGAGCATAAATAAAAATGCGATGAAGCGATTGCAATATCGGCGATTTCTAATCAGCGATGCTAATTGGCGATTGGTGAATGTTTGGTACCCGATGTAATACAATATGATTCTTACAATGCCGATATGCGATGAATGACGTGGTTAACTGGCGATCACAATCAGAAAACTTAAGCACATGATGTAACAATTCTCGATACGCCGATATGCGATGAAGAGTGGACCCGATAATTTTATGATGAAAATTTAGTAACATATCGGATCCGAGACATAGACCCTTTAAAATTATGCTCCTACTTTTATTGCGATTGGTTGGATGCGATATTTTATAAACTTGATTTGAATTTCATACCGGGTCTGGAATTATGTGGTCATTGCAATATCGGTAAAGTCGTTTATCGGAGATCGACGATTCATGATAATGGAAGTATATTCAACTGCAAACCTCTAATATGTGAAATGCGATATGGCATATGAGTGAGGTAATACATCAGAGATCTTCTATGAACAATTTGTTATCAAAAATGCTAAAAGCTACTTCCAATGAAATATTTCACTACAAATGGTTGTAAAGTGGATGATATGATATCGGAATGAAATTATTGACGAAGACAAGTGGGATGATAGTATTGCAAACATTTTCACTGAAGTATCAGCAATATGAAAATCAAGTTGAATCTTATGATATTGCCTGAAATTTCAATTAGGTTTTTTGATGGTTGAAAGCAAAGTTAAAAATGTTCAAATTCTAATGAATCTCAAAATAAAATTTCCCTGAACTTGTTGCAAATTTGAAATGGGTTTGCTGCTTACTTCAAGTTTTGAAAACAAATGAAAACCTGCAAATAAAACAGAACAAAAATAAAAAATGAACTAAGAAAAAGAGAAACTAATAATAGATGAGAATGAACTTGTAAATGCGTACCTGGAAGGAAATTCTCTATAGTTTTTTACCTCATAAATCTTCAAATTTTTCCTTCGATTTATCAAAATTTTGCCTTTGTTCAAAATCATCTCATCATTTATTCTAAATGAGAGTGAGCAATCAGCCTAAATAAAATCTGCTTGTTCATGTTCAGGAAATATTAAATTTACCATAAATAAATATGAAAATAGTTTCCCTTTTGAATTGAAACAACAATTTATTACCTCTGCTCATTCTGAATTAACTTGAGAAAAATCTATATTGTTATAGTGACTGTTCAATAATGCCTGCAGTAAATGAATATGATGCATATTACGACATCACATAATAAACTAAAGGTCTGAATGGGATAAAGCCACTAATTGTGGAAAAATGTCAAAACAGATTTGAATGTGTGCACACAACAAAATGAGCATCCTTAAGGTCAGCTTAGCAAATTTCGAGGAAGATAATATGAACTTCATATGATTACCACGAAAGTTTAGACTGAATAATAATGATTAAGTCAGAATTAAGCTTATCATAGACAGTCATACATTTCATGGGATAATGAGATCATGAAGCTTTTATATCCTCAAAACCTTTATCATACAAATTTCAAAAGAAAATCTTAGAAGGAAATCCCGAAATTAAGAAAAGTGGCTTTGAGGCGATTGATACAAAGTGCAACCTTAATTGAATTTAATCAAGACATTATTCAAAATATACAGAGTAGAGGTATTGCTGTAAGAAATTTAAAAAGGAAAGCAAGAATTAAAATTTTCTGATTGGGAGAAAATGTTTTCACTGAACATGTATGAAAATGGTTGATTGCTTTGTTTTATTTTTAATCTACAGAACTGTTGAAAATAAATTAACTACATTAACTCTACTCCTATTCTAACCATATACTTGAAAAATGACGAGGTATAGTCATATTTCCAGTGTAACCATTTTCTCATTTTAATCCCTACATGTATGTACAATTCAAATGTTAGTAATAAAAATACAAATCTAATTGAACTAAGAAAATTAAACCTGAAATTAGAATGTACAACTATTGTTAGCAACTTAATGAAAATCTATTTCTCTTGAAATTTCCTTTCCAATTGAATACCAATTGGATCATAGAAATATGGATGGATATCTATTAAGGATTGGGAAATATTCAAAGAAAGAGATAACAGGCCAGATTGTAGATATGAGCTTTTAGATTCAAAAGCCTGGAAGAAACTATTGGTGTTATGTATAAATGTTAAGCTATTGACAATCTTCCATAAAGGAAAACTTTCCAAATATTTTTCAAATGAATTAATGAAAAATGGACGGAAATCTTTCAAATGAAATGGAAAATTATTAACTAAATTGGATTGCTGGCAGACTTCTAAAAATGCATTCTCTTGTTGATATTGCCTTTGAGAAGATAGAAGCTTTTGATAAAACATTAGCATTGATTGAAATTGAAATTGAAATAGCTTTTGACGCTTTTGATTATAATATAAAACTTCAATTTTCCAATAGGGCAATGTATCAATTGAATGTTTGATAATAAAGTGCTCAATATGCCAGTGTAATGTATCAAAATTTTGAAAATAAATCTGATTTAATACAAAATAAGTGAGGAAACAAAAATAAAATGAAATCACTATTTGTACAACTAATGTTACAGCACAATCGGGATCGTTTTGAAATAATTTATTTTTCACAAGGATTGGCCAGAATTATGGAATTTGAGTAATTTCGAATTCCAACTTGTGAATTAGAAAGTGATTTATGATTATGAACAGGAATGAAAGCTTGATCATGATATGAATTATAAATTGGAATATTTTCTCGAATAGTGAAATCATGAAGATGATTATCTGCTTTAGAGTGAGGATTAGTTGGAATAATTTCTAAATTGAAATGTTCCTCATTCTCAGATGTTATTTGAATTTTCTCATGAGGACTCTCTTTAGAAGAATATAAATCAACATCCTCAATGTCAGAGTAATTATCATAAATGACTTCACAAGATTCTCTAGAATTCCCTTCAATCTTATCCAATATATCCAAACACGGAGGAACAAGAATTTCATGTTCATTAATGGCAAAAGAATGATCATTAATTGCTTCTCTATCTTGATAAAAACTTAATGGTAATTCATTTAGATCAGCCTCTGTATTTTCTGAAATTTCATTAACACCAAAAGGGGAAAAATTACCATCATTAAAAATATCAGGATAAAGGGAAAAATGTGAATCTGAAATAATGCATTTAAAAATGTTTCTGTTTGAGAA
The DNA here is from genome assembly GCA_034641835.2 of Pinus albicaulis. Lineage (NCBI taxonomy): Eukaryota > Viridiplantae > Streptophyta > Pinopsida > Pinales > Pinaceae > Pinus > Pinus albicaulis. Next base: position 816,532,378 of record CM076583.1, on the reverse strand, counting down.
TTCTTGTACATTATGCTCATTGTAAATTTCAGATTCTAAATCATTCCTTTGCGTACTCATGCTTTTTTGAAGAAGATTGCTTTGCTGCTCTGATTTCAGCATTTGCTCACCATGAAAAGATTCAGAAATTTGTACAGTAGTTTGCATGCTATTATTTAATTTGATTGTTGCTTGCACTTGTTGATTTGCAATCTGATTTTCTAAATTTAATGCAGAGAAACTTTCATAATCCAATGCAGGTTTTTCTCTAAAATTGTTGTTGTTGTCTTCTTGCATTTGATTAGAAAAATTTTCCAAGCTTTGTGAAACCTCTTCATCACAATTTATTTGTACATCCAAATTGGATTTCTCATTTATATTGGAAGGGGATGGAACAAAGCTTGAACTAATTTCATATGGATCGGGAATAGAAGGAAGAGAATAATTATGTTCAAACCAATTTAGTGATTCTTCTTTCATAGGTTCATCTTCAACATTAAATTTTAAACAATTCAAATGAAATCGAATATTAAAATCTCTAACAGACTTATTTTCGTTTCGTAGACATTCAATTTCATCACATACCTTATCATAATCATAGCGGTCAAATTTACAAATGAAACTTGTAACAAATTGATCCCAGCTGTGAATTGAGGCAACCGAAAGAGTTCTACACCAATTTCTGGCTTTTGCCCCAAATGTGAGAGTAAAAATTCTGCATAAAATTCCTTCATAAATTCTTTGAAAATCATAATTTGAAACATTTTGAATAAATTGAAGGACATGATTAAAAGCAGAAGAATTTCTCTTACCATTGAATTTTACCTAAGACAAGAGTCTTACCACTTTGAGTGGAGTATTGGAAGATGCACGTCCATGGATACATCTCCAAATTGGAAGTTTAAGAGGAGTCATCGTGATTGAATAAAATGTTAAAATTGAAAAAACTCCAATAGACAATAAGTTTCAGACCCTCCTTCTAGCGCCAAAATGTTGAAGCCTCGAAAATCGCTGCAACAACATGGGGGATGACCACCCGGTCCGGACCTTAAAGTAGCTGCTTTTCCATTTGGAATGGTGGTTTCGACTGGTTCAACTAGGTCCATTTACCTTCTATCAATCTCCAATGGCTTTAAAATATGACTTTCATTAACCAATGAAAAAGAGACATCAGATCAACCTTCTTGCTGATCAGGCAAGAAAGTGATCCTTAAGCTGATTTAGGGCTCAGCCAATCCACTACTAAATTTTGCCTCTTTGGGAAGAGGACTTAAAAGAATGTAGAAATTAATTTAAATGCAAACTTATTCTAAGATGCAAGCAAAAGAAACTATCTTAATCCTATCTTACTTAGGCAGATATAGATCTAACCCAACCAAGAGCAGGTATTTAAAATATTGGGATTGAAATATGTCTTGTTTATAATGAATATCAAATTAATGAAATAGTTCAATTAACTGACATTATGGATAGCAAAACACATCCTATTGAGACCTTTTAACTGAAATAATCAATTAACAACACTCAGGAAGTAGTTCACAAAATGGTATTGATCATTTAATCAGTAACTTGAATTATTAAACAATAATATGTGGAAGAAGTTCACAACATATCACTATTTATTCATCCAATATTAAAAGACAGATTTATGAGTAAATAGTTACTCATAAATCAGAATTCAGCCCATAAGAGCAGAGATAAATAACAACATAAAATAGAAGCAAATTACCCATACCGACAAAAGTGCACAAATATGTAAGTAAATTGACACCATTCCTGTTATCATAAAATAAAACTAGCATTTAAAATAATAGTATTCGAAATGCCAATTTGTTGAATCCATTTCTCCAGCTCCGGTCTCTAATAGTCCTTTACAATGCCTAAGCTTCTGCTTTCAAAATCAGAGCTACAATAGTGCAAACTCTGTTCATTATACATAACTCAGGATGTAAAAGAAAAACCTCAATAATCCCCAGATCTGAGATTCCACTCCTCCCACATACAACTCTAAATCCCTATTACAAAAGTGCTTTTAGAATTCCAGAATTGCAGAAGAGAGCAGCCCTTTATTACATTCTGCAATCTGCTATTTATAATATTTGCACAGAAATTCTTGAGAGGAAAGTTTGCTGAGGAGAAATCTGTCCAATTCCATTTTATTTGCTCAAAAATTCCCATATTTAATTGCTGGAGCATTCTCATTGATTGAAGTATTTTTCTCCATATATCTTCTACTGTTTTCCTGGAAAAATAAATCAAAATGAATTAAAATGTAACAATAAAATCAAAATACCATTTCTGGCATTAAAACAAATCCAATCAAATTTAGTTTAAATAAATCATTGAAAATAAAATATAAGCTCTCTATTGATGCCTACGATAGTTTAATTGGCCAAAGATATCATTGATGAGCGAATCTGCAATTAGAAGAGGCTTAGGACAAATGAAAATGCAGAAAATAACTCAGAGAATTGATTTTGTTTTAGAAATTCGGAGCTTGATCTTCTGCATGATTTTTTATCCAATTAATCACCAAATCTATTAGTGAAACCTCCTCAGAAATGCTCTCCTTGATTTTATCTTTCCAATGAGCTGTCCTGGGCCTTATTTGGCCAAGTATAACTCAATCTATGAGCCTCCAAAGTTGATGAGTCAAAACTGGCACAATTCTGGAAATTCTGTTGCTGGGCTAAAATTCAGAATTTTTAATTAGAAATTTAATCCTAAATTAGATTCTAATTATCTAATAATTAATTTTAAATTAATTATTAACTAACTAATATATACAATTAATTCTAATTAATTATCATCTAATTTAGAAATTAATTAAGTTACAAAATTAAATTAATATACAAATAATTTGAAAAAGTTAATTTAAATATAATTAATATTATAATTCAAATTATATTAAAATTATAATAAATATTATAATTATAATATAATTATTATAATATAAAAATATAAACATTAATTTACAAACCATTGGAATCAATCCAAACCTTAAAACAAACCATTGGAATCAATCCAAACCCATAAAACAAACCATTGAAATCAATCCAAACCCATTAATTCATCCACGTGAGATTATGGAGGGATATGGTGAGTGGAGTGTGAGGTGAGGGTGACGTGAGGGTGAGTGAGGTGGAGGTGCGGGAGGCATAAGGGGTGAAAAAACTTTATATTAAAATCTTTTAACACATCACATTTGGCCTTATCGCATATCGCAAGAACTTTGGATCAGGGTTTTTTAAATGTGTGTGTTATAAAAATTGCGATGGATCCGATATTGTGATATGCAATGTAAAAATTTTATTTTTATTTTTATTTTTTATTTATTTTATATATATATATTTTTAATATTAAGTTTTAAATTTAATTAAATTAATTATATTTTATTATAATAATTAATTTAATTAATCTTAAAATTTAATGTTAAATATCAGTTTTTTTTTTAATTTTGGTTTTATTTTAATGATATTTAGTTTAGTTATGAAATTTTCTAAACTACAACCACTCCGGGCAACAGAAGGTAATAAAATAGTATTTTAAACTAAATGACCAATTAGGTTTGCGAGATTTTTATGGGAAGCTTATTAAAAATCAATTTTAACAAAGTAATCAAAATAAGAACACAAAGAAAATGAAAAATTAACAATCGCGTAGGATAATCAAATAAATAAGAATCCTAAAAGGCGTTTAGCCAAAAATTTATAGAAAGGGTCCCTATTATTTGAAGTGAACAAGTAAAAAATGGGGGGGTTGTGTTTTACCACAACACACGTATAACAAATAATTATAAAACATACCTATCATAGTGATCAAGGAATCTATGAAATAAATGATCAAACGACGGTTTATTGAAATAAACGATCGAACAACAATTTATTGAGAAAAACAAAACTTGATTGTATTCATCTTAAAATAACAGAAGAACCTTACAACCTTAGCCTTGATGTTTGAAAGGCCTTCTCAAGGTCTGAAGCAGGAGTCTCCTCTACTTTGATAAGTCTTGCACTCTTCCTCCAGGAGCACAAAGAGGTATGTGATCTTTCTTCTTAAAATCTCAGCAGAAAGAAGTCTAAATCTCAACAGCACTTCAACTCAATCACCCATAAAGCTTGAACTCCAATTCTCAATCTCCAAAATCTAACCATTTGAGGCTACCCAATGCCTCTTTTTATAGAGCAAATGAGGAGGTTAGGATTCCAATTTTTAAGGGATAGAATCATTCTTCAAAGGGATAGGCTCCTCACATCAAGGGATTAGTTCCTTAAGGTGAGGGATAGATGAACCTTATCAAAGCATACTCATCCTCGAAAAATCTCATCTAGAACATTCTAGAATTGACCTCAAACCAACTTTTTAACTTCACTTTCTCGCTCATTTGAGTTTGGAGGGGGTACGCAAGCATTCCAAAGGAAAACTGCGTTCTAGAATGTAGGTAAGCCATGCATTACCTGCGTACCCAAGCCAGGAACGCAGGCAGGCTTCATGTTACATGTGTACGCATTCTTTCAGAGGTTTTTAGGGTTTTTCTTCTTGTTTCAGGGCTTAACATGAGGAGTCAAGGTTGTAAGACTTGTAGAGGAGGTATGTATGAGTGTTAATGAGCTCATACAGTTAGCAGAATGTCAAGGTGATATTTTTTAGTGTAACAGATTGCCCCCTAAAGTGCGAAGTCTAAAATAGATGAAGATGAAGTCTATCATATATGAAGAGTGAAGTACTTTATCATTTCAAGGATCATCTTGTGGACACCCCAGTCAGAACCTGTAAAAACATTCAATGAAAAATATATATATGTAATCATATCATCGCTGAGGTAGGCATTCCCATACTCAGATCAAAACTAACTAGAAACTTGTTTTGATACAGAAATGGTTTTAATATTACATCAATAGTGTAGACACAACATGGGCACAACCATCTGTAATGAATAGTCTCTTGTATAATAATAAAACTCTCGCAACCTGGATGGTGGAAACTAGATCCAGGTCTTGTTTTGCTTCTAGAACTATTACAATTATCCATGATATTAAATGTGTTGAAGTGAACATGGTAGAAACCACTTGATTACAGTCGATATGCTAAAGCTGGTAACAAGTGTGAGAGAGACCACTAGTAATGTCAAAACCACTAGTAATGTCGATGGCTCTCAAAGTACCTAGTACAACCCATGAAATGTGAATGAATGAGGTGAAGTCAAACATGTCACGGAATCATTCGATCGAAGGTCGATGATGCAACACATCGTCAAGGCGAAGGCTTACATGCATTGAGGCATGCGGATTTCAAGGTATTGAAGGTTTACGGATCAACTTCCTAGATAATGAGTCTTCATCGATAGAAAGTGATCCGTCGTAGTCAAGCCCACAACACGAAATCATAGATCAAGTTTTGAAGAAATATATTAGCAAGGACTAACTCAGGGATGGTCAAAATGGATGACAGATGTTTTGCAAATGAATGGTTTATTTGAACTGTCCTCTTGAACACATAACGACACTGCAGATGGTTTGGTGAAAATTTACCCAAAGCTAATTCCCAGAAACTGGATGAAGATTTTCAATGTGGTTTGATTAACTGTTAGACAAAGGATTTCCCAACCCAGGTGAACAAAAAGTGTCGTGTTCAAGAGTGTTTAACTAGATTTTTGAAAAATCAAAATACAATAAACAAGTCCATTTTTCTCTCTTTTACCCCACCATTTCTGGAAAGTACCTCTTTATTTTTGACAGGTTTGAGGAGGATAACATTTTCTTGTTTATAAGCTCATCCTTCAGATGAGTCCATCTTAATTTAAGGTTTGAACCCTAAGAAGGAGTGGTTCGTTCTTGTTTGAAATTGAACAGATCCTTTACTGTTAAATTTTAACGAGTCTAGTATAGGAGAAACTCGGTTTTTTTTCAATTTTAGGGAGTGAGAAGAAAAAGCTTAAGAAAACTCATGGGTGTACTTTTTCGTAAATTTAGTCTCTCGAGCATGAAAAGGGATAAAATAATGCACGAGAGAACTCTATTGACCGTAATTAGTTGACGTATACCTTTTTCATAAATATTTTGTTTTAGTCCATAAAAGGGGTAGACTTATACTGAAGGGACGATCATTCATTTACTTTAACGAGTTCGAATAATCAAGTGCTCGACAATATTTTCATGTTTAGAGAGTCTAAAAAGGGCTTAAAAGAGGACTCTAGGGTTTCGCTTTTTCGTAAGTTTTAACGAGTTCGAAAAAGGGATAAAAATGTACTCATGGTTTTCACTTTTTTGTAAGTTTTAACGAGTTCGAAAAAGGGATAAAAATATACTCTTGTGGTTGACTTTCAATTTAATTTACGAGCAGGAAAAGATGGAAAGAACTCGGAATTTTCATGTATTTTACGAGAATGAAAGATAGCAAACTAATCTCGAGATTTTCATGAGTTTAACGAGTCTTGAAAATAACCGAAATTGACTCAAGTTAGGTTTCATTTTTACAAAATCTTGAAATAGAGAAAAACTATGCTTCAGAGTGGTTTCATTTTTACACAAGCTTGAAATAGAGAGAAAATTGTGATTGATTCCCCCTAAGCATAACTGCTAGAGCGCATGCCCTCCCAGCTTCATTTCATTCAACTAAGTACACTGCTGGTAATTAATAGTTGGATGGTATGAAGGTTCATTTACGAGATCATATGAAAGACCTGACCTAAAACTATAAGAAAATTATGCAAAAACTGAAATAAATAACCTAAATATATGGCTTAACATTTACGAGATCTAGTCAAAGACTCGACTCAATTAGGGGAGGATTTGTTTCATTTTTTAACGAGCTTGACATAGCAAAAGAACTATGCTCATGGCAATGTGTTTCATTTTTTAACGAGGTTGACACAGTAAAAGGCAGGGTCGGTGATCAGAGAACCTACAATCTACGTATAACGTGCGATTCATTTTTAATGAGGTTGACACGGGGAAGAGCTGTCCTCATGGAAGCTTGTTTTTCATTTTTTAAGCAGGCTTGACACGAAAAGGAACTATGCTCGACTAACTGATTCTCATTTTTTAAAGAGGTTGACACAGTAACAGGAACTCTCCTCAAACTCATTGATTCATTTTTTAATGAGGTTGACACAGTAAAAGGAACTATCCTCGGACTCACTGATTCATTTTTTAACGAGGTTGACACAGTAAAAGGAACTATCCTCAGACCAACTGATTCATTTTTTAACGAGGTTGACACAGTAAAAGGAACTATCCTCAGACTCACTGATTCATTTTTTAACGAGGTTGACACAGTAAAAGGAACTATCCTTGGACTCACTGATTCATTTTTTAACGAGGTTGACACAGTAAAAGGAACTATCCTCGGCCTCACTGATTCATTTTTTAACGAGGTTGACACAGTAAAAGGAATTATCCTCGGACTCACTGATTCATTTTTTAACGAGGTTGACACAGTAAAAGGAACTATCCTCGAACTCACTGATTCATTTTTTAATGAGGTTGACACAATAAAAGGAACTATTCTCGAACTCACTGATTCATTTTTTAACGAGGGTGAAATAGTAAAAGGAACTATCCTCGGCCTCACTGATTCATTTTTTAACGAGGTTGACACAGTAAAAGGAATTATCCTCGGACTCACTGATTCATTTTTTAACGAGGTTGACACAGTAAAAGGAACTATCCTCGAATTCATTGATTCATTTTTTAACGAGGTTGACACAGTAAAAGTAACTATCCTTGAACTCACTGATTCATTTTTTAATGAGGTTGACACAGTAAAAGGAACTATCATCGGTCTCACTGATTCATTTTTTAACAAGGTTGACACAGTAAAAGGAACTATCCTCGGACTCACTGATTCATTTGTTAACGAGGTTGACACAGTAAAAGGAACTATCCTCGGACTCAATGATTCATTTTTTAACAAGATTGACACATTAAAAGGAACTATCCTCGGCCTCACTGATTATGGCTTCCAACTGGAAGACAGACATGTCAATGGACACACCTTGATCATGGCTTCCAAGAGGTCTTCATCAGAAGGAATAATAGTCCTCTGGAAGCAACACATGTCAAGGGACTCAAAAGGGATAAGAACATCGCGTTCAAATAATCCCATAGAGTTTTCCATGTCAATTACTAGATCTAAGTCAAAGGAAGACGAGAAAATAGTGAGAGGCTCACTTACATCGGTAACTGAAAACATGGGACTGGCTGCCACATAATTAACTCGTGGTAGGATAGATACCACTTGCGTATGAGGAACATTCAGGGATGTCGGATCATTGGTAGAAAATTCAAGACTAGGGAACGAAAGCTGGTCTACAGTCACAATATTGCCATTGTGAGGGAAAGACATCACGCGAAAGAGTGTCGATACGACAGCTTTCATTGCATAGACATAGTCTTTCCCAAGGAGTAAATTGAAATCCAAGGGACCTCGAACTACCATAAGATCAATACAGACAGTTTTACCTTCCAAAGTAATAGAGAACTTAGGAAGGATCCCTAAAGGTTCACTAATGGTTCTGTTAAAAGCTTTCAGATTCTGCGTAATAGGCACAAGCTGAGGGGAACCCAAAGCTTTCCAAGCAGTTGAGGATAAAATACTAACAGAAGCACCTTCATCCACATGTGTGTGGCATATATCCCTATGACCAACCTTCACAATTATTTGGAAAGGGATGGAGGAAGGAAGATGAGGTTCTGTCAGTCTATTCCAATCAAAGGAAAAGACCTCAGTACTTGGAGGGGGTTTTGTAGAAACAGGTGAAACGCCCCCTAGCATAGAAGAATCTAATGTAACAAGAAGAACCTAAGTGGTATGAAGTTCACTCTCTACAGGGAGAATGGGATCGACCGAATCGACCACTTGATCAACTAATGGATCATCAACCTGAGTGATATGAGTTTCACTCTCCAATGGAAGAGTGGGATCGACTGTACTTGAAATTAGATCAATCATTCCATCAGTTAACGGTAGGTTGGGAGAAATTTTACGGTAACTAGTTGGAAATTATTGCTGTGGAACAGTAAGGTTTTCCAATAATTTTGAGGCTTCATCCATGTGAGGGAAAATGTGAGTTTGATGACTCACTTTGCATAACTTATAAGGAAACCTAACTTTACCTTTTTTCCCAGGAACCTGACTATCACTGGTTGATGGATCAACGGAAAGTTGATGAGATTTTTCTGACCATACTTCCAAGACCTTCAGAATACCAGGAAAATTGATAAGGAAGTGGTCACCCTTACAAAGCCTGCAAGGGTATTTTGGTTTACGATGCATGTTGGAGGTTTCCTCAACACTACTAACACTTACAACCATGGTTGGTTGGTTTAATTCTTTCTTATCTTGCTTCTTCTTCTTCTTATTCTTCCGTTTCTTCTTCTTTGCCACCTGGTTACTAGCGTCAAGGCTTTTACCAAGCGAAGAGGAAGAAATGGAGGAAGAAATATTAGGTGAAGAAAGTAAAGGGTCAACAAAAGGTTGTTGATGTTGAGATGGTGAACTCTATTGAGGTGAAGCACCCGGTTGAGGTGGAAAAATTGGAGTATTTGGGGCCAATGAAGTCGAAAATAACCATATCGGTAAACCTATTGTAAATCTAGGTAATGACAAAGTAGCCATATAAGGAGGACCAACATTTCCAAAGAAAGGAAAAGTACTAGGATTCTCATTAAGAGGGGTTTCTTGGTTGGTAAATTCCGGAACAGTTGCCATTATATTCAACTTCAGTGAATTTTATTAACAATTTAAAATTAAAATTAACAATTCAAAATTAATACCTAACAATTAAAATTCACAATTCACACCTATGGTCTCTAAAAGTAAAAAACAAACAAATTAACATGCGTTATCAAATCTAGGAGTCAAACCACACACAAGCAGTAACTTCCCGTACTAAAAACACTAGTTGGTGATGAAATCCAACATCGTAGAATTTAATACAGAAAGGGTGGTTGGAACAGTTACCCCGAAAACCTGCTTAATGAAACAGATTGGCACAATTTTCTTCACAAAACCATCTCGAGTGAAGAGAACCCCCCAGAGTGTCCAAGTGAGTCTAGTCGACGTCTGCTCCAGGTATAGTGAGATCTTTCCTTCACCGTCACCTTAGGAAATAATCTTAAGCTTATGGACGCTAAGGTTACCAACAGTAACAAATACAACTGGGGGAATAGTCTACGATCCGATCCCACGCGCAAGGGCAGAGTAACAAAGCTCAATCCCCTTGAAGGTTCCTCGACATGGTTAATCCAAGGTCTACCGACAAGTGACCCCAGGCTCCTCGACAATGGTTAATCCAAGGTTTACCGTTTGTAATGCTCACAAAATCTTCTATCTTTCCCAATGAAATAGAATTGATTGTCTCAAAGGTTCGAATATGATCTTGTGATTGACTTCTTTAAGAGAAGCTTCCCAGAATGTACTTATTACAATTGGATTTATTTCCTACCACAAGATTTATCTACTTGTTTGTTTTTTTTGCTTTGGAAAGTTAACTACAAACTATTCCAAATTAGCACTAATCCTGAGCTAGATTGGTGGAAAGAGCCCTAAAAATGTAAAAATTACTAGATGAATTTTAATTAAGCGTTGTGTTATTTAGGTTGTTATTACTCAAAAGGGTAAATGGATATGAAACCAATGGTGTTATGACCCGACCCAAAACTGAATGCAATCGAATATGATAATGTAATATTTTCAATTCGATGAATCCTAACTAAAGTAACGAGAGAGTTTCCATCACTTCCAACAATGCAAAAAATTGATCACTAAGAGAAAATATAACAAATTCTCTAATGCACTAATTTTATCAAGAAAAACTAATGCAAATCAATCCCAAAACAATTTTTTATTTTTGTGTTTTTAAAACAAGCATAAAAACATCTAAATTCAAATCAAAGAAAACTGATCTAAATCTATGATTGATTTTCAGAATGTAAACTATGCAATTGTAATATATGCACAATTCAATTGAAAAGTATGCAAATGTAATCTATGCACATCTTTCATTCATATTCTGAAAATGAGAATTTTAATTATGCAAATGTGATCTATGCAAGAGAATTATCAAATACAAGATGATTCTAATGTGATCTAAGAACCAATCAAGTGCAAGTCAAGAAAATTGGGTGAGAGTTCCAAAGATAAAAAATAAAAATACTCAAAGGCGCTTAACACTCATACACAATTTAGGCCCCCCCGGCGAATGAGGGGGATTTTTTTTTTGCAAAAACAAAAGCAAAAAGATGTAAAATTGTGAAAAGACCGAGACAAACCTCCAAGTGATGACCAAAGGAAATCAAATTAAGAATTTCTCAAAAAAGAGACTCAAAACACCCAATTAACGGAGATTGATGAGATGAAAAATTGCTGAAAGAAATTCAGAAACAAGAAATTTTTGACAGAAAAATACAGATCTGGGTAGTTGAAAAAAATCCTAAATTAAATCTAAACTAAACTGAAAAAGAAATCTGGAGTTTTTCAAAAATTTTAACAGGGTCCGCAGGCTCCCAGAAGTAACAGGTGCAGTCTTGCACTGTTTACTTAAGGAAAGTGCGAAACTACCCGCACTATGCAAAAGAAAAAAGTGCAGTCCCCATAAAAGTTCAAGAAAAACGTAAAATATTTCAAAATTTTCAAAAACAGAGAAAACCTAAGCTACCCAGGTAGATATCCATCAATCAAAAACCAGAAAAAACTCTTCCTCAAATCAAAATAAAAGAGAACCAAAAACAACAAGTTCTTTCCCCAGTTGAGTTGCCAAATTGTTGGCTGGATAAATCGATCTTGCGGACAAGATCGATCTCCCTAGTGCCAGAAGACAATCTAGCAACAAACGAACAACTAAGTTTGTCTTTCTCTAAATATATTCGTTTTACAAATAAATGCTATGAAGGTGTCGATCCTACCTTAGATCCAAATGCTTATTTGCGGTCGTAGTGCTTCTGTCGCATCAAAATCCTTTCGTCGCAATAAGAGTTCTTTTGTCCCAAGAAAGTGTCATCTTTCGTCACAACAAAGTGTCGTCTTTTGTCGCAACAAAGTGTTGTCTTTTGTCGACCTGCAATCACAAACAAGAAGCAATTAAATAGCACCTGTATAACAAATAATTATAAAACATACCTATCATAGTGATCAAGGAATCTATGAAATAAACGATCAAACGACAGCTTATTGAAATAAACAATCGAATGAAAATTTATTGAGAAAAACAAAACTTGATTGTATTAATCTTAAAAATAACGAAAGAACCTTACAACCTTAGCCTTGATGTTTGAAAGGCCTTCCTAGGGTCCGAAGCAGGAGTCTCCTCTACTTTGATAAGTCTTGCACTCTTCCTCAAAGAGCATAAAGAGGTATGTGATATTTCCTCTCAAAAGCTCAGCAGAAAGAAGTCTAAATCTCAATAGCACTTCAACTCAATCACACATAAAGCTTGAACTCCAATTCTCAATCTCCAAAATCTAACCATTTGAGGCTACCCAATGCCTCCTTTTATAGAGCAGATGAGGAGGTTAGGATTCCACCTTTGAAGGGATAGAATCCTCCCTCAAAGGGATAGACACCTCACATCAAGGGATTAGTTCCTTAAGGTGAGGGATACATGCACCTTATCAAAGTGTACTCATCCCCAAAAATTCTCATCTAGAACCTTCTAGAATTGACCTCAAAACAACTTTTTAACTTTACTTTCTTGCCTTTTTGAGTTTGGAGGGGGTACGCAGGGATTCTTAAGGAAAACTACGTTCTGGAATGCAGGTAAGCCATGCATTACCTGCGTACCCAAGCCAAGAACGCAGGCAGGCTTCATGTTACCTGCATACCCATTCTTTCAGAGGTTTTTAGGGTTTTTCTTCTGGTTTCAGGGCTTGACATGAGGAGTAAAGTTTGTAAGACTTGCAGAGGAGGTATGTATGAGTGTTAATGAGCTCATACAGTTAGCAGAATGTCAAGGTGACAGTTTTTAGTGTAACAATGCCCCAATGTTATGTGATACCCATGACAAAAATCAACCATATTTTTGGATCTAAAGGCTGCAACATTGTTTGTAATTATTTTCCTAGGAAAACCAAATCTAGAAATGATGTTGGTCTCTAAGAATTTTACAATGAAAGAGTTAGTGGCATTTCTAGAAGGGGTGGCCTCTATCCATTTGGTGAAATAATCTGTAGCGGTGAGGATCCATTTATGTTCGGCAAAGGATGGGGGGGTGAATTTCTCCTATGAAGTCTAATCCCCGTTGTTGTAAAGGGCTTTCTACAGAAATATTTTTCAAGGGTAAGGGCAATAGCTTTCTCTTTCCTTCAAAGATTTGACATTTATGACAGGTCGTAACCATCCTATGGACATCAGGAAAAAGGGCGGGCCAATAAAAACCAGCTCTCATGATCTTGTTGGCAGTGGTTTTCCAATAGAGATGGCCACCATAGTCACCTCCATGAAACTCATGCATCATTCTATCTGCATCATCCCTCATTAAAAATTTAAGCAAAATACCTCCAATATCTTTCCAATATAAAACATTTTCCAAAATGCATAATTTAACAGCTTTAAGTTTTATAAATCTAGACTTGGTTTTAGACAAACCAGGAGGAGAATTTAGATTTGATAATACATACAAAATATCAGCATACCATGGATAATTTAGGAATGCTTCATCAATCGGTGGAGTCGCCAGCTCCTCTTAATCATCTAATGAGTGAATCACGTTGATGTCTAGTGCGTGAAATTTAGATTTTGCCATCAATTCAGCTAATCCTTGGCCTTTAATAAACTTGGCAGGCTTGATTTCCAAATCATATTCCAAGATTAATGCAATCCATTTTCCTCTTTTGCCATCAGGACCATTTTTGGTCAAGATATCTTTGACAACTACATTCAAAACATAAGCAATGATATGTGAATGAAAAATCTAGACTCTAAAATCTTTCAATTCTTTAACCAAGGAAAAATTTTGTTTTTCCATGATATTATATTTCAATGATGCATCTCTTAATGCCTTGCTGAAAAGCTATGGGCTGCTCTTGTCCTTCACTGTTTTTCTGTAATAAAACAGCAACAATAGTATGTTCAGAGGCAAAAGAAAAAATCATGAAATCTTTAGTGAAATTCAGACTGGTTAGTACTGGGGCTTTTGTCAATGCTAGCTTGACCAAATCAAAATATTGTTTTACTTCTATGGTCCATTTTACTTTTGATCCCTTCCTGAGCATATTAGTGATGTTCCTTAAAATTTCTGCTAATTTGGGTGTAAATTTCCTTAGGAAGCTGATTTTACCATTGAAGGATTGATGTTCTTTTATATTTCTGGGATGGTTGATTTTTAATATTCCTTCAGTTCTACTAGGGTCAATTCTGATTCCATCCTTAGAGATAATATGACCTAAAATTTTTCCTTCTTCTAATCCAAATAATGTCTTTTTAGGGTTCAGGGAAATTCCAAATTTTCTGCATTTTTCAAAAAATCTTCTCAACTGTGCTAAATGTTCTTCATCAGTTTTAGAAAACACGGTAATTTCATCTAAATAAATCACAATAAAGTGGCCGATGTCATCAGCAAATGCGATGTCCATGGCCCTTTGAAAGGTAGCTCCAACATTCATTAATCCAAAGGGCATCTTCACATACATGAAAGTCCCCCAAGGAGTTGTAAAATTTGTCTTATCTTGGTCATCAGGGTGTACTAACACTTGATTGTAACCAGAGAAACCATCCAACAAAGATATCCTACTAGAACCCACTACCCTTTGCAATATGTGATCCATCTTAGGTAAAGGGTAATTATCCTTAAGAGATACCTTATTAAGATATCTAAATTCAATGCAGAGTCTAATTTCTCATGTTTTCTTTCTAGTTGGGACAATATTGGAAACCCGTTTGGAATATCTGAGTGGCACTATGATTTTTTCTTCATACATGTTTTTAATATATTTCTCAACTAAAGGCATTAAAACATGATTTATTATTCACAATTTCTGTCTGAATGGTCTTTGATTTTCTTTAATTAGAATCTTATGTTGAATGATGTTGGTATCATAGGACTTCAAATCCTCACAGCTCCATGCAAACACATCAATGGATTCTTTGAACAAGGCTATATATTTTTTCTTTGTAATAGTAGACACATATTTTGACAGTTTGATGATTTTTGGGTTCTGTTCTGTGCCTATATTACATTCCTTGATGTCTATTTTAGTTGGCTCTATTTTGGTTTTCTTGGCCACATCATTAAAGTCGAATAATTCTTCTAAAGGGACCAGCCCTCTAGGCAGATTATTGTCTTTGAGTTGGATCATTTCAAATTATTCTTTTTCCAGAACTTTTTGATTATCAGTATTATGTACAGTGTTGTTAGCTGGAATATTTACATTGTTATTTACATCTAAAACAGTGTTTTCTAGAACAACGGTTTGTTTTTCCTCAGTACTTTGTTCATTAGTAAGGTTGTCCTCCTCACAATCCATACCCACATTATTGTCTTCAAATACATGTTTAGATTGTTGAAAGCTTCCAATTTGTTTATCACTGCCAAAAACTTGCCAGTACCTCATGTTATCTGGCATAGAAGGATGATGCTTGAACTCAATTGTATGATGTTTTTTGGGTGAGGTATTTTACAGGTACTTGCTGAAAAAGCTAGGCCATTTTCTAGGACGTTTTGGTTTCTGGGAATTACTGCAAAACCATATTCCTCAAAGGTTCTTCATAAATAAAGTACAACATTTCTATAAGCTCTCATTCTAGGGTGTTTGGCTGCATACAACCCTTTATCTTGTTTTATTAACAACTCATAATCTCCATGTACAGAGCTCCTTTTTGCTCCTAATTTTTTCAACATTTGTAATTCCAAAAGCAAGGCTTCATATTCCACAATGTTGTTTGTGCACTGAAAAAATATTTTTTATGAATGACCTTGTGCACCACTGTTACCTGTATTATACACCCAAATTCCTGCCCCTGAGCCCACTTTTCCACATGAGCCATCAAAACTCATGTTCCAAAGAGGTTCATTGGCCAGGTTTGGTTTCTATGTTTGTATTTGACTGTCATTATTTTCTGCAAAATCATTTTCTATCTGGGAAACTTGTGAATCAATGATTTCATCATTATACAAAATGAAAGAATAAAGGTCAGTGTGAATAGAGTATATAGGGTAATTGTGAGGTTTCTCTTGGCTACTCACCATGTACTTCATTAGAGTTTCCGTATAAAGTCTTCTTGATTGACCAAACACTGGAATTGTAGCATATGTCATGTCCAGTTGCAGTTTCCCTTGTAATATTTCTCCCCATGAGCGAGATAAAAGCATTTCATATTTAGGGGGAATGTTAGCCACAACAATATCCATCACTAAACTCTTTGTGGGTATTTAGCCCTAGGCACTTAACTTTTCTAGAATCAAAAGAGTATAAATCTCTATAAATTCTAGTGATTTCTAGGCCAAGTTTCTCCATGATAGCCTGGGGCATAAGGATGTGTGATGCACTCGAATCAAAAATCGCATTGTGAAGTATCTTTTCATGAACATTTAATCTGACATAAAAAGGAGGGACCCCTCCTTCCTGTGGCATGCCATCGACCTCTGGCCCAAACAAAAGTTGAGGGTGGTTATCACTTAAATTGACAATATCAGTGATCTACCCTATATTTAACACTTTCAAGACCTGTGATTCAGGTGGATATTGGTGGAAAACCACTTATTCCACTTGGGGCCCCACCATTGTCTCTTTTAGTTTTTCATTTTTGGCACAAATTACTATTTTTGGCAGTTTTTCGAGTCCTGAACTTCCAGAGCCATTTTGAGGCCCTAAACGACATTTTTTGGGAAAACCGAAAGATAATGGAGTATCTTTCTCACATCAAAATTTATGGTCCTTAGATAGATATTTCTAACGAGGTATGGTGCACGTAAAAAGGAGATCCTATGCCAAATTTACGTCCCCGGGAATTTGAAACACCAATTTACCCAAAAGGGCCCATAGTTTTGGTGCTTCATCTCCTAGGGTTAGGGTTTTGGATGTTTAGGGTTTTCCATTGTTTATGAACAATAAATAGGCCCTCGAGCCTCATTGTAACTTATTTTAGAGGCCTATATCTGCCACATCACTTCTCAGAGGTAAGGTACTAGCGCCCTAGCTAGTTTATTTCTATTTTTCCTGTAAGCAAATTTCAGTTCTTTGATATTAATGAAATGAAGTGTTATTTCTACTGCATATTTGTATTTATGGTTACATGTGTATTCTGTTGTGCTCCTGCATAAATCTGGATCAGTGGTATCAGAGTGGTCTACTTTTCTCAATCCTTCTTTGCATGCCCCCAACGAGGTCGAGGTATAAGGAGTTGGGGCTCGATCTGGTTGAACCTTTGCAAGATCAGCCTCGCAAACCCTGACAGCTGCCCATGGGGGACAAAAAGAAAGATGAGGGAGCAGGAGATCCTATCAAAATGTTGCTTGAGGAGGCCCTCGAAAAACAAAGGAACGTGATGATGGATAACTTTTCCCAGATCCTTAAACGACTGCCCACCAATGGTGCATTTGCAACAACCACTCTAGAGGCTCGACTCCCTTTAAGGTACAAGTAAACTTTGACATTCCCATATTTGAGGGTCAAATAGATGCAAATGTTGTAGATAGATGGTTGAATATATTAGAAGGATATTTCTTAGTTCATGACTTTTCGACTGGGAGAAGATTATTTTTTCACTCCTCAAAGCTACCCCCCATGTCAAGGACTGGTGGGAAACCTACTGTGAGAAAAAGGATGAGACAAAACCCTCTCTATTCTCAGTCGTACCAACTTGGAATTATTTATGAGATGCCATCAAGGAACAATACTATCTCGTGGGGAGCTATGAGGACAAGTACATACAATGGACCATGCTACGGCAACAAAGGGATCAAGATGTGCATGAGCTGATGAATCTGTTCCATACCCTGCGCACAAATTTTGGTATCAAAGATTCGAAGAAACATTTGGTGCTAAAGTATCGCAGTTGTCTACACAGATACATTCAGGAGGAAATGGAGTTCTTCTAC
This sequence comes from Pinus albicaulis, assembly GCA_034641835.2. Lineage (NCBI taxonomy): Eukaryota > Viridiplantae > Streptophyta > Pinopsida > Pinales > Pinaceae > Pinus > Pinus albicaulis. The sequence continues at coordinate 816,514,365 of CM076583.1, read as the reverse complement.
ATCTCCTCGCTTGGTACGGCATACTGATATGCTGTCAAGGTTGAGAAAAATTTCAAGAAAAAGAAGCGAGACTTTGGATATGTGAATCAAAAGCAAGGGAAAGATGCGCCCAAACCACAGAATAAAGGACAAAGCCAAGGCATGGCGGCCCAAGACAACCTGCCAAATCCACAAGAAAATAACAACATCGTGAAGCCAAAGAAGGACATGGGAAAGTGGTGTGAGTTCCATAAGAGCTCCACTCACAACACAAGTGAGTGTCAAGCCAAGCAGTCACTCGTGGTCGAGATGAGGGCTTTTGAATAAGATGCATGCTCCAACTCTGAATCGGAACCTGACAAGGGTAATGACAAAGGGAAGTAGATTATTGATGTAGAGCCCGGCGCCACTTTTTCCACTGTGAAGATCCAGAAGGAGGAACCGGAATATCCAGAGGAGGCGGAACATTTCTTCCACTCCCAGATGTGGGTAAAGGGTTCCCTGCTATGGTTCATTGTTGACAATGGGAGGCAAAAGAACCTCATTTCAGCAGATGTTGCGAAGCGGTTGGGCTTGCCGACCACAATGCACCCACAACCATACACCATCAGGTGGCTTCACCAAGTACAGGATCTCCGTGTCAACCAATAGTGTCGCCTTCCCTATAGCATCAAGCCCTTCACAGATGAGGTATTATGTGACATTTCTCCTATTGATGTTTTTGATGTATTATTAGGCCAACCATACTTGTGGAAGTGACATGTTGTGTATGAGTCACAACCTCGTGTTGTTATTGTTACCTTGGTAAATAAGTTGTACAGGATACCAGAGGTACCACCGCCTACCACTATCTCTTTGGTTACTACAAAACAATGCAGTAAGCTCATTTCCCAAACCAGGAATTTTGTTTTCTTGATGATCTTCCCCCAGGGCAAGAATAAGACTGTGGCCACGACCTCCATACATGGCTCCTCTGCACGACAACAACAAATGGACAAGGTTTTGGAGGAGTATGGGGACATTTTCACCTCACCCACAGGGGTGCCTCTGCACTGTTAGGTCAAGCACCCCATTGATCTGACCCCAGGTGCACCGCTACCCAACAGATTGATCTATTGGTTCTCTGTTCTAGAGAACGATGAAATCAAGAGGTAGATTCAAGATCTGCTGCAGAAACATCACATCCAACCAAGTTCATTTCCCTATGGGAGCCCGATCGTGTTAGTACAGAAGAAGCATGGGACTTGGAGACTCTCTATTGACTATCGAGCACTGAACAAGATCACTGTCCGGAATAGGTACCCGATCCCACTGATTGATGACCTTCTAGACCAACTCAAAGGGGTGAAATATTTCAGCAATATCAACTTGAAGTCTGGGTATCACCAGGTACCCATGGAACCCTCCGATGTCTAGAAGATTGCCTTCAAATCCAAGTAGGGCCTTTTCGAATGGTTGTTCATTCCATTCGGGTTGACGAATGCTCCTGAAACCTTCATGAGGTCTATGGATGACATCTTGAGGCCATTTACCAACTCATTTGTAGTAGTGTACTTGGATGACATTCTGATCTTCAACCAAACTTGGGAAGAGCACCTCCACCACATTCAACAAGTCCTCCAAACACTACGACAACACAAGTTGTGTGCCAATTTGGAAAAGTTCACTTTTGGCATGACCCAGGTTCAATATATGGGATACATTATTGATGAAATGGGGGTGCATGTGGATCCAAACAAGATCCAATTCATTCAAGATTGGCCAGCCCCAACCACTCTAATAGAGCTTCGCAGCTTTTTGGGTCTTTCTAATTTCTACCGTAGGTTCGTGTTGGGATTCTTTCATATCACTTGGCCCTTCAGTCAAGTTACCAAGGGAGGAGCAAGAGAAAAATTCTTTTGTTCGAAATCTCAACAAAAGGCGTTCATAGAATTGAAACATCGGCTATGTTCTACCCCAGTGCTCACATTACCAGACTTGAAACAACCATTTGAGATCGAGGCATATGCCTCTGACTATGCTATTGGGGAAGTTCTTACTCAATAGGGGCATACATTGGAATATCACAATGAGACATTGTCCGACACAGTTCGCAAGTATCCCACTTATGAAAAAGAAATGTATTCCATTGTGCAGGATTGTCGACAATGAAAGCATTAAATTTTGGGGAAGGAAAAAATCATCCACACAGACCACCGACCCCTGCAGTTCATACAGACATAAGGGTCCACATATCTGCAACAGTTTCATTTGAACATCAAGTACAAGAAGGGTAGCACCAATAATGTTGCAGACTGCCTCATCCAACCACTGATCGTGGCACTAACCACCGTTCTCAAATCTTGTGGGCATGAGACTTCTGATTGGACGCTTCTCTACAAGAGCGATCCAGAATTTGGCCACACATACAAGGCACTCTTGGGGGGTACACAAGTTCCAAATTTTCACCTCCAAGATGCATTGTTATGTCACCTGGGACACCTTTGTGTTCCTTCAAGAGAGTGTGCGAAGATGATATGGGAAGCACATTATAGTCGAGTCGCTGGGCATTTCGGGGTAGAGAAAATAGTGGCAGTACTGCAGAAGTATTTATATTGGTTGAACCTTCGACAGGATTTCACGAAGTACATCAGATCTTGCAATGCTTGCGTCATTGCCAAACCGACCATCAAGAAGAAAGGCCTCTATACTCCACTACCTACCCCTAGTCAATATTTGGAATCCATCTCCATGTATTACATGTCAGGCCTTCCTTCTACTAAGCATGGAAATGACTGTGTTTTCGTGGTCATCGACAGATTCTAGAAGATGGCCATTATGGTGGCCTACAAGAAGAATATCATAGCAGAAGCCACTGTTAAACTCTTCTTTGAATGAGTGTGGGTGCACTTTTGGATCCCACAATCTATCATATTAGATCATGATAACAGGTTCCTCAACACATTTTGGTCCAGCCTCTGGTCAATGTTGGACACCAATCTCACCAAGTCCACAGCTTTCCATCCCCAAACTGATGGCCAGACAGAGGTCACCAACAAGATGATTGTACACATTTTGCACATGTACAATTCAGAGCATCCAGACACATGGGATGAGAGCCTCCCCTATGTACAACATAGTTATAATCAGGCTCTCCACAGCTCAACTATCCATAGCCCCTTTCAGGTGGGCTTGGGATTTCAGCCACTATGTCCCATTGACGTAGCCAAGCCATTTGCGGCTACTCAGGCTGATTTGGCTCATGTCCAATCTGAAGTTGACAAAGCGAGCAGCTTCATCGAGTGCATTCAGCACATCCACGAACATGTTCATGAAATATTGGATAGAGCCAATGCTAAGTACAAGCAACGACATGATCAACATCGGGTACCACATAACTTCCAAGTGGGAAACAAATTGTGGCTACATTTGCAAAAGGAGTGCCTCATTGGACCCCACCACAAGCTTCACCCACTCTGATATGGGTCGCACACCATCACCAATGCGGTAGGGAACAATTCCTCCGAGCTCATTATTCCACCATTCCTTGGTTTGCACCCAGTATTCAATGTGGACCACCTTCATCCCTACTTCCCACCTCTACTGGACACCTCTGACATTGCAGAACAACTCACAACAATAGAGTTATACCTAGACTGCATGGAAAAATCCACCATAGATTGTATCATGGAAATTCAAATCAAGAACACTCGCTAATAGAAGATCCAACTATATCGGGTTATCAAAGCTAGCCAACTCTTGCACCAAGGCAAGTGGTTCACCAGGGACCAAGTTTAGCAGAATTTTCCTCATCTCATGGAGGAACTCAACACAATGGGGACCATTGCTTCCTAAGGGGGGAGGAATGATCTAAGAGGATATTGGTGGCCACCCACCTATTCCACTTGGGGCCCCACCATTATCTCTTTCAGTTTTTCAGTTTCGGCACAACTTACTATTTTTGGCAGTTTTTCAGGTCTTGAACTTCCGGAGCTGTTTTGAGGCCCTAAACGACATTTTTTGGGAAAATCGAGAGCGACATGGACTACCTTTCACACATCAAAATTTTTAGTCCTCGGATAGATATTTCTAATGAGGTATGGTGCACATCAAATGGAAATCGTATGCCAAAGTTACATCCTTGGGAAGTTGAAACACCATTTTACCCAAATGGGGCCCATAGTTTTGGCGCTTCATCTTCTAGGGTTGGGGTTTTGGAAGTTTAGGATTTTCCATTGTTTCTAAATAATAAATAGGCCCTCGAGCCTCATTATAACTCAGTTCAAAGGCCTGTAGCCGCCACATCTCTTCTCAGAGATAAGCTACTAGCGCCCTAGCTAGTTTATTTATATTTTGTCTGTAAGCAAATTTCAGTTCTTTGATATTAATGAAATGAAGTGTTATTTTCGCTGCATATTTTTATTTATGGTTACATGTGTATTATGTTGCATTCCTACATAAATCTGGATCAACTTGAGATCTGTAGACATTTTTGTTGATCAATTCAGTGAGAGGGATAGAAATCTTTACCTTCACAAGTTCACTCTCAATACTAAAAGGAGTTTGATTTCTCAGTGGGTTTGATAGATCAATCTTTCAGCCTCTATTCTTTGGGTAACTTCATTCTATTTTCTCGTACTGAGGATTTCTGTTTGAGCATTTCTAGTAGGAATATCTACTCCTTTCTTGGTATTATTTTCTATGTTTTTCTTTTCTGAGTTATTTACATTTTTATTTGTGTTTTATGTTGTTTTCATGACGTTGGCTTCAGATACTTTCTTGGTAGAGTTTTCTGAATTTTTTTATTTGAATTATCCAAATTTTTCTTACTCCTTAAGTTTTATTGTCTGTGGACCTCCATAATGGCATTCTAAAAACCTAGTTTGTAGTCATCAGATTCTTTGGGTCCAAGGTTTGTTTGGGCTAGTGAAAACAATTCTTGCTCTTCTTCGATGAGAAGAATAGGATCATCTTCATTGATGCCCATAAAATTTATGTCATTTTCCTCAACTTCCTCCACTATTCCTTCATCATAATCCACATAGTTTTCTTGAAAAGGAGGCCTAATATTTTGATCAACAACTCTTTTCTCTCTATGTCTAATTTGTGGAGGGTTTCTTCTTGGGTTCTAATTTCTATTTTGGGGTGCTAGTTTATTTTCTCTAGGTATTTCTCTTTCATCCAAACTCATCCTCTCCATCATCCTTTCCATAGTCCTTACCAAATTTTAAATTTTGGCATCAGATGTAGAGGTTAAAGGTTCTTCTCTTATTGTGACTCTCCTCTCAGTTCTCATCCTATCCCTTTTTGCTAATAAATTAGCTTCTACACCCACAACATCCTCTACTGGACACCTCTGACATTGTAGAACAACTCACAACAATAGAGTTATACCTAGACTGCATGGAAAAATCCACCATAGATTGTATCATGGACATGAAAATCAAGAACACTCACTAATAGAAGATCCAACTATATCGGGTTGTCAAAGCTGGCCAACTCCTGCACCAAGGCAAGTGGTTCACCAGGGACCAAGTTCAGCAGAATTTTCCTCATCTCATGGAGGAACTCAAAAAAATGGGGACCATTGCTTCCTAAGGGGGGAGGAATGATCTAGGAGGATATTGGTGGCCACCCACCTATTCCACTTAGGGCCCCACCATTATCTCTTTTATTTTTTCAGTTTCAGCACAACTTACTATTTTTGGCAGTTTTTCAGGTCTTGAACTTCCGGAGTTGTTTTGAGGCCCTAAACGACATTTTTTGGGAAAATTGAGAGCGACATGGACTACCTTTCACACATCAAAATTTTTAGTCCTCGGATAGATATTTCTAATGAGTTATGGTGCACATCAAACGAAGATTGTATGCCAAAGTTACATCCCTGGGAAGTTGAAACACCAATTTACCCAAACGGGGCCCATAGTTTTGGCGCTTCATCTCCTAGGGTTAGGGTTTTGGAAGTTTAGGATTTTCCATTGTTTCTAAATAATAAATAGGCCCTCGAGCCTCATTGTAACTCAGTTCAGAGGCCTGTAGCCGCCACATCTCTTCTCAGAGATAAGCTACCAGCGCCCTATATAGTTTATTTATATTCTGTCTGTAAGAAAATTTCAGTTCTTTGATATTAATGAAATGAAGTGTTATTTCCACTGCATATTTGTATTTATGGTTACATGTGTATTGTGTTGCATTCTTGCATAAATCTGGATCAACTTGAGATCTTTAGACATTTTTGTTGATCAATTCAGTGAAAGGGATAGCAATCTTTACCTTCGCAAGTTCACTCTCAATACTAAAAGGAGTTTGATTTCTCAGTGGGTTTGACAGATCAATCTTTTAGCCTCTATTCTTTGGGTAACTTCATTCTATTTTCTCGTACTAAGGATGTCTGTTTGAGCATTTCTGGTAGGAATATCTACTCCTTTCCTGGTACTGTTTTCTATGTTTTTCTTTTATGAGTTATTTACATTTTTATTTGTGTTTTATGTTGTTTTCATGACGTCGACTTTAGATACTTTCTTGGTAGATTTTTCTGAATTTTTTTATTTGAATTATCCAAATTTTTCTTGCTCCTTAAGTTTTATTGTCTGTGGACCTCCATAATGGAATTCTCAAAACCTAGTTTGTAGTCATCAGATTCTTTGGGTCCAAGGTTTGTTTGGGCTAGTGAAAACAATTCTTGCTCTTCTTCGGTGAGAAGAACAGGATCATCTTCATTGATGCCCATAAAATTTATGTCATTTTCCTCAACTTCCTCCACTATTCCTTCATCATGATCCACATAGTTTTCTTGAAAAGGAGGCCTAATCTTTTGATCAACAACTCTTTTCTCTCTATGTCTAATTTGTGGAGGGTTTCTTCTTGGGTTCTGATTTCTATTTTGGGGTGCTGGTTTATTTTCTCTAGGTATTTCTCTTTCATCCAAACTCATCCTCTCCATCATCCTTTCCATAGTCCTTACCAAATTTTCAATTTTGGCATCAGATGTAGAGGTTAAAGGTTCTTCTCTTATTGTGACTCTCCTCTCAGTTCTCATCCTATCCCTTTTTGCTAATAAACTAGCTTCTACACCCACAAAATCCTTTGCATTTCCTCTAAAGTTGATGAGTCTCTTTCCCTAAGTTGATAGGCCATGTCCGGGTCAAATACATCTTGGAATTTAAGCAGAACTATCCTTTGGGGTGGTCCCATATTAGCAGGGAGTGCATTGTATAAGTTTTTAATCTAGTGCAGTAGTCTTGCACACTTTCTTCGAGAGATCTCTTAATAGTTTCATATTCTAATAAAATTTGAAACTAATTTTTCTTGACCTCCCATCTGTTGATAAATGTCTGGTGAAAAGCAGGGAGATCATAGATATTATTAGCATTTAAACCTTTAAATCATTTCCTGACTTCACCCCCTAAACTCTGGGCAAACATTCTCAATTTGACACTGTCATTATCAATTTCTTATAGGTCAAAAAAATCATTCATTTTATCTATGTGTTGTTGGGAATTCATAGGACTAGTGCTATCAAACTGGGGAATATTTGACTGGTAATCCTGGGGCATAGGAGGTAAAGGCACTGGCAGCACCAATGGGGCATATCTGGCTACCATGATTGGTGGAGGTGGTGGAGGGAGATGAACGGTGGGTGAAGGTGGACGTGTAGAGATACGAAATATGGATGGATGAAAAACCATAAGGTTAGTCCAATTCTGAGATTTGGTCCTACTTTTAGAATTCAGAAATCTGATGATGTTGTTGGCAATTTGGGGCTTGTCCCCAAGTTCATCATTTGTCTTCTTAATAGAAACTTTCAACAACTCAATTAAATCCCTCTGTTTGAAAATAATTTGAATTGATGGCCATATATCATTCAAAGGTTCAATTATATCTAGCCAAAAAATTTATTTAACTCTTCCTACCATGCTTCCAATTGATGACTCCTGAAGGAACTTCTCCAAGCCTTCATTTAATTTTTTGCTGATCTGCAGCACGGTGGCATGTGCTGAATCTTTCCTTTTAAACTGCTCTTGTAGGTTACTGAGTTGATCGTGCAACTTCTTAATTTCTACTGTCTGTAAGCACACGTTCTCAAATTCCTTGGCTAGCTGCTCACTGCCTTCTCCTGGTATACATGTTTTTGATGTAGATGCTGGAATCACTGTAAGAGGAAATGCTTGTAGGGGAATCATGGCCTTATTTTCTTCTTTAGCTGCTCCCTTCACTGCATCCCTTATTTCTTTCTTCCTTTCCGTTATCATTTTCTCCATCTCCTTCTCTATTTTCTTAATTTGATCTGCTTGTTCAATGATCAATTGCAACATCTTTGCCTTTTGTGTTTCATTGGCTTCTATCTCCTTGGACATAGGATATTTTGTCACTGGAATCTTGAGTTGCCTTCTCAAATCAGCTATGTATGCATTCTTCTTCCTCACAAGTGTTTCTTCCACTTCCAGTTTTGATGGATTGTACCCAATTTGCATCACTAAATCCTCCAGGGATTTAATCTTTGTGTCTTTGGCCATGGAAGAGATCATTTCCATATTTAGCTGAGACTGTGTGCCGGACAAGGCAACTTGCAACTTTGAGAAGCTCATAGCGGTATTGGTCAAAGTGGAGGAGATCATATTTCCTATCTGCTTATGCATCTCCATTTGGTCAATTGGATGAATGCTCTTTACATCAAACTCAAAAGAGTTCTTCTTGTAGTCTTCTGCACCTTTGGGCTAAGGAATTTGTGCTTCCAAGAATGTCATCTTCATTCTTCCTTTCTCAGAGTCAAAAGAAGATATAATTCTACTCTAGGAGTTGCTTGTTTGTTTCTAGAATTGATTGTATGTGTTAGTTTTAAGCATTGCATTCCTCCTTTTGATTTCTTTGAAAATATCATATATGTCTTCGTCTTTTTGCTTTGCAATGGATATAGGAGTCTTCACATCTTTTTTTTAAAAAGGAACAATGGCAGAAGATGTTGAGAAGACGGTTTGGCCACCTATTGGAAATGAGCTTGGCGAATCTCTGATTATGATAACAGTTTGTTGATATTTCTCACTGCTCTGGTCAATGTTAGTTTGTTGATATTTCTCACCGCTCTAGTCAATGTCCATGCAGATTTTGGCCCTCTTCCTATATTTCATTTTGAATTATTTAGTGGAGGTCTCGTTGAAGAGTACATTCAAATTCTTGTTGTCCCATGACTGCCCCATGTTTGTTGTAATGCTAAGAAAATTCCAATATTTTCTTATCTTCTTGTGGTCCCAGTTTCTTATGGTGTATACCACCCACAATGAGACCCATTTAATGAGACACCTTCTCCCTTTCATTCTCACCTATGTGTTGCTTTGATTCATAACTTTCCCATGATGAACTCACGTGCTAAGGTGGCTTGATTAGTCCTTATATTGAATTGCATAATAAATCTGCAAGTAATTGATTTTATGGACTCCTCCATACTTGATATAGGCCTACTATAATCGTGTGGTGAAAACGTCTCTAGCGTACGAAAAAAATTGGCTAATAGTATGATGTTTTGAGCCCCTGATTAATTCAAGTGCCTCCATGATCACTGCATGAAACATCCATAATACTCATGCAATTTTTTTTAAATTTTCATTAACATTGTTTATGGAATTAGGGCATCTCTACGAGTTTCATTTATTGACAAGGTTCCAAGGGCTAGTTTTATATTTTGATTGGATAATTTTTTAGGGGTGTGATTTATATCTCTAAATACATGTTTGATTTGAATATTTGAAAATGAAGTTAGGAAGTTTGTGATTCTTTTATACAAATGTGAAAATTTCCCTTTTGAAGGATTGGTTCCAAAAGCAAGATGCCTGATTGTATTTTTCGAATAACCTGTTAGGATAAGACATATAATAGATATGAACACTACCATGGGTAAACCTTGGAGAAGAGCATAAATATTCACTTTATTATTAGATGATTCCCCCAAGCTCCATGCATACTCAATTTCTATTTGTCCTTCACGCAGTAGAAAACCCCCAACTCCTACCACCCCTAGGGTTATTTTCGATGCTCCACCAAAACATAAGATATGACATTTTTTATTAGAAATACATGCCTGTAATTGGTTCTTTGATATTAATAAACTCCAAAACTAGTTCTTCGTAGGAGGATGGATACAGTTACAATAAAATTAAATTGAATAAGTCATCGATCTTCATATATATACAAAACTTGTGGTTGTAGTGATACATATCCTTGATTTTCAAATGTTTAGCCAAGATATATTTTTATATTTTTGCTACCACCTTTGGGAGTGTATCAGAATCTTGGAAAATTACCTTGTTTCTTGCTAACCATATTTTCCAAGATACAAATTTAGGGAGGGGTATCTAGGCTCTTTTAAGGAGGGGCTTCCCCTTAAAATAGGATTTATAATGTTTGTGCCAAGATTCAAACAATTGATATATCATTTATGGCCATTTTATACGATGTTTAATTTCTTGAAAACCTTGCCCCCAAACTTCATAAATTTGCATTCTAGAATACATGATTAATGGACTTAACTTCAAACTTGCAAAAGAGAACGTATTGATGGACCATAGATTCCTTTCTTGCAAAAATTATTAGTTGTGAAGATCTATTTGTGTGAAAGCATTTAATGGAAGATATTTATCTTTGGGAGATTTTATAAATTCCAAATATTCACCCAAATACAAGAGCTTAAAGCTAAAGCAGGAAACTATGATTTGTACCTTGTTTTGTTTTTTTAATTGAACTTCCCCCAACCTCATTTGTCTTTTTCTTGGAGTGACAATGGGACACAACCTAAATAATCTTTCTTAACTTCACATGTTAGATAGTTTAAATGAGGGAGGATGAAAGAGAGATTCTAATCACACCATTTCCCCTCATGGTTCCAAAAGGACATGTCATAAAGAGCGAGTATGTCTACTTTCTTAACTAGGATTTTAGATGAAAAAAAGGTGGAAGGGAGTCCAAATGTGGGTTTCCCATTATGTTATCTTTCTAGACTCATAATCTCTTCCCATTTCCTGGTATCCAAGTAAGCTTTTCATGTAATATAGGAACTACTACTATCATTAGTTTCCATATTTGAGAGCCTCCTTTAGAATAGTTTACTTGGTTTAAGCATATTCCTCTATACCCTATGAGATATTTTTAGTTTATTACCTTCTTCCACTAGTTTTATTCTCTGGTAATCAATATCCATAATAATTTCCCCACCATTTCCATATTTATAAGAGCAGGGTCCTTCACTCCTAGGCCACCATGGTTCATAAGATTTTTAAAAGTTGTATAATTAAGAAGATGGAATCTTATGGAAATTTTTTTCCTCCCTTCCAAAGAAAATTTCTCAACTCCTCAGATATCATATTTTGTACTCATTTGGGAGCAAGGGAAGCCAAGAATTGAAAAATAGGAAAATTATATAGAACTTCTTTGAAAATGAATACTCTCCCTGTTGGAATTAACCATTGGGCACCCAATTTGAGAAAATCTCTCTTGATTTTGTCTATGATCAACTTCTAACTATGGAGGATATGATTTAAACTAATTGGAATTCCTAGATATTTAAATGGTGTCCACTCTTCTTGCTTGTGGGATTTTAACTTTCTTTGCATTGCCACTTTTTTAGAAGGTGTTGTTGGCCAACAACCCACCCATAATTTTTGAAAAATTATTGGGGACTGTTCATTTCACATTTAAAAAGAAAACAAAGAACTTTTTTCTTTCTTGGAATTTTTGTGATACCATGATTTCCTTGGTCTTTGCCGCTTGGATTTCGATTATTCAGTGTTTGATCATTTTATAGTTTCTTGTCACTTTTCTTGCACTTCTTCGCTATTCTTTGCATCACGGCGACACTCTTTTAGTGACCACGAGAGGGCAATGTGGTACCTTTAGTTGCCACATTACTTTACATTTCACATTTGGTCACATGTCTCTTCCACTTACTTTGATACCTACATTCCAAAAGGTGAAAAATAATTAATTTAACCAAATTATACATTCTCATATATAATTTGTAAATATAAATTTAATAACACAAATATTTTATTCATTTATTTCTTATGCAACATATATATTCATATTTTTGTAAGCATCAGAAATAACATGAATATCAATAAAATAAGGATTAAGCTTGTTTGTTAATAAATTTTGTAAATAAACTTTGTTTTAAAAACATCTTCATTAATAAAATAGTATCAAAATAGCCCTCGAGATATGTGCATAAGCTTTAATCCTTAATCATCAAACAATGTGGCATATTGATTAAATATATATCAGAGCTTTTGTGCATTGATACTTCGATATCAGAAGAATCGTTTTGGAAATAAATCAATACCCAAAGATTTCGACATATTTAAAGTGATAAATGGTTTAAACTTTATAAACCCAAATTCCGATCCATCATATTAATGTGACTCTTTTCAAAAAAACGTATATTATAAAGTGGCTAGGCCATAAAACATATGACAATCAAATGTGTGAGCAAGGAACTCACATGTGACACTCTTTGTCATAATTTTTATGCAGGGAAAATTTTAGTGGCCAGGTAAAAAGTTTGATAATTTTCATTTTTTTATAAAAATGATTCGCTCAAATTTTACAATTAAAAATCGCCAACATTATATAGATAATATATATAATATCATTATAAATTTGAATAATTTTACAAATATATCAATAAACATTTTATATTTTGCATATTAAGAACTAGTAAGATTCGCCAATTTTTGAAACTTCAAAATAATTTTCCATCCATAAAATTATCCCTATGTTGTTGCCTCACTTGAAAATCTCTCAGAAACCATAAATTCCGATAAATGGATCCGATTTGGCTAAAAATTGAACTTGAATGTGTTTTCGGCTCGGTCCCATATCAGGATTTCAAAATATCGTAATTATGTGTGCCTCTGGTTTTAAAACTCCCTATATGCATTTTCCCGATAGCCTACAACACCTTCCTCGTCACTTTAAATGGACCTATGTTATAATAATTTAGAAGTTGGTTTGGGGCATAAAAAAATATTTGATGGTTAAAGTTTGTTTTCCACCAGTTAGGGCTAACTCTGATTTCTGTTTTTTTGTTGCAACGGAGATGCAACTAAGGCCGATACAGATGATCGTTGTGTCCAACAATTTATAGGGATATAGCCCGCAAATGTCTAAATGAAATACTCTTCTGTTGATATTCAATGCCAAATTAATTAATACTCTGCTTAATTTTTGCAGGTATATCAGAAGATCTCTAAACACCAATTCTCAATTCTGAAATTTGGCACGAGAAATGTGGAACGATCGTCAAGCCTAAAGAGGAGGAGAATAAAAAAGATCCACATAGCTATAAAAGGAGTGGGAATGTATATTTGTAGAAGAGACACAATAATACTACAACTTTTAACCTATTTGTAGAAGAGTTTCAACAATCATTTGCACTATTGTAGTGGGATCCAAGTCTTTCTTTGCAGACATGGAATCAAGCTTATAGTAGTAGGGGATAGCTTGCTCTTGATTGAGAGAAAGACTACTCTTTCCTTCAATCCAGATAAGACTAGGATGAGTGCATCTTAGGTAAAAATTTGCAGGTTAATTTTGGTTTCTACATTTTAGAAGTCCTTGTTTGAAACGAGACAAAACCTTATAATTTGATCTTTATCTTTCATTCAAATTATTAAAAAAAATCAAACTAAAGAAATTGTATAATATATGTACATAATAAGTGACATTTAGCATCTGATATTCTAATTATAGAATTAATTCTAACATTTAATTATTAATTAGGATTAATATTTACAATTTAGAATTAACATATAGAGAGATATCATATTGTTAAAGATTGCACATAGAATAATGCAATTACATTACATTGTATTAATATTACTATATTATTTAGATACAATAGTAACATATATTAGAATTACTTCTTTACTTTATTGAACTAAAGTAGGTATTTGGTGTTATTAAATTATATCTTAGTATTACATTTATTTAATATTGTTACTTAGATTTAATATAGGATTTATATTAGCATAATAATATAAATCTAATATAGCTAATAAGGTAGATTATATTAGAATTATAAATTTTAACATAACCTTATTTATGTAATATTAATATCGACATAATTTGTATTGAATTAGATTAATGGCTAATATAACTTTAGTGTTAGGATACCATTAACATAGTTTTATTTTAGGATAAACAACTAATATTAACCTAAACTAATATAGGGCTTAGATTAACATTAATATTAGAAGTATTAACCCCTAATTATCATAATATCATATAATATTAACTTAATATCATATAAGTTAGTTAGGTTAGAGTAAGTAAGGTTAAATTTAAGATATAACTTAGTTGTGGCTTTGACTGAACCCCAGATCAACTTAAGGGTCACTTTCTTGCCTAAACTTAGCAAGAGGGCTGATCTGATGTCTCTTCTTTTTGGTAAGTGAAGGTCATACTTTAAACCAGTAAAGATAGAGAAAAAGGTAACTGGACCTAGTTTAACCTATCAGAACCACCATTTCAACGGAAAATGAGCTCCATTAATTTCCCAACCAGGTGGTCTCCGTTATAATGTTGAGGCAGAGAATTTCGAGCCTACAATAAAAGGGAAGGCATTCCAAGATAGAAGGAGATTCTTCTTCTTGTTTATAAAGCCCCCATATGCTTGAAATTTTTTCTCTAAGATGGTGTTGAACCTATCCTCAATTATAGTCGATGCTCCTCCCTAGAAGGGTGTCATTGAAAAACTAAGCATGGTTTACTTCCTTGACACCTATGACTATTTTGATTCTTGGAAGGATGCCATTTATTTTTTCATTTTCAAGTCTCTTGCTTACAGAGTTAGCCATCAAAATATGGAAAAGTGGAGCTAGAGAACATCCTTGGCCGAGACCTCGAGAGGATTTAAAAATCCTACAGAGTGACCATTTAATAACAACACGATCTAAGGGGAATTGATGCAAGTAGAGATCCAAGATACAAACTTAGAAAAAAATCCAAACTTATTAAGAACGTCAAAGAGGAAGCTATGCCTGACTCTGTCAAAGGACTTAACCATGTTAAGCTTGATTATCATTCATTGTTCCCCTCTCCATTTACTAGAATGGATTGTCGCCCAAACCAATATAATATATTCTATGATTTATCTTTTATGGATGAATCTGCCTTGGTTCACTGAAATTAGCTTGGGGAGAAGGGGTTTTGTTATGATTTTGTAGGGACATTGCATGTAGAAATGGGCCAAAATCTATCAAAGGTGGAGGGGTTATCTTCCTATGTGATTAGGGCCATAAACATTGAGTTTATTCCACACTCTAAATACGTAATATTTAACAAACAATCTCACACATCATTGTTTTTTAATACTCAATACTTATTGTTGAATTCTTTTGTAGTAAAAACTATGTGACTAGAATTTTGGATATGTCTAACCTTTCGGGTGGACACTCCACCCATGCTTGAGGACCAAATTGAAGCATGATGATAAGAAAATAAAACATGGAGATATTTATACATGAAAGGGTCTATCAATTGTAAAAATAACAATTATCTTTAAGAGTTTATTGATAATAGAATAATTAATCAATTAAATTTCAATTCCAAGGAATAAGTGTCAAGTCAAATTAATAAAGGTCCATATTTATAAGGAAGTAACAAATAGGTTAAAAAAGGGATTGTCAATTAAGTTTATCACAGGTGGTTCAGAGGTAGAAATGGAATTCTCGCCACCCAAATTCAATTCCCACAAGTGACATAATAAATGTTATACATAAGAAGTTGAAAATATACCAACATTATCACTTCAAACACTTATTGTGCAAATAAATAAAATATTAGATTTTTTAAAGAAAAAATGATATTTTTTATTAAAAATTGTATTTGATAGAAATAGTATTTATTATCCCTATCCCATAAGATATATTTCGATAATGTTCTTGACTTTATATTAATTTTAGGTTTGACTAAAAATTAAACTACCCTAAAGTGAACATTAACAAAACAACTGAAATTATCTATTTAAAATATTTTATTTTATTTATGGTGGATTTTATTGAATCTCATTTTTTTTCTTATTGTCTAATGATTACTCTTCCTCCTCGAGCTCGATGGACTTTTGTACAAAGAAACCTCTAATTAATATTGTATAGATGGTATATATTGGAACTAGAGATGTTAAGGAGGTGGAGGCGATGCGTTCATCATATTCCCTCGTGCGAGCATGCCAGATATCTGAAACACGTACTAAAATCTAATAAACAAATGACTCTAATTGCGCTCCACTCGATATGAAGTATTCTCTTTTCTGCTATGTTTAAAACAAAAGCCACATGCTGACATGCCAATGAATTGTGTGTAAGTAGTTTTGTGGAGCTATGTTTAAGGTGATACTCATGATGGTCATGTTGTGTAAGCAAAACTAGTGAAATCAACAAGGTAGTGAAGGAATAATTACTCTAAATAAATAATCTTTATCACATATACGGAAAGAGATCAATTTTATTTTTATATTTACTTTTTCTAATATATATGTTTTCAAAAAAATAACAAATATCATTACAATATCAATTAAAAAAACTAAAAAATATCCCAAAAAATTAATTTAATTCAAATATATTAATAAAATTATAAAAAACTAAATATATATATATATATATATATATATATATATATAATTTTAATAAAAAGCACAGAAACTCAACTTCTAACGAGTTAGAATATCATATATCCTACCATATCTAGCATAGATTAAAAAAAAGATTTATCCTAAATTCTATTAAATCCCAATCCAATTTCACTTTCAAGTCTTTCAAGTAAATTCAAGGTTAGTTTAACATCTATATTAAACAACCCACCTTCGAAAGTATACTTGGCTCATGGCATAGGAATTCAAGGTTAGTTTTATATATATATATAATTTTTCCACTAATAAAACACATCACAAAGATATGAATTGCTTCTCTCGTTAAAGTTCTACGATATCAAAATTTAAAGTAAATACTTGGATCATGTCATAGGAATTTACGAGGCTTTGTCTTTTCTTTTAAATTCATTAGATAACATGAACCTCGACTAATAATATTCTCAAAAATATTAAATTTATGAAGGAAAGGTACATGCCTATCTAGTCAGAAATAAATGGGGAGTTCAAATGGGGAATTCGAATACGGGGTTCTTGTCCTAAGCAAGTAATTAAGATGTGAGACATTTTAAAATTTCAAGTATTGTTGTTAAGGTTCCAATAGTGTTTGTGAATGTCATTGAAATTTGAATGTAATGTGGTCGTACAAATTTTTCTCTACTGATTGCTTGCACAAGCAGGGATATAAGGAGCAATAACTCTGATATTTAAACTTTTATGTGAAAGAGACATCTAGTACATTGTAATTTTGGTGACTCGGGCATGAAACTATCAATGGTTGCCTTCTTTCTTATAGAATTCATAGTAGAACTATTACTAGAAATAAAACTATTTCTAGTACTATAACTAACATGTCACATCTCAGCTAATCTGATTAAATAGACAGTTTGAAAGCAGGTGACATCAACTTCCTTAACAAGTTGAATAGAAATATTGGTTTAACTCCATGACAATTGACATACATAATACAACTGCAACAAATCACATTAAAGAACATTTAATTCTTTAGACACAAAACTGCAATCATGCAACCATTTCCAAGCTATTTTACTTATATTAGTAGAAGTAGACATATGTCCAACTTTGATCAAATTGGATTTCAATATATAAATGCCAATAAGAGAAGATTGTCTTACAACTTCTTCAATCAAGCAGGTGAAGGACAAGTTTATGAACTTGATATTCCATAGAAACAAACCCATCACACACTTCCAAGTATCAACTTACTTCAGAATGATATCATGTAATATATCACAGTATGCAACACTACAACCTTAACAATTAGCACATAGCTTCTTGAGACCAAAACCTTCCACCAATTTATCTTTGTATAAAAAACCATGCTTTCTCTGTATTATTGGTCCAAGGGTTCAACCACAATTTTGATGACGACAAAAATGGACACAGTGATTTATATTTGGGAAAGTTGACAATGTCATTAACATCTTCAAATATTGACATAACTATGTCATGAAGAGACAACAAACAAGAGAAACACTTTGAAGATAAAATGCCCTCTATTAATGATTGGTTTTCAACGAAAATGATGAGATTAACATATGATGTACATATAAATATTAAGACATGTACAATCTAGGTCTGTTACATCTAATCCATATTTTGATATTTATATCAATTTATATGTAAATTTATACATAGTATAAGGTATTCTATTGAAGGTCGTCAATGATTCCTTGGTTGTCTTGTTGTGTCAGCACCTCTTTCTTACAAACAAAGGTAGTTCGAAAGAAGATCCCACCATGCAGAAATCATATATACAAGATAGATAAATAGAACAGAACCAGTCACAAGAAGTAAGCCAACATAAAATTTGGTATGTATTAAAACATGAACCCATAAGATATTGGTCAGACTATTGATGGAAGTAGAATGGACCAAAAATCAAGTACACTTTCATGTGCATACCTTTTACATATTTTAGGAAACAAAACACTGCTAAATATTGTTTTAAAGCCCCATAACACTAGATACAATTGAAATTTATTTTCTCACCTTACATCATCGACATGTTATGTTTTTTACTATAATCATTTTCTGTAGTAGAAAAAGTGAGCTAAGCACAGAAACAAAAATTAACATGGCATCACCCATTTCGTAGTAGGTTGACATAGTGTGAGCATACTCTGCATACAAAACCTTGATCAATCTCGTTTCTCAATCAAGAAACATAATATCTTTGCACCGTGAATTTGAAATCATCTCACTTTCATGAGCTCCCACCTATACCATACTTATATGGTTTCGAATCCTAGTGCATCTATCATTCAACCTCACATATAAATAAGGCCAACCCTCTCTTCCAATGGGGAAATGTACACATAGGTAGGGGTATTTATCTCTTCCGACAAGTCAAGCCAACCCTCTCCTCCAATGGGGCAATGTCCACAAAGATAGGGATAGTCCTCTCTTACAATGGGCTAAATATTAAAAAGGCAATGCCATCCCACTTCCAATAAGCCAACACTCTTACCAGTAGGGTTCCAAATTTCCTTAGAGTGCATAGAAAGAGACTGATGGGATTTTTAGGTTCACCCTCTCTTTTGAGCTTCTCTAACCTATATTTTAGTGAAGGTAATTAGGAGAATGCCCCAGATTACAAGGACTCTAACCTATATTTTAGTGAAGGTAATTAGGAGAATGCCCCAAATTACAAGGACCCTATTAAGTTAAACTGCATGTGGCACAAATAATGATGAGAAAAAATTAGTAAAACATTGATGTGGAGCTCCCAAGCCATGGCAAGAACATGGGTTATACCTAATAATAATAATAAAACATCTCTGCCCATAGCTTTTTTAATTCAATATCAAGATCAGAATTCCCATCCCTGTTGTTAACTCAAATATCCGGTCCATGTATTGAAAAGATTCACAATATTGCGAGTGGATGCCCTAGTCAAATCCTCTAGTTCCAATGGGAGGTCTCTGTTATTGCTTGAAATTGTTAAAATATTTATGAATGTGGATTTGGGATACAGTAATTAAAATGCTCCAAACAAGGGAACATGGTAAACCCAAGGGCCCATACTTAACAAGGAAGACATATAAAGGTAATAGACCTATAAAATAAGCGGCAGATGAAAAAAACAATTGAAAGCGGCAGATGAAAAAAATAATTGATATGTGTCACTGTAAGTGACATAAAAATTGTAATGTGGTTGTAAATATTTTTTGGATTCCCGCATAAGATATATATATACATATATATTGAAGATTCCTCTCTCTTACGAGAGTGAATCTTTAGATAATAAAATAATTATATATAGCCAAGTGGATTTCACCTAAAATCTTAAAAAGGTGTGGTAGAGACTTTGTTTATATGTGTGTGTGTGTGTGTGTGTGTGTTAAGCTTGGCAGGATTACATTTTCATCATGTTCAATATATCACCCTAATCGGGTTGGGAAATTGAACGAGTGACTTTACATCAAGGGGTGCCTTAATAGATCACCCAACTGCCTATCTAAGACCCCGTGAACATATTTTAATATATATATAATTGAAATTGAAATTGAAAAATATAATTTATTCCTTCTACATTATGCAACATAATTTAATTAATAACATTTTAAATAAAAATAAAAGTCAGTTAAACTAATTAGTATATATATATAGTTTAAGTTAGAAATGAAAAGCATTTAATATTGTAGTAGGATTAATATATTGAAGAATAGTGATAAATAGTAATCTAAAATAATTAATTTTTTGGATTTTTGTTTTAAACAAATTTATAATGTGCAAGTATTTATTGGAGTCACACCACATAAAATCTCACCCATATTCCCACCTATGTTAAAAGATCCTTAAAATAATTGTTGTACCTCATATATTTACTTAAGTCAAAATAATCTAAATGATTATGATTATGGGTATTATTACGTTAATCACAATTTATTGACCATTTTAAATATTGTAACCATACTTTCAATTTTACAAGAATTAATATTTTTGTAAAACTTTAATGTAAATATTCTTTTGGTTCCAAAAATATTGGTAAAACTTTAGTGTAAATATTATATGTGAGATAGTAATCTCACATATAATTGAATTCATTCCATCACATCCATCCATTCACAAAATGAGGAAAACAAGTTTGAAGCAATATTCACAAACATAAAATCAAGACTAGTGGCCCAATATTTTTAGATAACTTTAAGTGATTTCATTCATTTAGAACTGTAGATGCATAGGATAAAATTCATGATATCTCATGCTTTATAAACAATATTTGAAACCATAAATGTCATGAATTCCATAATAACCCTTTGTGAGAGTAAAAAATATTACAAATTGAAGTTTAAGTTCAAATAAAGTGTGTGCCTATCACATTTCATGACATTCATGATACTTAAATGATAAAAGGAATGCACTCATCCTAAAAAGGATTGGGACGGGGCTTCCCTGGACCAAATAAAATTGTATGGTAACCTAAAAAAAGAGAGAAATGTAGCCAGGGATCGACTTTGTAAATGAACCATACACTTATAAATCTGTATGATCAAATATTGGGACAAAAGAAGGGAAATTGATTCAAGTAAGATAATAAGACTCAAAAAGTGAAAGGGAATGGAAGATGGAATGATCTCTCTTTGTCTCTTTAGCATCCAAATGTTGGAGTTTTTATTATGTTATTTAAATCTTCTTGATGTAACTACCTTTGGTAATTCAGGATCAACAATTTATGTTAAGTCGGTCTTTGTATATACTCTTTCATGGATGGAACTATAATATCCTCCTTTACCTTGAGTGAAAATATTTCTTCTTCCATTTCTTTTAATTTAGAGAATAATTGTCAATAGTTTCTAATTGGTCATCATTGTCTTTTACAAAGGTAACTAACCATTGTTTAATCTCTTCCTACAAAAATTCAATGAGATTATCAAATTCATTGGCCCATGAAGCTCCTTTTATGCCGCATTATTCTTTTAACGAATCCTTGGGTATTAACATGGAATATTTCATCATCCAATGTCCTTCAATGTACTGAAAAAATTTGATTGGTTTAAAGAGATCACCACTTCTCTTATCATTAATCCTCGTACAATTGGAAATATAATCTTTTAGCACTGACATTCTAGTATACCATCCTGCTTCTACAAGCTTTATTCTTCGATTGGATGCTAATTCTTGTTGGTTCCTTTGGAAGTCACTTAGACTTGAGACTCCTATAATAAACATTTTTAAATCATTTCTATAGGAATGTTGATCATGTTCTAATTCATTTTGGAAATATTAAATAAAAGCACAAATCCTTTGTGAAATATTCCTTGAATATAAATTAATATCCCAGGATTCCACAATAATGTTTAGTCTCTTATCTATGTGTGTGTGTTTTTTACATATATTCTTACTCCATCGAGTAACTTAGCGGCCTTCATTGTCTTACTTGAAGTGTCGGGTGTGCTTTGGGGCATCTAATCTGGAGAAATCATGGCTAATGGAGTTGTAAAAAAAGGTTTAGGACTTAAATCCTTATCAATTCATTATTTTTCTTCTTAATATTATGTTTTCTAAATATTAATTTGAGACAATGAGAGAGATTGTATCCAATAGTCATATGTATTTGTAGGAGACAATGATCAAGAATTTATCCAGTAGCCATATGTAGTCTTAGGAATCTTGTAGGTCAAACTTCTTAGACATCCACCTCTTATTTCCATTTGTGAATTACCTTCTTATTTCTTACATTCACCTTTTAATTTGTAGTTTCCTTTCTATTCTATTGTACCGAACATTGTGCATGATTAAAATCTATTCTTCAAAAATAGTTGGCTCTTCTTGAGTAAACTTTGTTGCTATTTTTTGAATATAAACCATCCTTAAAGCTACCCATTCTAGAACTATACCACTATCAACTTCCATATTAGTGGCATCTTTTGGACCTTTATAATGTTGTGAATCACTTTTTCTTGAAATTATTTTACTCCTTGACTATGGATCGACATGAGTGTTTTCAATATCTATGCGGGGTGGTTCCTCACCATCATCCCCTCTAACAAATCAGTCATTACTCACTCCTTTGCCTGTACTTGTTTCCTATTTCTTTTATGGAAAAGAGGGATTACATTCTTGGGGAGAATATGAATACTATACATTGGTTTCACTTTTCATGTCTACTTTGTTTTAGTCAACCATTGTTGAGAATTTGTACTGAATTTAGTAGCTACATCATCATTGTGTGTCCCTTTATCTTTTTTCTTTGGTTATTTGGGTCATTATCGCCTACTCCTTCTGAAATTCTTGTGAATATATTACTATATTTGATAATGGTTAAATGTTAAAAAAAAATTCCTCCAAATTTAAAAACTTTGAGGGGTTAGGTTTATTTTAAATTACATGGCTTGAGAGTTTTAGACACTTTTGTTAGATGAGAAAAAATATTTATAATGACATCAAATATATTAAAAGGTAATGAAATAAATTACTTCTTCTTTCTATAAAAAGGTATAGACCATGAACAATATTATCTACAAACTTCAGTAGAAAAATATTTGCCACACGTAAATATGGGAAACAACAAAGAACTTCATTCATACCCATATAAATTGATATAAGTATGATACTCAATATACACATAAACTCTTTTCCTTTGAGGAAATATCTTGCTTACTAAGTTACCCTTTGGGGTTCACATCCAATCAACATATATTTAAATTCTTTAATGAACTTGTCTTGGATTCGACAGAATTGGAAGGGAGCCTTGTGTTTCTAGAGAATAGGATATCAAAATTGAATCGATTCAATTTTAGTATTTATATTAATTCTTAATGGAAAGTCTTTGACACACCATTTTAAACCAATGCGAAAACTAAATAGATAGTCAAAATGAACATTTGGATCTTTAGATAATTAGACAACTGAAAATAAATCTCATTTGAAATAAACTCTGTCGAGTTAAAAATGGTTTCCTTCTTAAAATAAAAATATAGAATGTACATAACTAACTAAGAATGTAAGATGTTGAGTCTCAACCTATCAACAATGAAAAAATCCACAAAAAATACGGATAAGGCTCTGCTAGCCTGGATATTTCAATTATTGAAATATTAAGAGGTTTTTCTATTGACTAAACCATAAAACCCTTCAATAAATTTAACCCACCACATTGGTAGTCCTTAAAAGAATCAAGTTTGGGAAGCTTGAGGATTTTATTTGGTTCAAATAGCCACAACATTCTTTTGAATAACTTGGGAAAGAGGAGAACATAATTCTTCCCTTAAATATATACTCAAATTATTCTACTCTTTGCATTAAAACGTCGAAAACACCACGAATCTAATTCTCTAAAGTGAAAACCTTAAGGAAAAATGAAACATTTACCAAACTAGTAGTCTAAATTCTATTCTTGAGCTTATGTTCTAAAGTTAACTTTGAAACCCACCAATATCTAGTTGACCAATGAAAATTCTTATCACAATGAGCGAGGAAATTCATAATATATCCACAAGATACCTCTTTCTTTATTTTAGTATCCATACTTCTTATCTTTTCAATGTGCTTTGATATGCATTAGTCTTTTAGTCCTGCATTATGGAGCACTTAGTTGTTTAAAATCTTAGTTTATCAATAAATTTTACTCAACATCTCTTCATCACGCACTAATCTTCTTTAGAACATGCGAAAAACACAATTGAAAGTTAATTGACAAAGGCATGTTTCCACAAATTCTTTGTGTAAATTATAGATGGATCACTCTCATGAGGGTAGATAATATTGAGGTGCAAGCTACTTCATGTGTGGAGGTATGGGTGTGTGGGAGAGTGGATCTTGTGGAGAAATAGAGTGTGAGAGATCTTTTCCAAAAGAATGATAACCAACTAAGTGAATAAGTAGTGCAAAATGGTATGGTGTGCATAGTGCGGAGGGTTGTTTCAGAAGAAAGGTTTTCAACACAAGTGCCGAAAATTTAGTGAAGTATGATATAGATAATGCAGTATGAAATTTCGATGGATTAATGGGAAATGTAAAGAAAGGGGAGAATATTATTTGGAAAGAGAAGTAATAAATTATGGTTGAGAAGTGAAATGGATCAATATATTACAAATTAGAAATAGTGATAAAATGCCAATAAAATTATTTATCAATACATTGCTTTGAAATAGATTTAATGTAACATGAATAATGTAATCGATGGATTAATGGAAAATGCAAAAAAATTATTTTGAAATTGAAGTTATAAATTATAAGTGAGACATAAATGGATCAACGATATTTTACAAATTAAAAATAGTGATAAAATGTCACTAAATTTCTTTATTGATACATTAATTTGAAATAACTTTACTATAATATTAATAATATAATTAATAGATTAATAAAAAATGCAAAGAAAAAAAGAAAATTATTTAGAAATTGTAATCATAGATTATAATTGAGAAATGGAATGAATCAACAATATATTACAAAGATAAAACGCTTTAAACCTTTTTTATTAGAAATAACCTTAATGTAATATCAATAATGTAATCAATACCAAATGTGAAGAGACACTGAGATAAAAATTGAAATCTCACCTCTATATACTTCATTAGATTTATTTATGAAAAATATATATTAATTAATGTTGTTATTGTTTTTTTTAAATTACATTATTTATAAGATATTTAACCTAAATTGAATTTTAATATGCAAAGGCCATTTCGAGATTTTAAATTTTATAAACAAATAAAAACTTCGGCAAACAAATAAATTTTATGACAAGTGTTTCATGAGACTGTGGATAATCCGGCAAACTCTTCAGTAAACAATAACCACAGGAACTTGAAAACCAAAATAAAAACTCATTTATTTCCTCACGATTGAAAGAATGTGGGCACTTAGATGAAATGGCCTCGTAAGTATAGATGTATCCATTTGAAACCTTGATAAAGCGAGATTTTGAAAACCATTTTTCTTCAACTTTGTAATATGGAAATTTTTGAAAGTTGTTATTTTACTATATATATATATATATATATATATATATATATATATATATATATATATATATATGATTTTTATTTTTTTAAACATAAATGAGTAGTATTAAGATTAAATTTGTGCTTGATCATAACAAATATATGGTGAGTATATCACTTTAGATTCAAAATTGCAGCAGATTCTTACAAGCTATTGACCCATTACAACATTGATACTTTTTATTGACAATCTTACAAAAAATTCATTATATGGAGAAACTTTCATAAAAGATATCAAAACAAAAAGCCCAAAATCACTTTGCATGAAGATCAATCAAATTCATATGCGAGCTTGTTGAGGTCTATGACTGGCTTGCTTGCAGGCTCTAAAGGTTATTCCTTCATAGTAGATGGTTTTTTGTTAATCTTGAGTTCTAAAATGATCACCCTCAGCACGTCTAACTCATCTTCCAACCTTAAAATTTTCTGCTAGAGAGCTAAGATACAATTTCCTTGTTTAATCTGTGCATGGTACGTCTGGAAAATTTTTACTTGTAAATCATCGTCAGCCCTCTTTAGGGATTCATGGGTAGATAAACATTGAGAGAAAGGGAAGTCCTCAGAGGAGGAATCAAAATTTGAGTAGGAGTTCATGGTGTAGTGATGGTTGAAACATCGACCACAATAGAAACTTTGCAGAGACAAACCGACCAACCCAAATCAACATAATGCAACAAGTGACTGACTAGAGCAAGTGGTAGGAACCGAGATGCCAAGTCTCCTACTCAAATAATCAACCATTATAATGTACAAGAATGGAGAGAAAGTAGAACCTTGCCTCATGCCTCTAGTGGATGTGAAGAAACGAGTTCCTCTACCATTGATTAGAGGGGAAATCCACGAAGAACCAATACATAGTGCTATCCATTGAATAAATATTTTGTGGAATCCCATTTTCTTCATTACCTTGAAGAGAAATTTGTGGTGAACCCTGTCAAATGAATTTTACATGTCAAACTTTATTATCATACCTTGATCACCCCTTCAGCTAGCTAGAATACACTGCTTCCTGGATCATGATCACATTATCAAATATTTTCCTTCCTAGGACAAATCCTCCCTAATTTTCATTAATGATATAAAGAAGTTTTTTTTTAGTCTTAGAGCCAGAATTTTAGAGATGAGTTTGTAGGAAACATTACATAAGGATATTGGTCAAAATATAGTAAAGTACGATGGGTTATTTTCTTTGGGAATGAGGGAAATAAATGAGGAATTGATTCCTCCTCCCATGTAGAGTTGCTTGAGAAAATATCCTATAATTTTGATCAAGTATTTGTGGATAATGTCCCAAAAATGCTGGAAAAAGAGGGTCGGGAGTCCATTATGTCCGAGGGCCTTGTCTGAATGAAAGGAGAAGACAACCTGCTTAATTTATTCACTGGAGGGGGGATCAATGAGAGATGCATTTGTATCTTTGGATACTAACTCAAGAATATGCTCTAGCATATATTGATCTTCCTCATCTGATGATTGATCAGGGGCCTTGTACAAATTGGTAAAATTCTCAATTTTTGCTTCTTGTAAAGTATTCAATTTTATGATCTTGATGATAAATCTCTACTATATTGTTTTTTTTATCCTTATTTTTAGCTTGATTATAAAAAAACTTTGTGTTCCTATCTCCATATTTCAACCATATAATTCTTGATTTTAGCCTCAAATTCTCCTCTTTCTAACAAAGGATAACATGGTATGATTGGAATATTTTAACTCCCTGATGCATAAGGTCCTTTGTAATAAGGGAAGTTTAAATTTGGGATTGGATTTTCTCAACTTGATTCCCCAATGATAAAAGCGAGGTTTGATTTTTAGTTCTTCCATTCTTTAATCAGTGCTTAATTTCTTGTTTGATCCTTTAACCCTTAGTCTCCCAAATACTAATTGGGCTTCCTTCCACCTTCTTTCTCCACGGTGCTTTTACTACCTTAGAGAAGCAACAAGAATGAAGACAAAGGGAGGGAATCTAAAAGGAATAGGAATGTAATTTTGAGGAGTACTCATTTTTAACATGATGGGTCTATGATCCGATCCTTTCTAGGAAATGATGGAAGAGTGGAGTTTGATATTTAGACAGAGGAGACTATCTACAACCAAGAATCTATCTAAACAAGGAGATATGTGACCTAGGTCTATCCTTTTATTATTCCAAGTGTACCATTTTAGAAGGCTTTACATCAATCATATTGAGGGAACTAATAAGTTCCTCCATAGCTTCTTGGTGCGTATTCGTGACCAGTGACACTCCCCTCTTTTCTTTTTGATGAAAAAAAATGTTAAAATCACCATCTATGATGCATAATGTGATAAAAGTTGTATCTTTCAGCTTCATTAACGATTTCCAACAATTTTTAATTTCCCTAAAAAGAATAGGCATGTAGATATTTAAAATAGTACATACTTGATTAAGAGAAGTAATTTTGAAAGAAGTAAAGATCTAATGCTATTTTATTTTACTAGATATTATTTTAAACTAATCTAGGTGCCATAATGAACATAAACCTCCAATTGCACCCCAAGAAATAGCCTCAAGATGGAAACTCTTATTCCATAACTTTCCATTCTTGGATGAGAAGTCCTTCTCATCTAATTTGGTCTCTTGGAAAAGGGCTACTGCTGGATTTTCTTTCAATAGAAAATATTTTCCTTCTGTGATTCTTATATTAGAATCCAATCCCCTACAATTCCAGGAGACTATATTCATTACTTAATTTTTCGTTGAGATGCCCCCTTTAATGGGCCAACCGTTCCTCCTTTTTTCCCTTCTTTGTTACCGTGATGAACCAACTGGTGAGGTATAGTGTTTTGATATCCCAATTCCTTATATTTCTCAGTTTGAGCTACAAGGATCTCCATGTTAGTTTTCCTTCTTGTGCGCCTAGTTATCCTTTCCATACCTTTTAATTTTTTAGCTGTTGATTTTTCGTCTCCTGAAATGGCTATTCTGGATTAGCTGGTAGCTTGATTTGATGAGAGGTATATATTCTCATCATCCTCTAACAAGTCTAATGAAGCATTTTGAGAGGTTTTAGGACCTCTATTCTCCTCTTCTAGGGCTTTCTCTGGACTAAGAGGCGAGATTGTTTGGGGATTTGGCTACGTATAATTTTGGGATATTTCATCATCATTAAGATCTACCAGTGATTCATATTTATTTTTTTCTCCTGAATGGTTACCGGACTGATTAGTGTCTTCCTTGATGTTATTTGTCTTGTTAGGATTTTTCACGTCCTTAGGTTGTTGTACATTCATCTTTTGTTGAGGTCCCTGCTATTTGTTAGGGCCTATTCTCCTTTTGGATTGTTTCCTTTGATCCCCCTATTTTCCCTGATTTTCTTGGATAGTTGAGACTTTGGTGCAGTTCCTAGTGAAGTGACCATATTTGTGGAAAATATGATACTTGAATGGTAATTGGTCATATTCCACTTCCTGGATGTGCATCCAATTATCCATGCATAAATTTATTGTCGCTGGAATATTTTTTCCTAGATCTACTGATACAAAAATTTGGACACAAGTAAATAGACCTTCCTTGGGTTTAGCACAATCAACATATTTTCCAAGAGAGTTTCCAATGAGCCTGAAGGTGGCATCATTCCAGCAATGAAGAGGCGTGTATGGAAGTTTAACCCAAACTAGAACTTCCATAGGGATATCATAATCTGGGTTGAAGTTAGGGTTCCATCTATCCAAATATAGTCCTTGGGGTCCCATAAAGTATGGGTTGCTTCTGAAAATTAGATCCTTGTCTTCCTTGAGCTCAAAAGAAAAGATAAAAATACCCTTTTTGAAAAAGGAGGAAACCACTTCCCCTTTCATTTTTGGTTTCCAATTGATCTCAATCCATGATCTAATTGATCTCAACGATGGACACATGTAAGTAAATTGGCCAATCAAGCCCCAATATGCGAGTTGAAGGGCTCTATACTGGGTTTGAGGGCCTGAAATCAAAACTTTCGGGATATCATCCAACTTCTTAAAAAATTTGGATGAAGGGGATTTTTGGAATGTGGGTCCATTAGCTACCAGATTATTGAATGCAAAAACATCTTGAGCTAATTGAGAGACCTGGGCTAGATCAACCACGATGTTCACCTGACCAAAAGAAAATAATCTGATAACTGATAAACTTAGAGTGCTTACCTTGAACAAAGATAGAGATTGATGATAAGAGGAGAGGAAAATCACTCTTAGATTGAGCCGACGACGGGGAAATCTATGCATTGTTTCATTAGAGGATCCAAGCCAATCCAAACTTCTGCTCAGAATTGGAGGGTGTCATGCGTCACAATGCCGCAGATCCTAGGGTATCCGCAGGAACATTTTTGTCTGAAAGAACCACAAGGCTCCATGTTGATAGTTGGATGTACTAGCTTTGAGTACCATTTTACTTTTCATAATTATTGCAAAGTAAGAAATTATTTTGTCATTATTGTTATTTTTTTATATTTAATTTTGTATTCATGTAATATGAAGCTGATTTAGATTTCTACCATTATAATATTAAGGTGTTTCCCTTTCATAAACATATAATAATTGAAATTTTTTGAACTTCAAATCTCATAATTTACATAATACTTTATAATATGGTCATTATCAATTAAATTATTCCTCAAAAAATCTAACCTTTATGAAATTTCTAATTTATTTTTTTACCAAAATAATCCCACAACCTTTCCACTTTAATGTTTTTTCATTGTTATCCATTCTCTTTTTTTTTTTTATAAATTCCTTCGATATATTTCTATTAATAGAAAAATATGTTACAATGAAAGTCTTTCATACATCCAAAAGAGTGATCTAGGAGATCATAAATGCCACCATGGATAACCAAAGACACAAGAAAAACTAGCAGTAGACAAAATTTAGCAAAATGGGACTACCCTACTCGAATATAGGAGAACTAGAAACTACAACAGAGACAATTGCAATCCTTCAGTTCCCCTAATACTCTTACTGAGCCATGCAAGATGCTATAAGCAAACTACAGTAGTACATATCAACAACCCAATGGAGATATTGACAAAAAAATCATAAGATAGCTTACAAAAAACAAGTTCTAACCCACAGTAAACACTAATACAATATACATAATGGACTTATTAGACAAAAAATGATTACTAGTGAAAGAGGAGAAGAGTTTGCATGAGAAGAGGTCTGAGATGGATTGTTGATGATTACATGCACCTCCTAATGCTCATTAGAGTCAGTCTTTGAATCATATAATACAACACTCCACTCGAGTCAATCTGACCACAATATCATCCAAGTTATACCTGATATCCCTTAAGATTATCTTGGTCTCCTCCGGACCTAGAAAAAACTTGTAGTTATCTACCTTATTATCCTGAATTACCATGCTTATTAGATTTTCCAAATGATGATGCAAACTAATTGAATGAAGGAAGTGAATTATTCTCTTACAAAACTTCTCGGGATTTGGAACCCACTTGAGGCTACTTCCTCCAATCTCTGAATTATAGAAGTATTCACGATCACCAAACTCCTTAGCCTTCTAATGGAGAATTTCCTTTCTGACCTCTAAAGGGGAAAACTTGAAAAAAATTTCCATGAACTCCCATCCAAAAAAATGCCAATGTCACAAAGAGGATGGCCCAAGTGCGCCACCACTGCAAATAGGAAGACTTTGTTGAGGAGCCATATAAGAATATGACCTACAAATAGAATAAGAAGTGGTGATTCGAGAATATTGAACTACTGAGATGGAAAAATAAAAGAGAGGGCAAGACCCCAAAACAATCTGAACCACAAACCCTGTAATAGAGAAGGAGAGAAATTTATGTGGGTGGGAGAAGAAAAATTGGAACCCACTATACTTCCAAATTGATACCTACCAAAACTTCCCTAAACCCTAAACTTTGTGTGAACCTAGAGCTGGATGAGTTAGAAATGTTTGAAATACTGAAGTTCTAGCGATGCCATATCCATTTTCAAAACCAAATGAAGAAGGTGCCACGGTACCACACTCCACATACTAACACTGTGCAACTAAATGAAATCTCGATTGGGTCCAAGTTCTAAGGTGTCGTAATGGGTAATACTACCACCAAAGACGAACCAGACTTCAAGTTGTGTAAAAAGAGAAGAAATAAAATTTACACATATGGAGAAAAAACAAATGACCCAGAGGAGAGTTGGCTACCTTACAGTTAATGCAAATATGACCAAGTAATAACGAAACCTTTTCCAAAGAAAAAGACAACCATATAATGGTCGTATGAGGAGAGTATAATAAAAACAAACATCTGTTTAGTTCTACATAAACCTCTCTTTTGCACCACGAACTTTTTAACGATTGTGGATTTATACAAACAACAACTAGAACATTGTGTTTTTGCAACCCTAGGTCTAGGACCATGCATATATAACATGGCACATACATGATAGGTCGAGATTTGCAAGTGAGGTGAGCAACATGAGCGTTCAACATGGTGAGCTAAGTGTACAATCCAAACCAGTACTCTACCATCCCAAAAAACTTCGACATGATAAGCTCATAAATGGAATTTCCCCATATGTCAGGGAAATCTTTGTCTGCGACCAATCCACCATGAGAGGGAAGATCCATCCCAAAATAGACAATATGAATTTTGTTGCTAAAAACATTATCATATACATAACTACATCCTCCCACCTACTCGCATTTAAGTCGATCAGACTTGGGTAGGTGTGGCATGGTTTGGAAACCGTGAGATTGCGACATGAGGGACATGCAGAGCTAGGTGTAGATTAAGGCTCTAATGTCAAGGGAAACCACCCTATAAGCCCTACATAATACTTTCATGCCAATTATAACCTCAGTTGATAAACTAACGCTGGGAAAAATCCTCATTCCGATTATTCCTCCTACCGAGAACCGTTGACCGTGAGAGCACCCCCATCGGTGATTTTCATTATTATCCCTTATAATACAAAAGTCGTGGAAATATTGGTTTTTCATTACTATCCCTTCGAAACCAACATTTCCACGACTTTTTTAATATAGCTTATATATTTACAATGCGCTTTACAATGCATGGTTTATGCACTTTTCCACAAAACACCAAATGCAAGCTTGATGCATTAAAGCCATTGTTAAATTCAATGTCTGTACTTTTTGATATAAAATTTTATTTGGGCATCCCATGGATCATATAATATCAGTATAATTCAGTAAAAAATGCATATATCTGGATTGATTTTTTCTTATAATTCAAATATAATATTAAATAAAATTACATAAAAATATTAAACAAAACGTAGATGTAAGAAGCACTATATATGTAATATATTACGTTAGTTGACTAAGAGAATTTAATTTATTTTTTACTTTTAATAAATAAAGAGGTCCATCGCTATATAAATTACAGGGTTTTTTTGGATGGAAGAAAGCTTATTATGTTGTTAATAATAATGGTGAGAATTGTGACATTTGAACAAATATGTGTGGTTACTATAGTTTCAATGGTGAAGTTGATACAAGAGGGATGGTGAAAGGGAGAAAGGAGAAAATATTGAGGGAGAAATTGTAAAATGTTTAGATTAATTTATAATTTATCTTTGTACTGTATGTCATTTTATTAAATGATTTGTTAATGTCAAAATGGACAATAAAATTATAAGGGGATGGATTTAAATTCTTTATATTATTTTCATAGGCAATGACGAGATTAGTTATCATGAAAATTATACACTAAGCATTTGTATTTTGGATTGAGAATGAAAGTGTTGGTATTAAGGAGGGGAGTATGCTAATCTTGTAGCAAATGGAAACCCTTTCCAATCATAAATCTAATAAGAATATGGTAGAAATGTCAAACAAGAGAAAAGACCATAACCCAAGGCATGTGCATGGTGGAATAATGTTCTTGGAGATTTTGCTCAATTTTTAATCCACCCAGATCATCCAAAAATTAATTAAATTTTTGGAATGGTGAGAACTCTAACTTTTTAATTTAGTGTATTCTAACAACTAGAGGGAAGTTTGTTACAAGATTATACAACCATTTAAGGTATTTCATCAGATAAATTACAAGTATTGTATGCATAATATAAATTTATGAGAGTATTTGAATATTCATAAGAATGTCAAGTCTCTTATGTTTTATAAGAGTACTATATCTTCATAAATAATCAAGAAGAACTCATATATAATTATGTCCATGAAACTAGATATTATTCAAATCCTTTTACTAATGTTTAAATTATCTATAATATTTTTAATCCTTGTGGATTAACTTGTACACACAACCAAGTTTTTTAATGTCATTGTGTAACACCCCCTTCCCACATCTACCCAAGTAACTGGCCAACAGGGGTAAACATGTGACGAGAGGCTACTATTATGAGATTCAACCTCCTATGTGACCTTAATGAAGTGGAATCGATAGAAAACACAACTTGATAACTTTGTACAACAACCACAACACCCCCAAGAGGTAACCCAACCATTCAGGGTTCTTACCCTTGGGTCACACTGACATTTTTATCCCCTTTGAGCCATAGCCGCAAACATAACACTGCATTCCATGGGCTAAGAGGCTATAGATGTAGGAATAACACTGCATGCCAACAGCTAGTGCCCCAAATGCTCAGTTCTGTGCCTGCGGCTCCGGGATTTGAGCTACCTTTTCAGGCCTAAAACCAAGGTCACTTCCCAGAAATTCATGAAAACTTAAGGGATTGTAAATAAAAATAGGAAAATGATATAAAAGTAATCACATCAACAAGAACTTATCTGGACCTCTCCTAGCCATGACAAGAATTTTTTCAAACATGTCACAAACATTGAATCTACAAGTGTAAACAACAAATTTAAGCATGGGGGTCTCATAATTATCTGAGAATCATTAAGAATACTTGATCCCTTACATAATTAGTTGAAATACAATCTATTTTACCATAGATACATCGTGCATTCATTAACAAATAAAAACATGGATAGAACCATACATCGTCACTGATAAAATAAATGTTGATAACCAGCATAATAACAACATAAATACAATGGATACAACAAAAATAGAATCCACATAATAACCGATACATTTTCACATCAAATACAAAAGGAATGATCTCTTCATTACTGAATGTAAAAACTAACAAGAGACGAGACTTCCATGTTCCACTTGACAATAGATTGGTTGAGCCAAATATCTCTTCATCCAATCACCCCCTGGCCATATTCCAAGCATGAATGTGGGACTCATAACCAACCAAAAAGAACCAAACAAGCATGAATTCTACTGGGGTTCTCTGCCTACACCTTGAGGAATTTGATTGCCTCCTAGTCTCTTAGGCTTTACCATAATCCACAATCCAAATCAGGCATAACTAGGCCCTAAAACGAGACATACTCTCCAGGATTTACCTTACATCCCATCCCAAGACTACTAGGCCCAACGGAGATAAATCCACCTCTTAGATTTACCGTATATCCCGTCATTCATTGACAAGGATTCTTGGGCCCACTGAGGCACACAATATGGCTTTACCACAACCGACACTCCGATTGAAGGGTTACTAGGCCAGTGGATTTACCGCGATCCATAGTCCAGTTCAGCGACCACTATGCCATGTGTTTTTCATTTTAGTGATCCACCCCACTCAACTTTGAATCCATCCAGAAATCCAGCTCAACCGAAGTATGAGAAACCCATCTCATCAAAGCTATACATAAATGGAAAGGCTAGGCTGAAAAACAATGTCACACCTAGAAAAAACCATACCATGACAGAAAATAACTACATGCAATACCATTCATGACATATCTAGTAAGAAAATCACATATGCAAATCAATAACTGCAAATAATCCTGTTGTAGCTACTTGATCATGCTCTTCCTTGCTTTCTTTGCCTTTATTTCTCCAATTCCAAAGTGATCCAAGAAAACTCTAAGTGTCCAACAGTGAGAAAGAGAGAGAGCTCCAAAAATGAATTGACAAAAGGTACCAATTGATTCTCAGAAGCCTTTTTATCAATGAGACCTCTATTTTCTTCATTTTCCATTATTTTTCTTCATTTTCCTCCTCACATGCAACCTGTGACCTTTCATCTCCCTTTTCTCCTAATTTCCATTAATTTCATAAATAAATGTGCAAAATATGCCATTTTTCTTTTCCAAAGACTTTTCCTTTTCTTTTTCCAATTTCCTTAGCCATATTAACCAAATGAACACCCACTATGATGTTTTTCCCAACGTTCAACTTGGAATAAGTGTCTCATCAACCGTGGTTATTATTTTTAACTTTTATTACATGGAATTTTCGCCAGGGATGTTACACATTGAGGTCAAGTGCAAGCCTTAAATGAATTTAATAAATAAATACCCCATCGGTGGTTGCTTAGTCAAATGGTACTTTTGTTACATGTGAAATATACATGCTTCATTATAATATCTCATGATGAACAAACTTAAAGAAAATGATCAAAAAATAATTATATATATTTTTAAACCATAACATGAATATTTATATTATAAATTTACATCTTGAAATGTAGTAGTACAACATCATTACAATAGATTTTGGATATTTTTTTTGTATTATCCAACTTACAATATTGATAACTATATTTATTTCTAATCTACTATAATATCTATATGTATAGACTTTCCATAATATACCCTAAACATACAACATTTTAACTTCCATGGTCAACTAGGATTTTTCTCCATCACCTTAGCCCTTGTTTCATTCAAATCTAGTAGCCAAAAATGTTCATTATCCACATAGTTGTCTTATTAGAAGGAACTGTTTTGATTGCGAGCCAATTCTTGTTTCCTTTGTTCCATTTTCCTTCTTATATATCCCAATTTCTCCTCCAATCAATGTGTATGTGGTCAATTAATTGTTCCATCACCATGGTTAAGGAAGAAGCTAACTAGTTATACCTGATTTTAAGTTTCTAGGTATCCTCCTTTATCTCTTGAAACACATAGTCTCCTCCACTTTACATTTATCAATCCCCACAATCCATGTTGAGATTTCACACCTCTGGTATTTCCAGGTATCCAGCCTTTGTACAATTCTTTCCTTGTTTTCCTATTCTAGTTCATTACCTCCAAATTTCCATGACATCGATGTTACCAAGCATTCCCTTGGTTACCCAATGCCCTATAGTTATACCCCCACTTACCTCTACTCTGATTTGTTATAATACATATGCTTGTAGCAACATGAAAAATTTCCAGCCAAACTTTTATAAATGTAGAGCTAAATAAGTAGCTAAGAATATTGAATAAAAACAAAATTTTTGACATGCTTCGTGCAATTAATATAGCCCCTTTAATGATTAACCATACTTCAAATAGAGGCGAGCCTCTAGACAAACTATATTGGGTAGTGTGTTGCCTTAAATTGGACCCATGCCTCCCTAATACTCCATCTTGTCACCTCATGTACACATCCACTTCCTAGAATGATGTCCATTCTTTCAACACTCTTGAAAGCCTCACAAATATGTCTTCATAATACCCAAAATTAGTGTTTTTGACCTTGCATTCCTCCTTCCCATGAGGGAACAACTTCCAATTACCATCATGATACATTTCCATTTATTTTTTTCTAGGAATGACATCATTCTTGATTCCATATAGTCCTTTCCCTTGTATAATCTTTCTTTGAAGGGACTGTTGTCTCCAATTCATGATTGTATGACATACATTACATATGATGAATTTGAACATGTAATCAACTAAATCCCATGCCTTCATGTTAAGAGTGCTTTTGTTAAGCCAGCCCGAAATGCTAGCTAGGAATGTAGTATCCATGATTCCCCTATATAATAATTTCCTTTCCCTTCCTATAGTCGTCGCATTCCAATACACACTTCTTAGACACTTGCATGCTTGTGTTAGGTGTCTTTTGAGGTTTATTCATTATGGTATAACATAACATGTTAAATTTCAATTAGTTCAATGACTCATTGATTCAAATTTGCTCCCCTGTTTGCTTCTTTATTGTTTTGTCTTAGAGCATGTAACACCTCAAATTTGTCTTGTTTTTTAAACAAACCACGAACTCTATACAACATGATACTTGTCTTACATCCTCTAGATTAGAATCAACCTTGAGATGACGAATTAAAATATGGGAACCCCGCGACTATAATTTTGTTATAATTAAGAGAGGAGGCTTGAAGAAGACCTTGGAATAGCCCATAGGCCTCAACCTGATCTTTGGAGGCAGAGCCTAATCACCACGGATATAAAATTTCTAATTATCCTTCGGGGAAAGAAGAACCTCCTTCTCCCTTACCACTCTTCAAAAATTAGTCATAATTAACTACAATTAATACTTTGAATTTGATCATAATGCATAGTTATTTTTTCAAAATTTTAAAAAATATATTTAATAATATAGCTTTCTTTAATTTATATTTATTTTACAAATTCATTTAAAACTTAATCCAAATTTTAACTCTTTATATAACTATATATATAAACCAAAAGTTCATAGAGATTATTGATAATAATTAAAATTTCATCATCATTGATTATAACTAATAACATCTATGATAACCCGAGATAGTAGTCAAAATCAACCATGTGTCATGCTAACATAAAATTAAATATCACCTATTACATACTAATTTCATATTAATTCAATGTTATCTTTTCATTTTGACATCCTACAACTAAAAGCTAAAAAATAAAACAATATATCATTTATGGTAATTATTTTTGTTGCACAAATATAAATATTTGTATTAAAATGTGCGTGCCTTGTATATTGAAAGTAATTGATTTATCTTTCATGTATAACTGGTATAGTACTAATTATTATGTATTCATGATTTATAAATATAAAGTATAACTATTAATATTTAAATTAAAATGTGCGTGTCATATATATTGAAAGTAATTGATTTATCTATCATGTATAAGTGGCATGGTCTTAATTATAACTATCATGTATTCATTATTTATAAATATAAATTATAACTATTCATGTAATTATATTTATCTATCATGTATTCATTATTTATAAATATAAATTATAACTATTAATAGTAGAAAAATTATTTTAAATTAGTATTAAAAGTTTTATTTTTTATTTAATTCTAATTTTCATAAATGACATGCTAATTTTTTATATTCTTATTCTTATAAATATATAAATAGGTATATTTTATTATGTTTAAAGATATTTTTAGTTGGCTTTTCACTCTTATATTTAAAGGTTTATTTGTCCGATATGGAAATTAAAATTATAT
This sequence comes from Pinus albicaulis, assembly GCA_034641835.2. Taxonomy (NCBI): domain Eukaryota; kingdom Viridiplantae; phylum Streptophyta; class Pinopsida; order Pinales; family Pinaceae; genus Pinus; species Pinus albicaulis. Next base: position 816,475,584 of record CM076583.1, on the reverse strand, counting down.
GGATACCATGAAACATGTTTATATTTATTAAAATACAAACGAGTTTGTTTAAAGAGTTTTATTATTATTTATAATAAAATTCAATTAAAATAAGAGTTATTTTCACTTTATTATAACAATAATATAGAATTTTTTCCATACATTTTTGAAATGATGTATATGGATGCTTTAGTTTTATTGGATTAAATTATAAACCTCTTGCATTAATCTTTTTAACCATAATCTATAGGTACCATATCCAAATGATGAAAAAATGATTAAATTTTTCATTATTTTTAATGAATAGAAAAGTAAGACATTTTAATCATTAAAAAAAATGAAATGAACTTTTTACTAAAAAAAAATTAGAGCTCAATTGGGTTGGATTTAATAGGGGAAACTCTAGGAGTTTCTTAATTTTAGGGTGACTTTAATTTTTATGAGGGTTTTACTTTGGAGGCATGGGGTACATTGAGGTAGTGCTGAAAAGTGTGGTGAAAAGTGTGATTGCATCGAGAGAGACCATATTAAATGGTTTAGTGACCCATGTTTAGTGACACATAAGTGGATCAAAGTCTAATCTATGTTTTTTTTTAATTGTCAAAAGATCTTGACTCTAGTGATATTTTAAAGTTATGGATTACCAATTCTCCATATGATTTTTGTTAAAAGAAATAAAAAAATTAAAATTAATTCATTAATTAACATATATCCATCTTAAGTAAGTACAAATTCATGGAAAATTTTTGTTAGTACTTAAAAAGAGAGTAAAAATTAATTAATTAACTAGCATAGATCTATCATATCTTCATATTTAGCATATATCTAAAAGAATCAAATCTTTGAAGATACAAAACTCTTTTTAAGTACAAGACTTAAAAACATATATGTATCATTAAAAATATATTTATATAAAAATATTTTAAATTTTTATATGATATAAATAATATTATAAAATATATATGTTATAATATGATTTATATCATATAAAAATTTAAAATATCTTTATATAAATATATTCTTATTTTTAATATTATTAAAACCTTTTTATGAATATATTTTTAATATTATTAAAACCTTTTTAATATATATAGTTGTATTTGGAGTTTCTCTTTGACAAGTTTTATAATTTTTATTTAAATTTAAATTTCTAAACGGATATGCATAATATAGATTAGGTATACATATATAAATACTATTATAAGTATTAATTTTTTATATATTTATTAATTAAATTTAAATACAAATTTCTAAAATATCATGGCTACAAATATGAAGAATCTGTTTTTTAATTTATAAAGTAAAATGTTAGTTTTTATATATTTCTAGTTTTATTAAAACATATATATGGTAAATTGTTTCTATTTATATTTTATATATATTTCAAAATTTTATATAGAGAAATATTCTTATTTCAAATTCTATTGTAATATAAATTATATATATATATATATATATATATATATATATATATATATATATATATATATAATTTAGAGAAATAATTTATTGTAAATATTATATTTTTATATGATTACTATTTAAATATAAAAATTAAAATGTCTTGATTATTAATATGAATTATTATTTATTTATTTTTAATTTAAAATTTATTTTTGTTTATAATTTTAAGGGAATGTAGGCTTTCACAACTATCCATATTGTTAGAAGCTTTCAGAAGAAAACTATGTATGAGATTTTTCATGTTCAACATTTTCGGTGGACACTCCACCTATCATCAGGGATTAGAAAACTTGTTGAAAATGAAACCAATGCTAATGAACCTTAAATAGTTGTGGATCCAGAGTAGCTGATATAGGAGAATCATAGAGTAAATGGTCAAGATTTAATTAAAATTAAAATAAAAGGTCCAAAAGTAGTTGTTAGGGGGAATGTGAAAGGATCTCAAGGTGTAAACCTTTCCCCGATCTTTACACCCAAAAAAGGTTTGCATCTTGAGAGATTTTATCATTCGTCGCACTTCGTAGATCTAAAATTTATATGGACCTATGCTAATTAATAAAATTATAAACATTGTTAGAAGATTTCGAAAGAAAATTGTATATGAGATTTCATGTCCAATGTTTCGCGTGGACACTCCACTCGTCATCAGGGACTATAAAACTCGTTGAAAATGAAACTAGTGTTGATGAGCCTTAAATTAAATGAGAATCCTACATTTTCCACTAGTTTCACCCATTGAGCAAGGAAATGATGTCATTATTTCACTCATGATTCTCCTTTAGCACCCGTCCCAGTAGGTTTTTTAACTATCAATGAAGATAAAAAAAGGCATGTACTGATTCTTCCTTCCCTTGGTGTGACCAGGTTTAGGGAGCTAATGAGAAACATCATTTATATTTTTGGAGTCCAAAAAAGCATGTTTGTGTTGACAAACATGTCATTATAATTGTTGGATTTCCTTCCACTTACTAGGATAGTTTACAGAATGATATGGAACTACCACCTCCTGACACTGTAACTTAACATGTGACCAACTATATTGGCCACACCCCCCTACCCCACAATGACCACACATGTGATGTCGCAAAATTTTAATCTCAATAAGAAAAGAAATATAATGGTACCCACTATTATAAAGCCATCGAGGCCACAAACATGCAACATGGCACAATCTCACTAGAGCGTAAAATAGAGGAAAAAGCCTCATGAATTGTAAACCAAAAAACCTTTAGTAAGAACAAGACCACCTTTCCCCCATTACAGGTACACAACTACATTAGATAGGGATGAATGAGGAATAAACTCCACCCAACTAAACCTAGCAAAGCGAGTAAGCCATGCTTTATGTTGAGAGCATAGAAGACTAAAAAACCCATATAAATCCAGAAATAATAAGGAAACCATACTCAAGAAAATAAGAGAAGTCACATTCCCCAAAAAAAATGAAACCACTAAGTCTTGACCAGGCCAGAAACAAGGAAAAACCAAGCATCTTAACCAAGGGATGTATATTACTTGATAATGCATGCAAGGATGAGCTAAAAACTTCCAAAGTAGAAAGCCACAACTTGAATGCTTTATTATAATCTTCCACCAATTGTACAACGAAACATCACGATTACCAACCATAGTATTCCCGCCAACATGAGTATTAACCTCCATTGTATTAGAACAGTCCCCACCATCATCTTTCACTCCCCTCTTAATATCCCGGTGAGTTGGTGGCCCCGAACTCATGTGCTAGATGCCCATCCACCCCCATCATCAATTTTTTTAAATATATTTTATCATCATTTAATTTTCACCTTTATACATATTTTTAACCTTTCCATGTTTTTTTTTAATTATTTAAAATAATTACTTTATTTTTAATAAGTACATATAATCTTCAATATATCACTTCTTTATTTTAAAAAAATTAATCATTACAATGAATATCCCCACACCCTCTGTAGGTTTTGACTCTGTACAGATAATACCTGGAAATGTATTCTTAAAAAATAAAAATATATATAACGGTGAGAACATAAAATATATACAAGGTTTTTTCTCCTGGAACCCAAAACCAGGAAAACTATATTGGTTTTTCATTATTTCACTTTCAATGTTACAATACATTATATACATGTCAAAGCATTCGTAAACCCCTTGGAACATAACCCTATTTCCTTTTACCGGATCTATAAAACCATGTGAAAAACTGTCATGCATAAAGCCATGCAGAAACATGGGAAAAACCACCAAAAAAAAAAAATTCAGGGCATTGGCCTAAATCCTGCGCAGGGGGGGTTAACACTCCCCTTGCATACCCATCAACAAGGGAAACCTCCCCTCAAATCCCCATTTTTTCATGGTGCATATAAGTCATGTAAATAATATAACACACACCCAACACCCTCCCCCAACTTATTTTATTTTATTTTATTTTTTATAATAAAAGAATGATTCAAAAGTGAAGTGTATGTGTGCGCGCGTTTGAATTTATTACACCGTAAGGCATTCCCATTTGAGAAAAACTCCCCATTTTCCATTGTGTACCTGTCTGCATTATCGAATTGAAAGTTAGGCCATTGAATATTTGTATACCATCAGATTAATAGTTAGTAGTTAAGAAAAAAACTAATAATTAAGGAAATTAAACATAATAATAGTTAGGATGGGAAACAATATACAACCAGTTAGGCAAAACACTTTATACTACCCTTCCTCCCTTCCTTCCTTGCTTTCATTGCTTTCACGGGATTTTTCCTCGGTGGAACAATGTCGCATTTAATTTGCAGTTACAGATTATGGGGTCCTCCAGGAATTGAGTATATATTTTACTTTGTCTCGCCCACATCCTCCTCATTAAATAGAATGGAATCCCTTTGGCACTCGTCAACATTAGTCATGTAATGTGTTTCATAATATTTGTATACCATTTTCAGATTTTTTTTCTTGTGGAATCCATTATTTAATTGTATAGACCATATGTATCCTTTGTCACAATTGAATCCCATGGCCTTTGTGGAATGCATGAATTTTGTACATCCAATGGACAAGCCCACATACACAAAGGGAATCCTACCTAAAAAATCCAAGATTTTTCTGCACTCCTTGGTGCTGAATTAGGAAGACGTTATGGACACAAATTGTATGGAAATCATGCCTCTCAAGGGCGCCATGATGAATGAGGTATTTCACTGTAATTGAAAGACAAGGAAGGGGAAAAATCTTTGGAAGACCCTGGTTCAAATTTATGGAGAGGGTGTGGACTTGTTCAATAGGGAAGATGAGATCTAGACATTCCAGTGCACATATGTATAAAATTTGTTTTGTGAATTGAACTGAGTTTATTTCATGTTATGTACATAACTATAGGATAATTCTGCACCATCCCACAAAGCTAAAGTAAAGGTACCATCTGAACTGATATTATAGGTCCAATTTTTCCATTTACAGACCCAATCCATAAATATGCAACACATTGAGTATAATTCCATGTAAGGAAAACCAAAAGTCGTGAATGTTTTAGGATATGTATTCTTGATCTAAATTTATTTCTCATGCTTCAAAATTTATATTCTTTCTATATATTCATTGCCCAAGAAAATTTGGCCACAAGGGACTTATTAAATATTTTCTCAATGGGAACATCGTGGGACTTACTGATCTGAATAAGGGAAAAATAGTTATTTTTATGCTAGCTCCCTCATCAGTATTAAAAATGTGTGATTAGGATCGTCTCAATTTAACCACTTGTGAAGGGATTTATTTGTCAAGTTTTTATGTGTCTTTGATGATCAAATTATGAGGTAATTAGTTTTTAAAAACTCATGTATAACAACTGAAATGTAGAAAATAACTCATAGCAATCACATAACACAATGGATGATAATGGAGTTCACCCCTCCTGGGCTACCTCTCCATGGACATGCTTTAACTAGCAAGGCCCTCTTGGGATTAAGAGTAAATGTATGATTAAAATCACCTATATTGCTCCAATGGATTTATAAATTGTACCACTAGTTTCAAAATACTCAAATACCCCAAAAATGACTATTCAACCTCTGAATTTGGTTCACGGCTGATCTAGGCTTGACCTCCCATCTTAGTGGCCATGGGATTGTTTAATCTCCAAAGTGACAAAATCACCTTCAGATGTGCTCCAACGCCTCTGCAAACTGTACCACTATGTTCAGAATATCAAATACATCTAAAAATTATTGTTCATTCACTCCATTTGTCCTTCAAATGATCTAGGCATGACCTTCCCTCCTAGTGGCCTTCGGCTTCAAAATTCTTCAAGTGACCAAAAACACTTGTATATTTGCTCCATTACCTCTAAAAGCTATTCCAATGGATTCAAAGCATGCCAATTTGCTGGGAATGACTTTTCCTGAGCCCTCCGACTTTGGTTAATGACTTTTCTAATGTAACATATGCCAAACCTTTGAATACGCTCCATATTTATGAATCGAACCTTTGTGCCACCATAATGATTTACCCAAAGTTTAATAAATGCACATGGACTATGGTTTAATGAAATATGTGGAATAAATATATTAATAAAGTTTTTAATTAATAATATATATATATATATATATATCCAACCTTAATTAATTAAAAATAATTCCAACACATAAAAATCATCATGAACCCAAATTCAACCTTGGAGGACATTCGGAAAATTTCACCTTCACAAACCAAACTGGAAAATCCTGTAGTGACATTTGTCACAGTCCAATTGGGCAAAAACTGAAGAAGATTCTCTAAATGTTGACTAGGCTGCCATGTCATCACCTCTACCTATTCTGCAATTAAAAAAAAAAAAAAATTGCTTGTTTTGAACGACGATCATTAGACCATAACTTCTTCATCTGAACTCAGTTTTCAACGAAACGAGTTGTGTTGGATTCCTCGCAATGAGCCGATCATTTTTGTTCTAGTTTGGTGAAATTCTAAGCACTTTCAATTTTGAGCTAATTTTTGTCCCTGATCCAAATCCGATCACTCCTTCCCATTGACATGCTTTTGGACCCACAAAAGCTGGTTATATCATGAGAGTTAAGAACTCTTCTATTTTCAAAGTTCTATGATCTTGATTCTACTTGGAAAAATCACCATGACCACCAATTCTCCACTGACATGCCTTGCCTTGCAAATTTCTTGGCTCTTCAACCATTGTTCTCCTTTTGTTGTTGATCCAATCCAACACTTACTGGATGCTTTATGAAATAGCACTTTGATGTACCAAATTGATTCCTTGGTGTCTTTTTACTGAGAATAATGTTCCTCCTTTGCAAAATCATGCTCTCTTTGGAAACCACTTTTCCAAATTAAGCCCATCTGAGTGAACTACCACAACGAGTTCCAACTTCGGTAAAATCAAGAAAATAAATGACCATTCTTTTATATCCATGGTTCCAAATTCCACATATGTAGGAATGCAATTTCCATCTCCTTCTCTTCTTGGTGTCAACACATAAAATGGTCTACAATGGCTGCATATTTTCTTCGCTGAAAATTCTTTAACATCTTGTCACAACACAACATATTCAGATTCAACCATCAATCTGAAAAACTCATCATGCAAGAAACATAACTTGATGACATATCCTCTTGCTCCTTCAAAGCAACAAATTTCACAACATGTTAACATCTCTATGTACTCTTACATCTTGGTGTACTCTTAGCTTTCTACCTACTTTGCTTTGAAATTTTCCCGTGCACAGCTATCTTCTTCCAGCATCTCGAAATATTATGGTTATCCAAACCACAAAAGGAACATGCAAACTTTCTCCAAATCTTATGTGAGAATTTTCCATTTTTATTATAATCAAAAGCAACTTGATTAAAAGAAAATTTATACCTTGAACATTCACCTTTGTCGCCTTCGTGAGGAGGTGAATTTTATGAGGTAGTGGCTCTCTTCGGAATACCAACAATGCATTCAATGACTTTAGAGATTTCAACATCCTCTTGTTTTCCATTCTCATTAGCTGCATGCTTATGAACACCTTCTTGAAAAATGGGTGTAAAAATTTTGCATTCCTCATGAACAAAATCTTCACATGCTTGAGGTAATGAACATGAAATGAAAGCCCTTCTTGGAACACCTTCATGTGCCTTCAAGGCTTTAGAGCTTTCTCCATCATGTTTTCCATAACCAAGACCCAAATACTTAGGCCTTTCCTCAACAACGATTGGCTCAAATATTCCTTGAGCATGTTTTCTTAACCCTTTACCTTCCTAGCCCATCTTCATCAATAATTTGGACCCTATTCCTCTAGTGTGTCTTTCAAAATAACCTACACATTCATTTTGAGAGGAAATTCAAGATAGACTTGTATTTCATACCTCTTTATCATGCTCATACATGGTTAAGGCTTCCTTGGCATCATGGAGCTAAGTTTCCATCTCATGCATATTTTCAAGAAGCTCTTGCTTCTCCTCCTTCATGGAAATCAACTTCTCTTCAAGTTTATGCTCTCCCTCTTATTTTCATACTTATCTTGCATCATATAAATCATGATGTAGATTTTCTGCAACATCTCTTTATCAAAGGGTTTTTCTAAGGAAGATTGACTAGACGCATTACTTAATGAAGTTTCTATCACACCTGTAATGTATACAAATATTCTTTGCTATGATTTGAGATCTGAATTCTCAATATTGACTTCTTTTCCTTCACACATAAACTTTCAAGTTCATTGTTAAATTCTCCTTGCAAAAATTCAAAAACCAATAGAAGAATTAGTTATCCTTGGCTAAAATGAGCTAAAATTTTGCTTTGCTACTAACTTGATCCGAATATGGGAAAAATAGTTATTTCTATACTATCTCCCTCACCAGTATTAAAAATGTGTGATTAGGATTGTCTCAATTTAACCACTTGTGAAGGGATTTATGTGTCAAGTTTTTATGTGTCTTTGATGATCAAATTATGAGTTAATTATTTTTTAAAAACTCATGTACATCAACTAAAATGAAGAAAAATAACTCACAACAATCACATCATATAATGGATGATAATAAATTTCACCTCTCTTGGGCAACCTCTCCATGGAATTGCTTTAACTAGCTAGGCCCCCTTGGGATTAAGAGTAAAATGTCTTATTACAAGCACCAGTATTGCTCCAATGGATTTATAAAATGTACCACTAGTTTCAGAACACTCAAATACCCTAAAAATTACTATTCAACCTCCGAATTTGGTTCACAATTGATCTAAGCTCGACCTCCCATCTTGTTGGCCATGGGCTTTTTTAATCTCCAAAGTGACAAAAGCACCTTCAAATGTGCTCCAACGCCTCAGAAAAATTTACCACTGTGTTCAAAACATTAAATAAATCTAAAAATGATTGTTCATTCACTCCATTTGGCCTTCCCTCCTGGTGGCCATGAGCTTCAAAATTCTTGAAGTGAGCAAAAACACCTGTATATTTGCTCTATTTCCTCTTAAATTTGTTCCAATGGATTCATAGCATGCCAATATTCTAGGAATGACTCTTCCTGAGCCAAAATTGGTTGAAATTTTCTCAAGATATGATCCATTAAATTTTCCCCTAGATTCTACCTCTAAATCTGGAGAACTGCCAGTTAACTTGGACAAATCTGGAAGTAGCGTCGGATTTGGAAGTGGAAAATTTATGCCAACTTAATCTCAGCTTAATTAAATCTTAACTGCAGATTAACGAGTGATAAGTGTGCACTAAGCTCGTTTTATGGTGATGCTTGGTCACGGTTATGTGAATGGGTCATATGGAGGAGTGTTGGCCCTCTCCATTCCACCATCCGAGGCCAAAATACACTTGAAATAACAATGGGGCACATTCCCTAACAAGTAATAATGAATGGCCCATTGGTATCAGGTAGTAGTAGCTAGGGGGAGGTCACGAGGTCGAACCCCGACGCCCTCCATAAATTTTGCAACCTTTAATAATATACACCCTCCAACTTTGGTTAATGACTTTTCCAACGTAACATATGCCAAACCTTTGAATACACTCCATATTTATGAATCGAACCTTTGTGCCACCATAATGATTTACCCAAAGTTTAATAAATGCGCATGGATTTTGGTTTAATGAAATATGTATATATATATATATATATAGATATATCCAACCTTAATTAATTAAAAATAATTCCAACACATAAAATTCATCATGAACCCAAATTCAACCTTGGAGGACATTGGGAAAATTTCACCTTCACAAGCAAAACTAGTGAATCCCGTAGTGACATTTGGCACAGTCCCATTGGGAAACAAATGAAGAAGATTGATATATATATATATATATATATATATATATATATATATATATCCAACCTTAATTAATTAAAAATAATTCCAACACATAAAATTCATCATGAACCCAAATTCAACCTTGGAGGACATTGGGGAAATTTCACCTTCACAAGCAAAACTAGTGAATCCCGTAGTGACATTTGGCACAGTCCCATTGGGAAACAAATGAAGAAGATTCTCTGAATGCTGACTGGGCTGCCATGTCATCAACTTGTACCTGTTTTGCAATTTTATTTTAAAAATTTTGCCTGTTTGGAACGATGATAAGCAGACCATAACTAATTTATCTGAACTCAGTCTCGATGAAACGAGTTGTGCTGGATTCCTGGTGACTGGCCGATCGTTGTCGTTTTGGTTTGGTGCAATTCTGAGAACTTTGAATTTTGAGCTAATTTTTGCCCCTGATCCAGATTCTGGTCACTCATCAGGAAACTAAAATTCTCGGGTATAGGTAACTGATTTTCGATTTTACCAATGTGACAGTCTTTAGATAATATCTTGTTTTCATTTTTTCTTTCATTTTTTCAATCTTCAACACGGTATCTACAATTCTCGCATACATAGAGGGAAGCCTGCCTTAAGAATCCAATATTGTTTTACACTCGGTGATGAATTGGGAGGACGTTTTGGACACAAAGTTTTTGGAAATCACGCCTCTCAAGGGCGCCATGAAAAATGAGCTCTTTAAATGTAATTGGAAGACAAGGAAGCAAAAAAATCTCAAGAATGCACTGGTTCAAATCTATGGAGAGGGCGTGGGCTTGTTCAACAAGGAAGATAAGATCCATACATTCTAGTGCACACATGTATAAAATTTGTTTTGTGAAGTGAACTAATTTTATTTCATGTTATGTATATACCTATAGGAGAATTTTTCATCGTCCCACAAAGCTAAACACAAGGTACCGGTTGAAGTGATATTAGAGATCCCATTTTTCCATTTACAAGACTAATCCATAAATATGCAGCACATTGAGTATAATTCCATGTAAGGAAAAACAAAATTCGTGAATTTTTTAGAATATGTATTCTTGATATACATTCATTACCCAGGATTCAAAATTTGTATTCTTGCTCTATATTCATTGCGTAGGAAAAAATTTCCACAAGGGAGTTATTAAATATCTTCTCAATGGGAACATCATGGCGCTTATACTAGGAAACTGAAATTCTTCGGTCCAGGTAATTTATTTTCAATTTTCCGAATGCCACAGTCTTCAGATCATTTCTTATTTTCATGTTTACCGTCATTTTCTCAATATTTAACTTGGTATTTGCAATTTTTTCTCCAACGTTTTTTGACTCTGGTTTCTCTTATAAGGCTTCCCTTCTGGATAACCAGAGTGTGGTGGATTCCCTTTTCTAGCGCTACCAAGATCAATTTCTAAATCCCTAAGCGTGCTCTCTAACTCTGCAGTTTTTCCTTCAAGTACTTTAATTTGGGTGCCATGTTCCTTTGAAACAATTGATGATGTTTACACATAATTGAAAAATCCTTGTTTGCATGTTGATATTCAACAATGTTCCCTAAACAACTGACACCATTTGTGTCCTGAAAAATTTTGTCCAATGTGATGGATGTATTGTATGTTCTGAAGACTTATGTTGTAAGGCCTAACATAATTTCCTCGATATAGGAATTCAAATTAATAGTGTCAAGATTATCAAATAAGGTATCCCCTTCGCTTTTTCTCTTTTTGAATTTGCCAATGGCTGTGAATACTTGTTCATCTACCTAAATTGTGTTAAAGTAATGAATGGAATCCTTACCTAGGAAATCAAATTGTAGAGACTTTGGAGGAATTAAAGTCACATTTTCTACTTTCAATGTGCAAAAACCCACTGTATCAGCCTCATCATCATCCTTATCATTGCTATCCCTCATAGGAATCCTATCAATCAAGTACGTTTCCACTACAATCTGTCTACTAGTCTCATGCTCCTTGAGCACACTCTCTAAATCTGCAATTTTCCCTTCAATTATTTCCATTTTGGTACCATGTTCCTTTGAAATAGATAGTTGATGGTTACACAACATTGCAACGTCCTTGTTTTCACATTTATATTCAACAATTTTCTCTGAATAAATGACATTAGTTGTGTCCTAAGGAAGTTTGTCTAATGTAATGAATGCATTGTATGTTCAGAAGACTTTTGTTGTAAGGCGTGGCATAATTTTCTTGATATGGGCATTCAACTTACTTGTGTTAAGCTTATCAAACAAGTCACCCCCTTCACTTTTTCCATTTTTTAAGTCGTCAATTCCTGTGAAGAATTGTTCATCTACCTTAACTGTGTTGAAGTAGTGAATGGAATCCTTACGCGATCACCTGATAAAAAGGTGAAATTTTAATCAAAAAGCATTTACTGCAGCAAATGATAGTCTTCATGTATGTGGTCAATGATAAGGTATGTTGTAAGGAAAAAATTAGTATTACTTGTTATCGTTGATGATCTAAATAAAATGAGAAACATCGTCATTCTTATATTTATATGCAATCTTAGGACACAAGGTATTGTTGAAATGTTTCATTAGTTGTTTGTAAAAATGAAGTTAAGAATTGAAAAACAATGATTGCAAACATTGAACAGACTACTCTCTGAGAAGAGTGTGCCCTAATTACATAGGGCTATTATTTTGAAAACTGCATATAGAATATAACTCTATTACAATGCAGAGAAATAATTGCAAACATTAATTTAATTACAATTGAATTTTATTCTCTCCTCAAAGTGTTCCACATATATTCATTACAAAAAAATTGACTAAACAACAATTTAGTTTAGGTCTCTTCCCAAAGTGTGTGCAATCATTGTACAAAGGGCTATTGTTGGAGTGTTTCATGAATTATTTTGAAATTTTCATATAGAATATATTTTGTTTATTATAATGCAGAACAAGAATTGCAAACTACATTCTCAATAGAAATTCAAACACATTGTATGGTTGTAGTTAGGAAATAAAAATTTGGTCTGAGTCTCCATACATATTCCACACTTTAAATGATTGGTGCTTAAAATTCTTATGAAACCAAAGAATGAGAACTTAATATAGATGAGGAATCTAGATTGTGCTATGTTTGTTGGGATTGTTTCTGGATAACTTTGAAATATTTTGTTTCATGTAGGAAATATTTGGATTCTCTGATACTGTAATATTGAATCATATTCCCAACATCAAGTTCATGCATATCAACAATTTTTTTATCCTTTTATTGTTATCATTGAGATTTTGTAAGTTAGGAGATGTCATTCATCTTTCTTGTTATCCAGCAAAATTTATGTCTAGACTTGCTTTGAACTTTGAAGTATATCTTATATCAACTCAATTAGAAGCATCATATGAACAAATTTTATACAATGACAAAAAATTCTATAAATACCCTTGAAAATTACTAACATGTCAATGTCGGAATCATTAAGAATACAAATTGTTAGAGAATATCAAAATTTTTAGATAATCAATAACCTTACAACATCTCTTCCATACTGGGTTGGAGAGCACCTCTCAATGAAATAGAAAAAAAAAACATTTAAACGTGGAACCCCATATATATGTATATTATTATTATTATTAGAATGAGAATTTGTATTTATAAAATTTGTATTACAAGTGCAACAATTAAATTAAAAAGAGTGCAACTCTCACTATTAATATAATGCATAAAAGGTTCCTTGAAATACCATTTATAACAACAACAAAAAATTGACTTCCTTTAAATCTATTCTACTATGCATATATGTATAAATTTTCTAGAAAACTTTCAAAATTTGGTAGCACTTGCAATACATGCTAACCAACAGAAAGATGAATTACATCTCTTGGCATTGAGGGGGAAGTAGAATTGAAATCGAGTAGACAAGATTCTATATTTCTGATAGTATTAGTGGAGAAGGATGGCTCCATAGAACACTTGTTACGTGATAATTGTAGGTCATCAAATTGTTGGCAAAGGCTTGATAATTCGTCCACATTTTTTTGCATTGATGACTGTTGATTTATTAACATTTCCATGGTAGAGGTCACCCTAAAAAATAATTTTTATATTTGAGGTGTAGAGTGATAACTTCATCCTGAAGAAGATCAATTTTCTTCATGAGATGCTTTTGTTCTTCACTAGAGTGATGAGGCAGGCTAATGCCTATAAGCTTGCACAAGATGTTAGTAATTTCTAGGTCCCTATAATACTAGTGTATCCCCTTATTGTTATTGTTAGTGTATCCCCCTTATTGTTATTTTTGTGCCCATATAGTCCCCATATTGTTATTATTGTGCCCCATAGAAGCCCACTATTGTTATTGTTGTGCCCTTACATTGTTATTTTTATGTCGGCTAGGATTATATTGTGACCCCTTGGACTCCTATATATAGAAAGAAGGCTTTTTCATTTGTATCATCCAAGAATTTTTCATTTATGTAATGTAAAGGAGACTGCCCCCTCGAAGAGGCTTATTTCTAAGTCGTTGATCTATATTTTCTTCTATTTTGTGAGTTGGATTCATAACATTTGGTAACATAGGTTGGGATTCTAACATTTCGTTTCTTCAAACGGGTCCTCTTGGAATTTTTGATATAGCCATTTTTCTTCTAGGCTTCAGAAGTTGAAATGTTTACCACGTAGAGATGAAATCTTGATGAACTTAGTGTAAAAATTTTAGACCTTGGTTAGCTATATTTTCAGAGATATGATCTGCGGAAGTTAGGGTTTTTGCAGGATCCATAATTTCATCTCAAACAGGTGATCGACGGAAAATCCTCATAACTTTTGTTTCAGGCATCGGATTGGAATTTTGAAAAAGTGGCAGAAATTACACGACTTTAGTTTCTTATGTATCAAATTCAAAGCTGAAGGTCGAAAAAGTGACACTTGGAACACAATACAAGTTTGCTATACTGAATTAGTTCATAATTAGGTCATTGTGGGAGATCGGGCATAACTTTAGCTTGAAGAATACAAATTAGGTCTGACCCATGGCATTGGAAATAAGACTCAGAGGGCTACTATAGAATTGAAGATAAAATCTTGGGGATATGAAATTATAGATATACATCAATTTCAATATCGAGCTCCGCAAAAGCAAGAAAAAAGTGTGTATCTTTTTTTTTTCTAAATTGCATAAGCCTTGTTTGAAAATCAGTTTGATGTGATTCCAAGGGCATATTGAAGCATAGATATCAGTATTGGGTTCTAAAATTCCCCCCAAAAATAATTACACACCCATTAAGCCCTCATAAGGCTCTACTATGACTCATGAAGAGGAAGAAGTGCAACATGATATATCAAAATTGTGAGACCAATTGCAACAAATTTCACTCTCGCAAATAGTAAAAAAGAAGAAGAAATGGTAGCTAAGACGAATGGTTTGAAGAAAAACATGGATGGATTGAAGAAAGGTATGGAATATAAGATGGATGGTTTGAAGAATTGCATGGAAGCTAAGATCGATGGTATAGAAGAAAAACTGAAAGGAAACATGGAAGATATAAGAATGGTCTAAAATCAGACATGGAAAGTTTGAAGGAAGGTTTGACAAAGCTGCTACAAGAAATTATTTGTAATGGAAAAATGGTAGTGGTGAAACTCATGATGAGAAAAAAATAAATTTTAATCATGATTTCATAAACTCTAATGTTGGATTTAAGACCCACAATATTCCAAATATTGATAGGAGGAAGTTTGATGGCAAGGATCCGGTAACATGGATACTATAGATGGAGCAATATTTTGAACTCCATAATGTGAAAAACAAACAAATGGTACGCATTTCAACTTATATTTAGAACAACATAAAAATTGCCACTCTGTAAAATTTTACGGAGGAAATGATAGCACATTATGATGATAAAAAGAGCAACACCTTATTTAGCAAATTGATAAATCTAAAACAAAAGGGTTCAATGGTGGAGCACATTGAGGACTTCCAAAAATTGAATATAAGGGTAACTGATATTTTAAAGGAACACAAGATTGATGTCTTCATAGGTACTTTAAAGGATAACATCTAACATGAGTTTCTCCTTTGGGAACCTGATTCATTGGAGAAGGCATTTAAGTTGGCAAGAAAAATTGAAAGAAAAATTATGGCAACAAGGAAGCCTACCACTCACAACTATAAATATGGAAGCGTTTCTAATCCTAGAATTCGACAACCTACAAGGTTGACACCACAAAAATTGGAAGAAAAAATATCAAAAGGGCTTTGCTATAGTTGTGATGGAAAATACACTAAAGGTCACAAGTCTGTTAAGAATAAATCATTTTACATAGATTGTGAAGAGGAGGAAGAAAAGGAACAATAAACTTCAAAAGAAGAGGATATACACCAGGAACCAACCCTAGACGAAGAAGAAATGAATCCGACCATATCCTGTAATGCATTGGCAGGAATTACCACTCCTCAAACTCTCAAGATATAAGGACATATCAAGAATAAACATGTAATAGTGTTGATTTATTCGGGTAGTACCCATAATTTTATTCATTGTAAGGTAGCCAAGGAATTGAATTTCTTCCTATACCCAGTATGAGAGTGTCAAGTGATGGCTGAAAATGGAGGAACTATAAATTTCTTTGGAAAGTGACATAATATCAAACTAACCATGGGGGAATATGTATAGAATAGTCCAATGCTCTCCATCCCAATGGGTGGTGGTGATGTTGTACTAGGACTACAATGGTTACAATATTTGGGGATGACAACTTTTAATTTTAAAGAATGTTTCTTGAATTTTTTTTCGAAAGGAAAGGAAGTTGAATTATGGGGCATTGCAGGGAAGCTAGGAAAGATAATCAACTCTAATCTCATGACAAAGCTTCTGAAGAAAGGACAATGAGTCGTAATTGCATAATTATGCTCACTACAGGTTCAAACATCAAAATTATTTATTTCTCCAGATCTCCAAAACGTCTTGGACAATCATTACAAGGTATTTGAGACTCCCAAAGGACTCCCACCTATTCATGATCATGATCATGCTATTCATTTTATTCCAGGAAGTGTTCCTCTAAATGATCAGGCCTTACAGATATCCTTATGCTCAAAAGAGTGCGATTGAATGTATGGTTGCAGAAATGCTAGAGGTTGGCATAATTCAACCTTGTCAAAGTTCTTTCTCTGCTCTAGTATTATTGGTGCGCAAGAAGGATGGATCATGTTGTATATGTCTGGATTATAGGGATCTCAACAAGCTCACTATTAAGTATAAATTTCCAATCCCTGTTATTGATGAATAATTGGATGAATTACATGGAGAAATTTACTTCGCCAAGATGGATCTTTGGTCTGGATAACATCAAATTAGAATGAAGACTGAAGACATTCCGAAAACAACATTCATAACACATGACGGTCATTATTAATTTTTGATTATGCCTTTTGGCCTTACTAATGCACCTTCCACATTTCAAGGTTTGATGAATTCCATTTTCAAACCCTTCCTTAGAAAATTTGTGATAGTACTTTTTAATGATATACTAATTTACATCGTCTTGGAAGGATCATGTTCAACATGTTGACATGGTGCTCAAACTATTGGAGGAGAAATAATTATATGAAAAAACCTCCAATTGTTTCTTTGGAGTACAAGAGGTGGAATATTTGTAGGTTTTAACCCTGTACAGAAATTATCTGCAAACGAAGTCTTAAAGACAGAAAATAAACAATAGCGAGAGCATAAAACATAAAACAAATATACACAGATATTTTTCCCCTGGGTCCCAAATCCGGACTACCAGCTTGATTTTTCATTATATTACTTTTAGTGTTACAACACATATATATACATGCAGAAGCATTCATAAACCCCAATCCATTAACCCTGGATTAGAACATAATCGTAGTTCCCTTGATCGAATCTACAAAATACTAGGGGCCGAAAACCATCATGCCCCAAAACCATGTGAAAACCCATTCACAAAACCATAGGCGAGTCCGCCCACCTAAAATAAGGTCCAAAAAAAATTTCCCGAGGCACTGCCCTAAACCCCGTATAGGGGGTAGGTACTGGGGGGCTTTCGCCCGGTGCAACAAACATTGGTTGTTGTCACCCCTCACATGTGCAACTATTCGTGGAAAAAATATAACACATACCCAACATTCTCCCACCTGTTTTTTTCTTTCCATGAGTCATATGAGAACTTAGTCATTAGTCCAAACCTACAACCCCCATTGTTTCTCTACACCAAGAGAAATTTTGAGTGCTCACAGACTTCATCAATGCAACTGCAACATTCTTCAAAGTGTAAACCTTTACCAGCAACACCCTTTTATCCTCAACCATATCTCTCACAAAGTGATATTGAAAATCAATGTGCTTTGTCTTTGAATGATAAGAAGGGTTCTTAGCCAAGAAAATTTCACTTTGCCTCCTTGCTTGCATGAGTGGTTGCCATGTATTTTGCCTCTGTAGTTGAAAGAGCCACTACAGACTGTCTTTTACTCATCCAACTGAATACACCTCCAAATAGGCTAAACACATACCCACTTGTAGGTCTTATTTGGTCCAGATATCCAGCCCAGTCTGCTTCAATAAAACCACGGATGTCCAAAACTTTTCCCAATCCTGGTCTTCCCTGGTAGCACAAACTATAATCACTAGTGCCATGTAAATATCTGAAAACATGATTCACTGTTATCCAACGCTCCTTCCCTGGTTTTGACATAAACCTACTCAATACTCCCACTTCATGTGCAATGTATGGTCTAGTACATACCATTGCATACATCAAGCTACCCACTGCACTTGCATATGGAACACGAGACATATCCTCCTCTTCTTCTTGTGTCTTGGGACATTGTTCAATAGATAAATTTACACCTATAGTAATAGGAACCTTCACCAGTTTACTATCCTACATATTGAACCTCTGCAATATTTTCCCGACATACTTCCTCTGGTTTAACCAGAGCTTCCTCTTTGCCGGATATCTCTTAATTTTCATGCCCAAAATATAGTTTGCAGCACCAATATCCTTCATGTTGAATTTGGAGAACAATTGGGTCTTAAAATATTGGATAATTTCTTTGTCATTTTCATTTAGCAACATATCATCATCATACAAGACCAAATAAATAACATGGTCACCAATTAATTTAAAATACACACAGTGATCCTCCTTGCTTCTAGTGAAGCCAAGTCCCTATATATACGTAACAAATTTCTGATACCACATCCTTGGTGACTATTTGAACGCATACAAAGACTTTTTTAACCTTCATATTAGTTATTTCTTACCCTTCACTGTAAAGCCTTCAGGTTGCTTCATGTAGATCTCCTCTTCCAGATCCCCATGAAGAAATGTTGTCTTCACATCCAACTGTTCTACCTCAAAATCAAATGCAGAAGCAACAAATAAAAGTAATCTAATAGAAGTAACCTTGGAAACAGGAGAAAATATATAAACAAAATAAATTCCCGACACCTGGGAATAACCTTTTGCTACCAACTGAGCTTTGTATTTCTCCACCTTGCCTTCTACATTCATCTTCTTCTTAAACACCCATTTTCTCCTTATGGGCTTCCTTCCAACTGGAAACTCCACCAGATCCCATGCCTCATTTTTGTGCAAGGATGCAATTTCATCAACCATGGCCTCCTTCTAGATTTTTCCATCCTCTGAATCCACTTCCTCCCTGACAGATCTAGGATCATCATCAATGATAGTTAAAGCAAAATTTGAACAGGAATCAAATGGACTATACTTTTATGGCAGGCTTCTTTCCTGAATTCATCTTCTCACAACTAGATTTTGTGGCTCTTCCTCTTCTGAATCTTGTTCTAATTCATCCTCCTTTAGCTCAAACTCTATCTTCTCAGGTTCATTGTGTAGGACTTCATGTTTAACAACATATTTCACCTCTCTAAAAACCACATCTCGATTGTACACCACCTTCCTTTTTTCTAGGTTCCAAAGCTTGTAACCTTTTAAACCATCCTTATACCCAATAAAGAAGCACCTTTCATATTTATTATCCAACTTGGTCCTTTTGTCCTTTGGAACATGTACATATGCATCACATCAAAATACCCTCAGATGTGAAAGAGAGGATTTCTTACTAGTCCATACCTCATGTGGAGTCTTATCCTCCACTGCTGATGAAGGTGATCTGTTAACCAGGTAACATGCAGTCTCCACTTCCTTTGCCTAGAATTCATGTCCTAACCTAGTACCACTGAGCATGCTTCCTACCTTTTCCATCAACGTTCTGTTCATTCTTTCTGCAACTCCATTTTTTTGAGGTGTGTATGGAGTAGAATTATGTCATGATATACCACCGTTCTTACATAACTCGTTAAATTCCTTATTGCAGAACTCTCAACCATTATCTGTCCTCATCACCTTTATCTTCTTCTCTGTATGGTTTTCCACCAGAGCCTTAAATTATCTAAATCTATCAAAGACTTCATATTTCTTCCTCAGGAAATATATCCATGTATTCCTTGAGAAGTCATATATGAATGAAACATGGTACACAAACTTACCCCGTGATGGAATTGACACAGGTCCAAACACATCACTATGCATAAGCTCTAATATTTTTTTCGCCCTCTTAGCACCAAAAGATAAAATCACCTTATTCTTCTTTCCATAAAAAAAATTCTCTTAGAAATCGAAATCCATTGAGAAATTAGACATACCTTCTACCATACCATTACCATGCAGTATCTGAAGGCCCTTCTCTCCAATATGTCCAACCCTTTGATGCCATAGCATGGTATTTTATCCACAGACCACTAGGCTTTCCGCTCCACTTTCAGGAACCACATAACTGTTGCACCCATCAACAACAGTGCTACCTTCAAGCTTGTACATAGTTCCAATATGAACTCCTCGTGTTAATACTAGCGCTCCTTGAGCCATCTTGTAGATATCTTTATCGAACACTATTTTTACACCTGCATCATCCATCTTACTTACATAAATCATATTTCCGGCCAATGCAGTATTATGTAGAACACCAGGAAGTGTTCTAATCCTTCCACCTTGAAACTTCATCTTGACTTTTCCACACCTGACGATTTTTTCCTTCCTATCATCCCCTAAGAAGAAATCACCACCATCATACTTCTCATACTCGTAGAACCACTCCCTATGGGGAGTGAAGTGAAAGGATGGACCCGAGTCAATCAACCATGCCTCATGATCTACATGTGTATTTGAATAGGAAGCCAAATACACATCCCTAACTTCATCTGAGGTCGTTTTTGCCTCTGCATAAGGAGAATCATCAGATCCCTTTCCTTTCTTAGGAGATTTAGATCTACACTCCTTTTTGAAGTTCCCTTCCTTTCTGCATTTCCAGCACACCTTTACAGGATTTCGTGGAGATTTAGATCTCCCTCTAGATTTAGATATCCCATTGGAAAATTTATTTTTATTTCTGTTCTGGGATCTTGCTCGTACAAATAAGGCATCTCCATTTATACCCTCCATATTTCTCTGTCTCATTAACTCCGACAGCAAGGCTGAGACAATTTCATCAAAATTGAAGGTAGTTGTATTGCTACATATTGCAATAACCAGACTGTCCCATGAATCTGGTAGAGGACACAAAAAACTGATGCATTATCTTCATCTGAGATTTTAATATCAACAGATGAAAACAAACTTACCACAGTATTGAAGGTGTTCAAATTATCTTTCACCAAGTCTCCATCCTTCATCCTCAGCTTATACAATTTCTTCCGCAGGAACAATTTATTCACGAGAGACTTAGATTGGTACAAAGTCCCTAACTTGACTTACAAATTCTTCATCGTAGCTTCCCCAGATACTTTCAACAATACTGAATCTGAGATACACAACCATATTGCGCTCTTTTCCTTCCGATCCAACTTCGCCCAATATTCATCTGACATTGTCGTTGGTTTAGTACCCGGATCTACCGCGATCCATTGATCTTTATCCACTAGTAGATCCTCCATCTTGAGCTTCCACAACTCAAAAATATGACCATTAAATTTCTTGATCTCTATATTTCCACTTCTCACCATCTTCTTTCACCGCAAGAATTGATCTCGTAGATCTCCCACTGAACAGGGTCTACCATAGGCCCGAAAAAAAAAAAAAAAAAAAACCCTTAGCATCAAAGGCGTCCCCTTGAAGCTGAAACAACTCTGATACCAAATGTAGGTTTTAATCCTATATAGAAAGTATGTGCAAACGAATTCTTAAAGGTAGAAAATAAACAATAGCGAGAGCATAAAACATAGAACAAATATACATGGAGATTTTTCCCCTTGATCCCAAATCAAGACTACTAGCTTTATTTTCATTATATTCCATTTAGTATTACAAAACATATATATACATGCCGAAGAATTCATAAACCCCAATCCATTAACCCTCGATTAGAACATAACCATAGTTACCTTGACCGGATCTACAAAATACCAGGGGCCGAAAACCATCATGCCCCAAAACCATGTGTCGAAACCCATTTTCCCCAAACCCCGTGTACGGAGCTACCCACCCCTGCAAACCGCTAGATAGGGGGGGGTTAGCGCCTCCCTTGTGACACCCCCCCCCCCCAAGCGCAACGAACAGGATTCTATCGCCCCCTGTAACCCCCCCACACATGCGAATATTATTGGAAAGAATATAAAACATACCCAACAATATTTGGGTCATGTTATATCTCATGAGGGTGTTATGGTAGACCCTAAAAAAATTAAATCCATTAAGGAATGGAAAATAACTACAACCATAAAGCATCTTCGAGGATTTCTGGGGTTAACAAGGTATTATCACAATTTTGTTAAGAATTATGGCAGAATATCAACACCTTTAACATCGTTACTGAATAAAGATGTATTTTCTTGGACTACTGAAGCAACTTAGGTCTTTGAACATCTTAAAGAGGCAATGTGCCAATCACCGGTCTTAGCTATGCAAAACTTCACAAAACCCTTTATTGTGGAATGTGATGCCTCAGGAAATGGAATTGGTGTGGTTTTAATGCAAGGAGGAAGACCCATTGCTTTTGAAAGCCATCCAATCAAAGGAATTATTTACTGAAACCTATTTATGAGAAGAAAATGTTGGAAATACTACATGCACTAAAGCAATGGCAACCTTACCTAATGGGAAGACACTTCAAGGTAAAAAGAGATCACAATAGTCTTAAATACTTTTTGGAACAAAATTTATTTTCATAAGAGCAACAAAAATGGGTCAGAAAGAAGTTCAGTTATGACTTTGAAATAATTTACAAAAAATGGAAGCAAAATGTTGTTGCAGATGCACTCTCAAGAAAGGTTGAGGATGTGGAAGCATTGCTTTGTGCCATTTCTATTATCCAACCTGGGTGGATAGCTGACGTAAGGGATGAACGTAAGAATGATGAAGAGGTGTGGACTCTCATTCAAAATTTGTAGCAAGATCCCAATACATATGAAACATTTAGTTGGAAAAATGATTCATTATGGTGTTTTTGAGGCCTCGAAAATCGGTGCAACAACATCGGGGAAAACCACCCGGTCGGGGACATGAAAAATGTCCCTTAACCATTTCATATGGTGGCTCCGGCTGGATTTATGTGACTAGTTTCCCAATGAAATATAACTGGGTGGATGGATGGTATTATAATTGATTCTAACTTGATGGATGGGAGTGATAATAAGCTTGAAGTAAATAGATATACCTATCTATATCTATCCCAGGACGAATTATCTTTCTGTGCAATTTATAAATATGATATTTCAACAAATGAAAATAAATATTATACAAACACTTAGAGATATGAAAACGATTTGAAATAATTGATTTAATTAAATAGTTAATTAAATCAATTTAATAAGAGTATATCGCATATGTATACTGCATGTATTTAATATGTACCAAAAGATGGCAATCGAACATGTTCAAAAGTGAATTAATGCCTCATTGTTTTAAAAAAGATACATAAAACAAAACATGATAACAAAAATTAATAATTTTTCATTTGGAACATAAAATTAACATATGGGATAAAAGTACCATGTATACGCTAACTCTACTCATTTGAAAAATAGTATTTGGTCCGGCCTTTTCTATTAAGAAAATTTTAAGAGTACAAAAGTGTGACTTCTGTAAAGTCTTCCTTTAAAAATTTCAGGACCCCTTTTTAAAATACATGAAGGGGATTATATAATAAAATAGAGAGTCTTAAAAATAGTAACTACAATAAAATTTGAGGAGGTTTAAACAACTCTCCTTAAACTAAGTGAAAATAAAAACAGAAACAAAATTTAATGGGGTGACTTGCTTGAAGATTGTCATGTTGTCTCATCAGCCATTCATTCCTTCAATTGCAGGATGTTGAGCATAGGCTTAACCTCAGGAGTTTGGCATGGCCTCATGTACAGTGTAAACCACATCTGAAAGTGGACGCATCATATAGGAAGAAGTATCTTTAAGACATCGCAACATGAGACCTTGGATATTTTGTTTTACCAACTATTTCCAATACTTATCCAAGTCTAGCTTTTCCACTTTCCTGATGCTTTCCTCTTTGACCTTGGAAACTTCCTGCCATTGCCTTATCAAATCTTTAACAATAGGGAGAGAACCAAGAGGGCATCTATCAATAAGATTGGCAACGATGAGATTCTGACTGACTATTTCAACAATATTATTAGGCACATCTCTAGCTCTACAGAAGGCCCTTTTAGCTTTCTTCAATTGTATGTCCCAATCAGTAAATAAAATTTCTTTTTTGGAGTCCTCAATCCTGGGAATATTAGCCTTTCGGCGATAAGTAGTATCTTTCCAGGTGACATACTGTGACACTTTATCGTCGATCTCATCGAAGTTGATTCTTTGTTCTTCTATTCAATTAATCAGTGAATCGTTTTGCTTACATAATTCAATGATACTTGACAAATTTTGACAAAAAATAACTTGATGTTGTGCTAACAGGGTGTTCAATTCCAGTGCTTCTTTCCTAAATTCATCTATTTTTGGATTGTCTTTCAATTGCTAAACAGTAAACTACAATTGATTAATTTGATTATCCTTAGCACCAATTTTAGTTTGGTGCTACAATTTCAATTGATCAATGCTCACTTGGAGCTGTGGTATCTATACCTGTAGTTGATGGTTGACATTCTGCTTCTCTTCCTATAGTTTTTGTTCTAATTGGATGATTCTTTCATCCTTTTCCTTGATTAATTTTTGAACTTCGGAGGCCTTATCTATAGTAGCAGATACATAGGCTCCTACGAACTGGGTCAGATGAATTAGATCCTGACAAGGATCTACTTGTGAATCTTTCCAAACTACCTCCATTAGAACATCTCCTAGAACAAGGAGTTGAGACTACACTTTTCTCCTTCTTTTTATTTGCCTGGTTATAACAGCTTTATTATTAGGACAATAAAATGTGTCTAGAGGAGGGATTTATTCAATTTTAAGTACGACTTCTGTAGTAGGGAAGTTCGGGATGAATTCCACTTATTTTGGGCTAACTAACTTGTCATATGTCCCATCAATAAATGGGCTCTGAATTTTGTGTTGATGTGTTTTCACAAAATGCTGATGACCAGTGATGATCACTTCTTTGTCTCCTTGTAGTTTTTTATTAAAATCCTTCCATACATCATTCAAATTACTTGGGAACTCTAAATCCATGGTTAGAACTTCAACAGATTTATCCTCTTCAGCTTTGCTAAGGACTTTAGTATCCTTAGGTGTTTATTATTTTTCCTATTCTTTTTGTGTTATGGGTTGGTATACCTCTAGCATTTTCAAAGGAATCCCTTCCAATATCTTATTCCTGTAATGTTTGAAAATTGTTGTGGATTGAGGTGTGATGTTTCTAACTTCTGAACTGTAGTATAAGTGTCGACTGACTCAAAAAAGTCATCAAAATCATCATCTTCATGTACAAAAGGTTTGATTTTTACTTGAGTGGTAAAATCATTGGCAACTTGATTCGGGTCATATTTTCTATTTGAAATTGTAAACAATTTCAAAAATTCAATTTGACTTACCTCTAATCCTGCGTGTTTATAGTTGTCTAATGCGTAGACACCACAGTGAATTAGAAAGGAGGGCCATGAAGCTTTCTTGGCTTCCTTCAAAAACATATTTAATCTATTGCCAACAGTTTGATAAGATATTTCTCTTGCGAGAAGCTTGTGTATAACATATATTGGTAAAACATGTGGCCGAGCTAGGCTTCCAAAGACTCTGACATAGGTAAAAAATTCTTCTCTGAACCATTTTCCAATGGAGGAGAAGTTAGCTTGAGCTTCATTAGATAACCTGGGGGCTTTCTCATTGAAAACAGCTTGAAATAAAGGGAACATAACTCCATGGCTGATTTTATAAAAATGGTTTTCATATTTTGACTCCCATAACATGCTATGGTAGACATTAATGGGAAGAGGGTCCTGGGTAGTCCATTTACAACCCATGGTTGGAAAATCTGAAGTGAAACATACAATGTCCATATTATAAGAGCTCATGTAAAATTGGGGAAAATTTTTGAATGAAATAGAACGATTTTTCCTATATTCCAGAATATGAGTGGTGATTTTGTTGGAAAAATTGGTCCCCCAGTCAATGATACAAGAATATGCCATTGCTTCCATTAGGGGAACCCATTCAACTGAAAATTTGGTAGTATCAAGCTGACCGAAGAGCCTAGATATCATTGCAGCAATATAACAATAGGGACTATCAAGGGAGTCAGTATAATACATACCCTTATCATAATTTTTATGTTTATTATGTTTTCTCCTCCATTTCTTGATAATATTGGACTTCATCTCATTCTTTCTGGCGAATTGCGCCAGAAATTCGTTGTTGTAGACCTTCTCTCGGTCTAGAATGTCATATATTGACTTCAAGTCTTCAGCTTTGAAAGAACCTATCATTGTTCCTCTGTTGGTTAAGAAATTTTTGTCCCCAATATTGAGGTTTTGCGGTTATCCATATTACCATATTAGTATATGGTAGTATTTTTGGGCGCGCAACAACCCAGTGTAGAAAATAGTTGGAAACTTCTTCTAAAGTAGCCTCTGAAGAATCGTAAGCATATTGAGAAGCCTTCCGTTGAACCCTATGGGGTTTATCATCCTCAAATAACTTATACATCACTTCCCATGAGGAAAACCACTTTGTGACCCACATGTTGTGTCTGTGAATAGAGGAAGCGTTTTTGTTCTTTCACTTACAATAGCTGTAGGATTTGCGGGTGCCATAGGTCTCTTAGCTTTATTCATAGCTTTCGACATCTCCTAAGAGCTCTATTTATTTGGACTTGCTTGTGAACAATGAAGAATGATAAGTAGGAAGAGGCAATTTTGATTTTCAAATAAGAAAACATTGTAATAATGGAAACAATCAAGCGAATGAAACTTGGCACGCGGTTAATACATAAATTCAATGTTTCTTGCAGTCAAATCACTTTCGGAGGCATGGGCTGTAAAACCGTTTAAGTTATGGAATTAATGGACAGTATGGGTTGATGTTCCCATGAAATAATTCCAGCATCTAAACGAGATCTGTCGCATCACGGATGTTATTCGTGTGTGAAAATTTATAGAATGTTGATAAGATACCTTTTGTCGATTGCGATATCGCAATTGCAATATCGACGAAAATGAATGAAGAGCAAGAATAGTCAAGAAGCGAAAGTGCGATGCGATAAAGTATATCGCATTGGGAAAATGTGGAGGATGATTTTAAGATCATCGAGATAACACTGCAAAATGCGATTTGCGATTTTCCTATGTGGCGGAAGTGGGTCCCGTGGTTTATTTCTCATAGAATTTTGTTTGGGAAAATGCCTTTTTCCTTTATTAAAGTGCTTTGTTGTATTTTGCATCACAATTTATGTTGAGTGAATTTTTAGGAGCCATATGTCTCTCATGTGATATTGTGATTGCGATATTTCTATTTTCTTAACTTTCTCCGCTCAGGTGTCTTTAGAACAAAAAGTCAATGTTTTTAACCCATTTCATCCCTATTTCTATTTAAAATAATCACTTAAGGGTTTTATTTGTTTTACTCTAAAAATTTTAAAAGAAAAGGGTCCCTATTATTTTCCTAAGGTAACTATACTAAAATAATGGGGGTTGTTGAATAGCACAACAATTGGAAGTTCACTGGAAGAACCAGTTATCTCTGAAAAATAAATTTCTTAGTATCCTTAAATAAGTAAAAAAAATTGAAGGAAAAAAAAATTGTTTTCGAAATGTTTGAATGAATAAAATTGCTCTAAATAAAAAAAAAAACATCTTGTTGCTAATATTTCAGAAACCTTTCATAAATAAATATCTTCATTCCTCTATATCAATCATCAAATCGTTTAAAATATAAAGTAAGTGTCTTTTTGTAACTTAGCCTTTTGATTTACTCTTTTTTTCATAGGTAGAGCCACTGCTGCTAGTAGACATTCATAGCCTTGACAAGGTCACCTTTTAACCATCAATGATTCAGTATCCCATCCATCTATCATATAACTTGTTTTTTCTTGTTCTTAAAAGGTCATTTTCCTGGCTTGATGACCACAAAGTGACAATGCCATTCACTGGTTATAAATGAACTAAACAAGCTAGCTCGTGATGAGACCCCTTGTCTTATGATTATTTAATAATCATGAGCCATTAGCCTGGTTTGATATGTAGTAGTGGTAATGTCAGTTTATTATTTACCTATGAGCATGGTAAGCAGGCTCGTGATGAGACCTCTTATCTTTTTAAGTTTTTTTATATTTTTGAATTACACTCTAAAAAAGCATAATTAATGGATGAGAAGAATCATTGACTCCTTAAGTGTTTTTGGATAACAACTTAAAGTTAAAAATTCTTAGTGATAGAAATTATTTACTTTGTAAAGATGAACCTTTTCTGATTGATAATAAAGTAAAAAGACTTTACAAACTTTAGGTTTAAAAAAGTTACAATTTTAATGGAAAAATATTTTAGAGTTGTATAGTATTCGTTCAATTTTCAAGTTTTGTAGTTATTTCCTCAATAATTTTTATTGTTAAAAAATAAAAAGTCCTAAAACAATTCGGAGGTGTTTGTGAAAATCCAAAAGTATGTATTCAAACATTATTCTTCTAAAAAAGTATAAGTATGGTACATTTAGAAGAAAATTTTCTTTTAAGAAAATATTTTTTTCAAAATCAACCCGTTGATGGGAAGAAAATCATTTATCCCTTGAAGATATTGTAACATGAAGGTTGATGGGCCAATTTGTTTTGTGATTTGAAATGGTCCAAGGCACATTCTTTTGAATTTGGTATGCTTACATTATTCTTCATGTGCCTTGTCCCACTTAAGGATGAGGTCTCTAAATTGAAATGTTTTTGGGGGAACAAAATTTGTATCAAAAGAATTTTTTACAATTTGCTGGTGTCGAGCATGAGTTAATTTGGCCTTTTCCCTTTCCTCTTCTAGTTTAAGGATTTGAGACATTCTTAACTGTAAGGAAGAAGAAAGTACTTCATCAATAAAGTGAACTAGGGCTAATTAAGGAAGAGCTAAATTTGATGGAATTACAAATTTTTTCCCATAAACAAGATTGAATGGAAAAGTACCTATCGAGGCCTTCTGCCCATAGTGAAAATTTTAAAGACTTATGCCAATTTTTTTGGCTCTGATCAATAGTCCTTTTTATGATTCTTATGAGATTTTTATTTGTTGATTATACTAGACCATTCCTTTGGGGATAGTAATTAGCAGAATATTTTAGTTTAAAACCTCTTTTGAGAGCAAAGTCAGTCATACTATTTCCTGAAAAATAAGATGCATTATCAAACATAAGTGCATTAGGTAAGCCAAACCTAATAATAATGAATTGATCAATAAATTCCATAATTTCCTCAGAGTTAGCTACCTTTAGTGGAACAACTTCCACCCACTTAGTAAAATAGTTTGTATCAGTGAGCATGTACCTATGTTGTTTGGATGAGTTAGGAAAAATCTCACCTATGATGTTCAATCCCCATTGTTTAAAAGGTTTCTCAATGTTTACTGGTTGCAAGTGTAAGGCTGGTTTTCTTTGTCTTCCAGTATCAGTTTGGCATGTTTCACATTTTCTCACATATGCATGAGCGTCTTTAAATAATGTTAGACAATAATATCCCGCGTGTAGGACTTTTTATGCTATGGTACCTGCTCCAAAATTTCCACCTGCGGGTCCATCATGGAGTTCCTGCAAAACCCTCTGCGCTTTAGACTTTTCAAGGCATCTTAATAGTACATAGTCATAGTTCTTTCTAAATAAAACATTGCCTAGGATCTGATATTGACTAGCTTTCAATCTTAAAGATATTTTTCTTTTATAATTGAGTTATGTGGTAGCATATCCATTTTTTAAATAAAATAAAATATCAGCACACTGTGATTCAAAGTCGTTCAGGCTTACCTCAGAAATGTGTACAATGTTACCTGACTCTTCATCATATAGTATGTTGGATGCTCCAAAGAGTAATCTGCAAAGACCTTGCCCTATGATGATTTTGGTTGGTCTTATGCCAATGACATATTCCTGCAGAGCAGTAACCCAATTTTCTCTCTTTTCTCCCAGTTCCTTTTGAATAGTTGCCTTATTGCCGAAAATGGGAATTTTATTTTATTTTATTTTTATTTTATTTTTTTATTTTATTTTTTATTTTTTCTTCGAGGAAAAAATAGTAACTTTTCATTGATATAGAAAAAATTACATGTTACATTTTACATATAATATCCATTTATAGAGCATGGAAAAATAATTGAATCCTCACCTAGGAGCCATGTAGCGTGCATGTATCAGTGCAAATATGCTGCGAGTATCAAGTGCAAGTATTCTAATCTATTCCTTACTATGTACAAAATAGAAAGCAAAATAAAATATAACTGTCGATAATAAGTAAAGTTGATTGATATCATCAACCAAAAAGTCTCCCAAAAAACCATGTTTGTCTAAATGCACCTCTCAATGAAATAGAAAAAAAAAAACATTTAAACGTGGAACCCCATATATATGTATATTATTATTATTATTAGAATGAGAATTTGTATTTATAAAATTTGTATTACAAGTGCAACAATTACATTAAAAAGAGCGCAACTCTTACTATTAATCTAATGCATAAAAGGTTCCTTGAAATACCATTTATAGCAACAACAAAAAATTGACTTCCTTTAAATCTATTCTACTATGCATATATGTATAAATTTTCTAGAAAACTTTCAAAATTTGGTAGCACTTGCAATACATGCTAACCAACAGAAAGATGAATTACATCTCTTGGCATTGAGGGGGAAGTAGAATTGAAATCGAGTAGACAAGATTCTATATTTCTGATAGTATTAGTGGAGAAGGATGGCTCCATAGAACACTTGTTGCGTGATAATTGTAGGTCATCAAATTGTTGGCAAAGGCTTGATATTTCGTCCACATTTTTTTGCATTGACGACTGTTGATTTATTAAAATTTCCATGGTAGAGGTCACCCTAAAAAATAATTTTTATATTTGAGGTGTAGAGTGATAACTTCATCCTGAAGAAGATCAATTTTCTTCATGAGATGCTTTTGTTCTTCACTAGAGAAATGAGGCATGCTAATGCCTATAAGCTTGCACAATATGTCAGTAATTTCTAGGTCCCTATAATACTAGTGTATCCCCTTAATTTTATTGTTAGTGTATCCCCCTTATTGTTATTGTTGTGCCCATATAGTCCCCATATTGTTATTATTGTGCCCCATAGAAGCCCACTATTGTTATTGTTGTGCCCTTACATTGTTATTGTTATGTCGGCTAGGATTATATTGTGACCCCTTGGACTCCTATATAAAGAAAGGAGGTTTTGTCATTTGTATCATCCAAGAATTGTTCATTTATGTAATGTAAAGGAGACTGCCCCCTCGAAGAGGCTTATTTCTAAGTCGTTGATCTATATTTTCTTCTATTTTGTGAGTTCGATTCATAACATTTGGTAACATAGGTTGGGATTCTAACATTTCTTTTCTTCAAACAGGTCATCTTGGAATTTTTGATATAACCATTTTTCTTCTAGGCTTCAGAAGTTGAAATGTTTACCACGTAGAGATGAAATCTTGATGAACTTAGTGTAAAAATTTTAGACCTTGGTTAGCTATATTTTCAGAGATATGATCTGCGAAAGTTAGGGTTTTTGCAGGATCCATAATTTCATCTCAAACAGGTGACCGACGGCAAATCCTCATAACTGTTGTTTCAGGCATCGTATTGGAATTTTAAAAAAGTGGCAGAAATCACACGACTTTAGTTTCTTATGTATCAAATTCAGAGCTGAAGGTCGAAAAAGTGACACTTGGAATGCAATACAAGTTCGCTCTACTGAATTAGTTCATAATTAGGTCATTGTGGGAGATCGGGAATAACTTTAGCTTGAAGAATACAAATTAGGTATGACCCATGGCATTAGAAATAAGACTCAAAGGGCTACTATAGAATCAAAGATAAAATCTTGGGGATATGAAATTATAGATATACATCAATTTCAATATCGAGCTCCGCAAAAGCAAGAAAAAAGTGTCTATCTTTTTTTTTCTCAATTGCATAAGCCTTGTTTGAAAGTCAGTTTGATGTGATTCCAAGGGCATATTGAAGCATAGATATCAGTATTGGGTTCTAAAATTCCCCCCAAAAATAATTACACACCCATTAAGCCCTCATAAGGCTCTACTATGACTCATGAAGAGGAAGAAGTGCAACATGATATATCAAAATTTTGAGACCAATTCCAACAAATTTCACTCTCGTAAATAGTAAAAAAAAAGGAAATGGTAGCTAAGATGAATGGTTTGAAGAAAGACATGGATGGATTGAAGAAAGGCATGGAATATAAGATGGATGGTTTGAAGAATGGCATGGAAGCTAAGATCGATGGTATAGAAGAAAAACTAAAAGGAAACATGGAAGATATGAAGAATGGTCTAAAATCAGACATGGAAAGTTTGAAGGAAGGTTTGACAAAGATGCTACAAGAAATTATTCGTAATGGCGAAATGGTAGTGGATGAAACTCATGATGAGAAAAAAATAAATTTTAATCATGATTTCATAAACTCTAATGTTGGATTTAAGACCCACAATATTCCAAATATTGATAGGAGGAAGTTTGATGGCAAGGATCCGGTAACATGGATACTATAGATGGAGCAATATTTTGAACTCCATAATGTGAAAAACAAACAAATGGTACGCATTTCAACTTTATATTTAGAACAAAATAAAAATTGTCACTCTGCCAAATTTTACGGAGGAAATGATAGCACATTATGATGATAAAAAGAGCAACACCTTATTTAGCCAATTGATAAATCTAAAACAAAAGGGTTCAATGGTGGAGCACATTGAGGACTTCCAAAAATTGAATATAAGGGTAACTGATATTTTAAAGGAACACAAGATTGATGTCTTCATAGGTACTTTAAAGGATAACATCTAACATGAGTTTCTCCTTTGGGAACCTGATTCATTGGAGAAGGCATTCAAGTTGGCAAGAAAAATTGAAAGCAAAATTATGGCGACAAGGAAGCCTACCACTCACAACTATAAATATGGAAGTATTTCTACTCCTAGAATTCGACAACCTACAAGGTTGACACCAAAAAAATTGGAAGAAAAAATATCAAAAGGGCTTTGCTATAGTTGTGATGGAAAATACAATAAAGGTCACAAGTCTGTTGAGAAGAAATCATTTTACATAGATTTTTAAGAGGAGGAAGAAAAGGAACAAGAAACTTCAAAAGAAGAGGATATACACCAAGAACCAACCCTAGAGGAAGAAGAAATGAATCCGACCATATCCTGTAATGCATTGGCAGGAATTAACACTCCTCAAACTCTCAAGATATAAGGACATATCAAGAAGAAACATGTAATAGTGTTGATTTATTCGGGTAGTACCCATAATTTTATTCATTGTAAGGTAGCCAAGGAATTGAATTTCTTCCTATACCCAGTATGAGAGTGTCAAGTGATGGCTACAAATGGAGGAACTATAAATTGCTTTGGAAAGTGATATAATATCAAACTAACCATGGGGGAATATGTATAGAATAGTCCAATGCTCTCCATCCCAATGGGTGGTGGTGATGTTGTACTAGGACTACAATGTTTACAATATTTGGGGATGACAACTTTTAATTTTAAATAACGTTTCTTGAATTTTTTTTCGAAAGGAAAGGAAGTTGAATTATGGGGTATTGCAGGGAAGCTAGGAAAGATAATCAACTCTAATCTCATGACAAAGCTTCTGAAGAAAGGATAATGAGTCGTAATTGCATAATTATGCTCACTACAGGTTCAAACATCTAAATTATTTATTTCTCCATATCTCCAAAACGTCTTGGACAATCATTATAAGGTATTTGAGACTCCCAAAGGACTCCCACCTATTCATGATCATGATCATGCTATTCATTTTATTCCAGGAAGTGTTCCTCCAAATGATCAGGCCTTACAGATATCCTTATGCTCAAAAGAGTGCGATTGAATGTATGGTTGCAGAAATGCTAGAGGTTGGCATAATTCAACCTTGTCAAAGTTCTTTCTCTGCTCCAGTATTATTGGTGCATAAGAAGGATGGGTCATGTTGTATATGTCTGGATTATAGGGATCTCAACAAGCTCACTATTAAAAATAAATTTACCATCCTTGTTACATATGAATTATTGGATGAATTACATGGATAAATTTACTTCGCCAATATGGATATTTGGTCTGGATATCATCAAATTAGAATGAAGACTAAAGACATTCTGAAAACAACATTCATAACACATGACGGTCATTATGAATTTTTGGTTGCCTTTTGGCCTTACTAATGCACCTTCCACATTTCAAGGTTTGATGAATTCCATTTTCAAACCCCTCCTTAGAAAATTTGTGATAGTACTTTTTGATGATATACTAATTTACATCGTCTTGGAAGGATCATGTTCAACACGTTGACATGGTGCTCAAACTATTGGAGGAGAAATAACTATATGAAAAAACCTCCAATTTTTTCTTTGGAGTACAGGAGGTGGAATATTTGTAGGTTTTAACCCTGTACAGAAATTATCTGCAAACGAATTCTTAAAGACAGAAAATAAACAATAGCGAGAGCATAAAACATAAAACATATATACACATATATTTTTCCCCTGGATCCCAAATCCGGACTACGAGCTTTATTTTTCATTATATTCCTTTTAGTGTTACAACACATATATATACATGCAGAAGCATTCATAAACCCCAATCCATTAACCCTGGATTAGAACATAATCATAGTTCCCTTGACGGAATCTACAAAATACTAGGGGCCGAAAACCATCATGCCCCAAAACCATGTGAAAACCCATTCACAAAACCATAGGCAGGTCCACCCACCTAAAATAAGGTCCAAAAAAAATTTCCCGGGGCACTACCCTAAACCCCATATAGGGGGCGGGTACAGGGGGGCTTCTACCCGGTGCAATGAACATTGGTTCTTGTCACCCCTCACATGTGCGACTATTCGTGGAAAAAATATAACACATACCCAACATTCTCCCACTTGTTTTTTTCTTTCCACGAGTCATATGAGAGCTTAGTCATTAGTCCAGTCCTACAACCCCCATTGTTTCTCTACACCAAGAGAAATTTTGAGTGCTCACAGACTTCATCAATGCATCTGCAACATTCTTCAAAGTGTTAACCTTTACCAGCAACACCCTTTTATCCTCAACCATATCTCTCACAAAGTGATATTGAACATCAATGTGCTTTGTCTTTGAATGATAAGAAGGGTTCTTAGCCAATAAAATTTCACTTTGGCTATCATATTCTATCCGTATAGCTCGCTGCACCAACCCCATACTTGAACACAATCTCTGCAACCAAACTTCCTCCTTGCTTGCATGAGTGGTTGACATGTATTCCGCCTCTGTAGTTGAAAGAGCCACTACAGACTGTCTTTTACTCATCCAACTGAATACACCTCCAAATAGGCTAAACACATACCCACTTGTAGATCTTATTTGGTCCAGATATCCAGCCTAGTCTGCTTCAATAAAACCATGGATGTCCAAAAATTTGTCCAATCCTGGTCTTCCCTGGTAGCACAAACCATAATCACCAGTGCCATGTAAATATCTGAAAACATGATTCACTGTTGTCCAACGCTCCTTCCCTGGTTTTGACATAAACCTACTCAATACTCCCACTGGATGTGCAATGTATGGTCTAGTACATACCATTGCATACATCAAGCTACCCACTGCACTTGTATATGGAACACGGGACATATCCTCCTCTTCTTCTTGTGTCTTGGGACATTGTTCAATAGATAAATTTACACCTATAGTAATAGGAACCTTCACCAGTTTACTATCCTACATATTGAACCTCTGCAATATTTTCTCGACATACTTCCTCTGGTTTAACCAGAGCTTCCTCTTTTCCGGATATATCTTAATTTTCATGCCCAAAATATAATTTGCAGCATCAATATCCTTCATGTTGAATTTGGAGAACAATTGGGTCTTAAAATATTGGATAATTTCCTTGTCATTTTCATTCAGCAACATATCATCATCATACAAGACCAAATTAATAACATGGTCACCAATTAATTTAAAATACACACAGTGATCCTCCTTGCTTCTAGTGAAGCCAAGTCCCTATATATACGTATCAAATTTCTAATACCACATCCTTGGTGACTATTTTAACGCATACAAAGACTTTCTTAACCTTCATATCAGTTATTTCTTACCCTTCACTGTAAAGCCTTCAGGTTGCTTCATGTAGATCTCCTCTTCCAGATCCCCGTGAAGAAATGTTTTCTTCACATCCAACTATTCTACCTCAAAATCAAATGCAGAAGCAACAAATAAAAGTAATATAATAGAAGTAACCTTGGAAACAGGACAAAATATATAACCAAAATAAATTCCTGACACCTGGGAATAACCTTTTTCTACCAAGTGAGCTTTGTATTTCTCCTCCTTGCCTTCTACATTCATCTTCTTCTTAAACAACCATTTTCTCCTGATGGGCTTCCTTCCAACTAGAAACTCCACCAGATCCCATGCCTCATTTTTGTGCAAGGATGCAATTTCATCAACCATGGCCTCCTTCTAGATTTTTCCATCCTCTGAATCCACTTCCTCCTTGACAGATCTAGGATCATCATCAATGATAGTTAAAGCAAAATTTGAACAGGAATCAGATGGACTATACTTTTATGGCAGGCTTCTTTCCTGAACTGATCTTCTCACAACTGGATTTTGTGGCTCTTCCTCTTCTGAATCTTGTTTTATTGTAGAGTCTAATTCATCCTCCTTTAGCTCAAACTCTATCTTCTTAGGTTCATTGTGTAGGACTTCATGTTTAACAACACATTTCACCTCTCTAAAAACCACATCTTGACTGTACACCACCTTCCTTTTTTCTAGGTTCCAAAGCTTGTAACCTTTTAAACCATCCTTATACCCAATAAAGAAGCACCTTTCATATTTATTATCCAACTTGGTCCTTTTTTCCTTTGGAACATGTACATATGCATCACGTCAAAATACCCTCAGATGTGAAAGAGAGGATTTCTTACTAGTCCATACCTCATGTGGAGTCTTATCCTCCAATGTTGATGAAGGTGATCTGTTAACCAGATAACATGCAGTCTCCACTTCCTTTGCCTAGAATTCATGTCCTAACCTAGTACCACTGAGCATGCTTCCTACCTTTTCCATCAGCGTTCTGTTCATTCTTTCTGCAACTCCATTTTGTTGAGGTGTGTATGAAGTATAATTATGTCATGATATACCACCGTTCTTACATAACTCGTTAAATTCCTTATTGCAGAACTCTCAACCATTATCTGTCCTCATCACCTTTATCTTCTTCTCTGTATAGTTTTCCACCAGAGCCTTAAATTAGCTAAATCTATCAAAGACTTCATATTTCTTCCTCAAGAAATATATCCATGTATTCCTTGAGAAGTCATATATGAATGAAACATGGTACACAAACTTACCCCGTGATGGAACTGACACAGGTCAAAACACATCACTATGCACAAGCTCTAATATCTTGTTTGCCCTCTTAGCACCAAAAGATAAAATCACCTTATTCTTCTTTCCATAAACACAATTCTCATAGAAATCGAAATCCATAGAGAAATTAGACATACCTTCTACCATACCATTACCATGCAGTATCTGAAGGCCCTTCTCTCCAATATGTCCAACCCTTTGATGCCATAGCATGGTATTTTATCCACAGACCACTAGGCTTTCCGCTCCACTTTCAGGAACCACATAACTGTTGCACCCATCAATAACAGTGCTACCCTCAAGCTTGTACAGAGTTCCAATATGAACTCCTCGTGTTAATACCAGCGCTCCCTGAGCCATCTTGCAGATATCTTTATCGAACACTATTTTTACACCTGCATCATCCATCTTACTTACATAAATCATATTTCCGGCCAATGCGAGAATATGCAGAACACCAGGAAGTGTTCTAATCCTTCCACCTTGAAAGTTCAGCTTGAATTTTCCACACCTGACGATTTTGGCCTTCCTATAATCCCCTAAGAAGAAATCACCACCATCATACTTTTCATACTCGCAGAACCACTCCCTATGGGGAGTGAAGTGAAAGGATGGACCTGAGTCAATCAACCATGCCTCATGTTCTACATGTGTATTTGAATAGGAAGCCAAATACACATCCCTAACTTCATTTGAGGTCATTTTTGCCTTTGCAGAAGGAGCATCATCAGATCCCTTTCCTTTCTTAGGAGATTTAGATCTACACTCCTTTTTGAAGTTCCCTTCCTTTCTGCATTTCCAGCACACCTTTACAGGCTTTCATGGAGATTTAGATCTCCCTCTAGATTTAGATATCCCATTGGAAAATTTATTTTTATTTATGTTCTGGGACCTTCCTCGTACAGATAAGGCATCTCCATTTTGACCCTCCATATTTCTCTGTCTCATTTCCTCTGACAGCAAGGCTAAGACAATTTCATCAAAATTCAAGGTAGTTGTATTGCTACCTATTTCAATAACCAGACTGTCCCATGAATCTGGTAGAGGACAAAAAAAACTGATGCATTATCTTCATCTGAGATTTTAATATCAATAGATGAAAACAAACTTACCACATTATTGAAGGTGTTCAAATTATCTATCACCAAGTCTCCATCCTTCATCCTCAGCTTATACAATTTCTTCCGAGGGAACAATTTATTCACCAGAGACTTAGATTGGTACAAAGTCCCTAACTTGACCCACAAAATCTTCATCGTAGCTTCCCCAGATACTTTCAACAATACTGAATCTAAGATACACAACCGTATTGTGCTCTTTTCCTTCCGATCCAACTTCACCCAATATTCATCTGACATTGTCGTTGGTTTAGTACTCGGATCTACCGCGATCCATTGATCTTTATTCACTAGTAGATCCTCCATCTTGAGCTTCCACAACTCAAAACTATGACCATTAAATTTATTGATCTCTATATTTCCACTGCTCACCATCTTCTTTCACCGCAATAATTGATCTCGCAGATCTCCCACTGAACAAGGTCTACCATAGGCCCGAAAAAAAAAAAAAAAACCCTTAGCATCAAAGGCGTCCCCTTGAAGCTGAAATAATTCTGATACCAAATGTAGGTTTTAATCCTATACAGAAAGTAACGAATTCTTAAAGGCAGAAAATAAACAATATCAAGAGCATAAAACATACAACAAATATACATGGAGATTTTTCCTCTCGATCCCAAATCAAGACTACCAGCTTGATTTTCATTATATTCCATTTAGTATTACAACACATATATATACATGCCGAAGCATTCATAAACCCCAATCGATTAACCCTCGATTATAACATAATCGTAGTTACCTTGACCGGATCTACAAAATACCAGGGGCCGAAAACCATCATGCCCCAAAACCATGTGCAAACCCATGCACAAAACAATAGGCGAGTTTTCCCACCTAAAATAGGGTCCAATTTTTTTTTCCTGAGGCGTTGCTCCAGACCCCGTGCAGGGAGCTACCCACCCCTGCAAACCGCTAGACAGGGGGGTTAGCGCCTCCCCTGTGACACCCCCCCCCCCCCAGTGCAACGAACAGGGTCGCTATCGCCCCCCTCACTACAAGAAAAAAGGACATTGGTGAGGGTCATGCTTATGACGGACCTTTAAGGTCCGTCACCAATGTCACATATGGTGACGGTCCTTAAAAAAACGTCATTGTAAGTGTATATAGTGATGGTCCTTTAAGGTTCGTCACCAAAGCCATTTTCAATGACACTTTTGGTGAGGGTCGTTAAAGGCCCATCACGAATTCTCTCTTTGGTGACACTTCTAGTGACGAACTTTTAATGACCCTCACCAATGCTCTTTTTGTTACTTTTGGTGACGGTTAAAAAATGTTCGTCACCATTGATCATTCCAATTACTTTTTGATGACGTTATATGCCTCTTAATATATTTTTTTTCAAAAGATAACGCTTTAAGGCCATTATTGTGGAGTATTTTTTACGATATTTCCAAGGCCATATTGGTTATAATCAGTCAATTTTTTTAGAAGTAATTAGTATGTATCATTTCCCTCAATTAATCACTAGTCGAATAGAGTTTTCCTATGAGTCAACACATGATTCATATCTATTAAGTTTATTATCTATAAAATTCCCTTTAGATAAAGTTCCACTAGTGTGTACAGGAAATATATTATTTAATACATAATCAAGCTCTGACAATTCTATTAATGAGAAAGACCTAACACTCCTCAACAATCCGGGCACACCTTAAATTAATGCTTTATCACACACTAACATTTCTTATCACCTCACATGTCTTTGAACATCTTTGTACCTAGAACATCTTGTCATGAAACTGATGCCCAAGCACATGGTGGCATGCGCTAGCACAACATGGAACTCTCCAAGCATGTGTTAGCATGCATGTAGTCCCTAGCATGCCCTGGAACACCTTGGTTGAATGCATTGACATACATTAGGCGCACTTGGCATACAATGCCACTTGGCACGTATTGGGACCTATTATTAGTGTGACTAGCATGTCCCTTTTGAAAAAGATAAAGTCCTGACTTATTGACCCTCTTATGTGTTCATTTCCTTACATTTTGGATTGGTTCTTCCTTTTGTTGCCTTGACACTTCTTGACACATATTGACATACCGTGGCACCCTGCACATCCTTAGCACCTGACATGTATTGGCATATCTTGGAACTATTTGGAACATATAATTAACACACCCTGTAACTCCCTAGCACACTTTGGCACTTCTTTACATTCCTTGATATTCCCTAGCATGCCTTACCAATGCTCAGCATACCTTGTCACTCCCTCCTTGGCATGATAGCTAGCACTCATTAACACTAGTCCCTGGCACACGTTCCTCATATTCATTAACTTCCATGAATTTTGACCTAGTGCTCCCTTAATTTTTTGTCTTATTACTCCTTAACACTCCTAAACATGCATTAACACTCTCTAGCACACCTTAGCAGTCTTCCACATGCCATTCCAATTCATAGCATGCATAACATTCCCTGACACATATTGGCGCTTGGCACGTGTTGGTGCTTGGAAAGTCTTAAAATTTATGGAACACGTTGATATGCCTTGGTATGATTTGGAACGATTTAATATTAAATTTATTTTAGATAAATTTTTGGAAAGTATATGAGAAGCAACAAAGGAAGACTTGGCACTTAGAATGCACTAAGACTTTTCACTTGGCACCTATTGGCACATAGTCATGTTGGTGTGCCTAGCATACCCCTCTTAGAAAAGGTAAATTGATGACTAATTAACCCTCTTATGTGTTCGTTTCCTTGTAGTTTAACTTGTTTCTCCCTTTTGTTGCCTTGACAGTGCCTAGCATGCATTGACACACCCTTGCACATCTTGGCATGCCTTATCACTTGGCACATCTTATCATGTTTGACATGCCTTCACACTATCTGGAACATCTTAGCATTCCCTAGCATGCCTTGGCACTCATGTCCTCACAACAAGCCTTTACATTTTTTCATGACTTGGGAACCCAATCAAGTCCTTGGCTACTGTAGTTCATGTGAAAACGTTGGCCTGCTTCAAGCCCAACAACTTGACCAATTGCACCTACTACAGGTAGATTGTGCCTTGTTTAAGAACTGCCTATAACTCATCTTATGCCGCTCATGTCCAATCTCAGCTTGTCCCACTTAACTATTTACAAAGACAAGGATCACATGATCTAGCCATGGCTATAAAACAACTAAGCAACATAGCTTACACAGGCAATATTTCATATGTATGTTTAGTTCATATAAACAATAGAACATTAATTGAGAGTTTTCAAGAACCACAAGATTCACAAGGCACACAAGATATAAGCTGACACAAGCTGAGTGCCCCAAAACTTATACACAACAATGTACAATATGCAATTATCTAAAATAGTTTAAAACATGAACATGTATCCAAAGTGTGCCACATCTCATATAAAAAAAATAACTAAAGGAAAAACAATGTTGTGCCTAGCACAAAGTGATCTCCCTTTGTCTAAAATTGCTATGTCGAACCCCTTATAACAATCGTAGGCTTGCCTCCTGTAAATCATATTATAAACTTCTCCTAACACACTTCGTTCTTAGCACATTTGAATTCGTTAACACTCCCTTGCACACACTCTTATTTGTTCCTTTCCATGCATTTTGACCTAGTTATCCCTTGATATGCCCCAACACTCCCTAAAACTCTAGTTCAACATGCATCGGCATTGTCTGACATGTGTTGGCATGCATTTTCATTCCTTTGCATGCCCTGACCCTCCCTATATATCATGCCCTTGCAACTACCCTTACTTAATTTTTGACTTGGGAACCCAACCAAGCCCTCGCTTGACTACAAGAGCTTGACCAAGTTATAGTTACTACAACTAGACTATATTGTTGAATTGTGTAGCTTGGGAGGTACTCCACAAGCCTAGTGAGATGGCTTTGTGTGAGTTTGGTCACAAAAGGCTTTGTGGAAATAGAAGCAAAGAAAAGGAATTTTGGACCCAAGACAGGCTTTAAAATCTAAAAGAAAATTAAAAAGGAAAATTAATATTTCCTAAGGTCTAACTCAATAAAACCCATAAGTTCTAGAGGGTTCCTAAGAGGTCTAGGAAAAACTATTTAAGGAGTCCTTAGGATGAAGGAAATAACATCAAGTGAGAAGGAGCTCATTTGATAAGGGGGCGAAGAGACATGTAGTCCTAAAGAGGCCATGATCATTATCATGTATAGCATTCATTAAGATGCCTAAATATGCTTTCGCATGGTATAATATTAAAGTTATTTGAGGTCAGTTATTGGAAAGTAGAAGAGAAGTAATAGAGGATGATTTGGCACTTAGAATGCACTAACACTTGGCACTTGACACTCATTTCCACCTAGTGTCTGTGTGCATAGCATGCCCCTCTTGGAAAATGTAAATTGATGACTTATTAACCCTATGATGTGCTCATTTCCTTGTATTTTAACTTGTTTCTCCTTTTTGTTTCCTTGATAATCCCTTGCATGTATTGTCACACCATTGCAGATATTGGCATGCCTTAACACTTGACACATCTTAGCATATTTTACATGCCTTCGAACTATATGGCACATGTTAGCAATCCATAGCATGCCTTGGCACTCATTCCCTCACAAATATCCTTACATTTTTTCATGACTTGGTTACCGAATCAAGTCCCTAGCTACTCCAGTTCATGTGAGATTGGTCTGCTTCAGCCGTAACAACTTGATCAATTACACCTACTACAAGTATATTTTGCCTTGTTCACCTAAGAACTTCCTATACCTCATCTTAGGCCAGTCATGTCCAAGCCGAACTTTTCCCACTTAAGAACTTACCAAGACAAGGATCACATCTAGCCATGACCATAAAACAACTAAGAAACATAGCTTACATAGGCAATATTTCACATGTATGTCTAGTTCATATAAATAGTGGAGCATTAACTTAGAGTTTGCAAGAACCACAGGATACACAAGACACACAAGATATAGGTCGGCACAAGTCGAGTTCCCCAAAACTTATACATAACAATGTACAATATTGAATTGTCTAAAATAGTTTAAAACATGAGCATTCGGCCAAAGTGTGCCACATTTCATATAAAAATAATAGATAAAGGAAAAAATAGTGTTGTGCCCAACACAAAGTCTCCCTATGTTTAAAATTGCTTTGTCGAGCCTGTTTGCACTCTATAATTTAGAAGATTGGCAAAACTAAACTATAAAGAACAACATCAAACCGCTTTGGAGTCTAGGACCTAGCCTTCTTAGACTCATAGAGGGCTCTCTTTGTTTTATGATTTAAATTGATTTAACTTGCTGGTTATACGTACTGATATTAGGCTAGTTAGAGTGATGGGGGTTGTTTTTTTGATTGATTGTGTGGTTGGATAGATAGGGTTGCAAAAGCTATTCCATTGGGCGATGGATTCAAAGGCTAGAATGGCACATCAAAATCAAGAGCAAATCACAGGGCAAGCTAACTATGCTAAATGGATTTTAAGAGCTGTATGAATTATGAGGTGAAAGAAACAATAAGGTTTTATAGTGT
Source organism: Pinus albicaulis (assembly GCA_034641835.2). Classification (NCBI taxonomy): domain Eukaryota; kingdom Viridiplantae; phylum Streptophyta; class Pinopsida; order Pinales; family Pinaceae; genus Pinus; species Pinus albicaulis. The sequence goes on along the minus strand of CM076583.1, from coordinate 816,431,271 downwards.
CTAAAGAGCAATTAAGAATTCTTTAATCAGACTTCAACATAAAACATTCAGATTGTAAATGCAGATAGAATTAAGGCGCTCCGACAAAGAATCTTAATCTAAAATTTCTGATTTACAATTAGATGAGCAGATACACAACATAGAAAAAAATGGAAGCATTTAAACAAAGATGAAACACATCACCATTTTGACACAACTCAAGAATCATGTAAACGGTCTTTGATTATTGATGTCCAGCTCCAAAAATTAAAGTTCTTCAATAGTAGTTCTTACAATACAGGTGCTAAAATATCCAACCTTTTATAATGAGAATTCTAGTGGTATTTAACTAACAACTAAGTCGGTTTGCCCTAATCTACACTGGAAAACTTTCATTGATTACAATTTAAGCAGAAAATGGACAAGTATGGCCATGCAAGGCTATGATGAGGTGAATTTTTTAGCCACCGTTGGTTGTATTAACTTCAATTACCCTTCTTGAATTATAAGGTGAACGCAATTGGGCTTTTAAAATTCCAAAAAGACAAAGTGAGGCAAAATTGATGTCTGTCCCAACCTTTCTTGCACCGCCTTGGCTGGATCATTAACTCCAGTGCGGCACTGATTGCTTTGTTGTCCTAATGTCATGTTGTCTAGCACTATTTTTATGGAAAACGGTTGCCGAAATATATTATCCTTGTTCAATCTAAGAACCATCATCAAAAAACAAATTCCTGAAAATCTTGGGATGTTTGTCATGCCGTAAAAAATGGGCGAAATTACTGAAAAATAGAGGTCAAATCAGAAATTTTTTTGTCCCCAATGGTGACACCTATGAAAAATATGAGATATTTTATTGTTCTTTGCCTCGTTCTGGTCAAAAACCTCTCTCGGATTTTCAAAATTCATCTCCAGCGCTCCACAACAATTGCCGCAAAATCATGACCAACACAGAAAAAATGGAAATCCAAAAAATAGGGCTGAGAGATGGCTTTTGATTATCCCAACTGAAGACACCTGTTCAAAATCTGGGAGAGGATTTTTTTCTTCAACCTGTGCTGAATAAAAAATTCTCTCTTTTTGTCAAAATTCGTTCCCATTTGCTCGAAATCCCCCTCGAAAACGAACTGGTAAAACTGGCTAAAAAATGGTTTTTCATTTGGGGAAAACGGTTTTGCAAGATAAAAGTGGTATTTTGGACCCTTATGAAGTGGTAAGTCGTAATATAAAGGGGGGGGGGTTGATAATTCATGAGATATTGACACATAAGGGGGTCCCTTTCTTGAAAACCATTCGTTCCGGACCCCCCCTTCAAGGATAAAGTAAGGAATATTGTAAAGGGGGGTCAGAATGAAACGTAGGCTGTTGGATTTAAAGATGACGATGGCGTAATGAGGTGGAAAGCCTTTTCTTATTGTCGGGTCTTTTGGCATATTTATTCATGAAATGAGCTATAAACCTCGTAGTCCCTAATTGACCTGTTATACACACAAAACATAGTGACAACTCGTTCACCCAGACCTAAAATTATGTAGAATTTAGTTATGAAGTGGCATTGCATCCGCGCACTTCGCAACCTTTACAGTTAATTAGTTTATAAAGAATACGATCAGTGATGTGATGCGATGGGGTGGTGACATGGAGGGTAAATGACGTGGAGGGTAAGTGGGATGGGACCGCAGTGCACATCGCAATTCGTAGCGTTTAGTTATAAGCGTGGAAAATGTAAACTCTAAAATCTGCGAAGTACGATGCGCAGGGGAGGAGATGAGTGATGTGGTAGGGAAGAAGTGGGACTGGATCGCAGGCGTACTTCGAAATTCTTAAGTTTTATTTATAATATGCGGGGTTAACTCCTTAAATTTGCGAAGTGCGGGGAAGAGGGGCCCACTGGAATTTGGTGGAGTGTTATGAATCGACGGAAGGTTTTTAAGCGGTCAGTGTTATGAAGTTTTATATGATATAACAATGTATTGCAATGGCTATGTAATGGGGCGGAGCTGCTGAGGTGCGGCCGACTTACCGCATCACAAACTAAATAAAATAGATTACGGGCGTTCACAAGGTAAAATAATGCGATGTGATATCGCAAATCAGTGATCGCATTATTTAAATTTTAGTTCCAATGCCAAATACATAAAGTTTGTGAAATGCGATGAGGGCCCCACTTTGATCACGAAAGGCAGAAGAAAGGTAAGGTAACATATATTTCAAAATGGAAGATGAAATGGAAGAGAAGCATGGCAGGGAATGGGTTTTAAAGCATGGGAGAATATGGAGGAAACAAGGGGGAAAAAGAGGGTGAATGAAATGAAATGGAACGAGGGCAGAAATGAAGTTTGATCCCCATCACACCTTGCCAGCAACAATTTTTCTCCTTTCCACTAAACTATAAGGAAAATTGATTCATTTGATGCTCTTTGATAGTCAGGGTCTCCCTTTCTTCTCTGAAAATAAATGACAACCATAGAATATTATTTTCAGTATATGAACAATATTCTAATTAGTGATCAGTCACCTTGTGATACTGTGAAATACATGAGTCTAATAGAGCCCCTTATCACAATCGTATTCTAGTCTCTTACAAATCCTATTATGAACATTTTCTAACACACTTCATCCTTGGCACACTTGAATTCACTGAGACTCCCTGGAACACACTCTTATTTGTTCATTTCCATGCATTTTGACCTAGTTCTCCTTTGTGATACCTTAACACTCCTTAACACTCCTCAACATGCATTGACATTGTTCGACATGTGTTAGCACGCCTTTTCATTCCTTGGCATTCCCTAACCCTTCCTAGTTATCATGCCCTCACAACTACCCTTACTTAATTTTAACTTGGGAACCCAACCAAGTCCTCGCTTGACTATAGGAGCTTGACCAAGTTACGATTACTACAACTAGACTATGTTTTTAAATTGTGTAGCTTGGGAGGTAATCCAAAAGCCTATTGAGATGGGTTTGTGTGATTTTGACCACAAAATGTTTTGTGAGAAAATAACCCAAGCGAGGGGGCTTTGGACCTAAGATGAGGTTTAAAATCTAAAATAAAATTAAACAGAAAAAATAATATTTCCTAAGATCTAAGTATATAAAATTTGTAAGCTCTAGGGTGTTCTTAAGAGGCCTAGCTAGGAAAAGCTATTTAAGGAGGCCTTAGTATGAAGGCAAGAACATCAAGTGAGAATGAGCTCATTCTATCAAGGAGGCTAGGAGAGATGTAGTCCTAAAGTAGGTCTAGTTAGAGGTTTGTGTAAGTGTTGCTAAAGGGAGCCCATGATCATCCACCAAGAGTAAGATCATCATGTGAGGGTTCACAAGAATGTCACATACCTTAATGGGTTCAAGATAGGAAGTACGATGGCATATAGTGGTTCTCTTAGGGCAGATAAAGCTTAAGAGAGGCGACTCATGAGAATTTGGGCATGTGATTTCAATGGTGTTTCTGTGTGAAGTCCACATCAAATTTTGAAATAGTAGAGAGGGTTGAGACCCTACCTTGTGCTGGTTACTAGGTTGCGAGGTCTGTGATAAATACCAACACAAATGGAGGAGGGTATGCACTAGAATTTAGGGCCAGAACAGAAGTAGTCACAGGTGGAATATTGACTGAAGTAACCGCAGTTTGAGGGTCGTAGAGATCTAAAGTTCAAGTCAAGATTCAGTCAAATAAATGACCAGAATCTATGGATCCATATGAGCTAGGCCGAGTCTCTTATAGAGGAAAGATTTTTATTTTTTTCTATGGGTGGATATGGTTTGTTCTAAAGCAATTAGAATAGAAGTATAATTCCCTATTTAGGGAGGTTTCCTAGCATGTTCAATCCATAAGGTATGTCATTAATACTGTGACAAATTTGCATAGAAGAAGAGCGGTTGTGACCCTTAGAGAGAGGTTTATCTCTGTAATATATACCACAAATTTGGAAGATGGTTTGCATAAGTATGTGCGGAGATAGAAAATCCAAAGGAAGGTGGAACCTGAGTAGAAGATGGAGCAGAATAAATGTGCCATATGAGGAATGGATTGACATGAAGAGGAGTTGATTTTGTTGGACTGTCCATAGATTTTTGGACAGAGATTTGAAGCAACCTATAAACAGTTAGTGAATGGACTGTTAATGGATGATTTGTGACCCTAGTTCAGTGATCTACAAATTGTTAGAAGGATGATAAGGTGAGTAGTTCAGATTTTTTCATAGATTGGACAACATAAAATTGGCACACAAGAATAGTGATTTTGAGAGGACTCAAATCACTATTAGGTGGCATATTTGAAGAGCCCTAGATGAGGGCAGTGTTGTGGGAACTAGATCAGTAAAAAAATTTATTGTGGTTGGGAAAATTGATGGCAGTCCAAGTACAATTGGAGGGTTGTTAGGTGACTGTCAAAGAAGAGCTCTAAGTCCTGTACTTGTGAAGGAAAACAAGACTGGTAGAAGGGTAGGTGTATTGGGCCTAAGGACGTAAAGAATTTGAAGGACTAAAGTAGCAGTCAAATGGACTAGCCAACTAGCCCTATTTCACTGTATTGTAGAGTATTGTGTCATTGAGAAGAAGGGAAACCTCCATATCCCTAGACTTGTCATCTTGGAGCAGTAGTATGGCAAAAGTGGGTAGACCAAAGAGTTGTTCACAACAGAGTTGTGAACAGCTAATTGAAAACTTTAAGTGTTGGAAACCTTAAAGGAAAAAAGAGGTAGATAGAGGGAATTGTATTTTGAGCCGAGTTCAATAACATAAAGGAATTTAGTTCATTGATAGAGGCAGAATGAGGAGTTTCATAATGGGAGGAAAGAGGTCCTGCCAAATGTGTTTAAGACATGTGGATTGAAAGGGCTATGTGTGTCCACCATAAAAACATGGGTCAAGTGTTGTCTTGTTTAAGGTATATTGGTTGTCAAAGGAATAACACCAGGCCCTAGTTGTATTCCTTGTATTAGTGTGAATGTAAAGGGCCAACATCCCTGGTGCGAGAGCTCTAGCTTATTCTATTACAGTTTGTAATTTAACGAAGAAAATTTTGAAAAATTTAGAAATTTTCATGTGCACTAATTAATTCCCTGATGTGTGTAGATTTCATTGTGAAAATTTGATGTGTTGTGTCACTTGAGTGTGTTTGCATCAAAGATTCTAAGACCAAACCCAAATTCTCATGTGTCATGGAAATTCAACATATGCCTTGTTCACCTAAGAACTACATGTAACTCATATTAGACTACTCATGTCCAATCTCAATTGATCCCACTTAAAAAGTTACCAAGACAAGGCTCATCACATACAACTGTGGTCGTAAAACAACTAAGAAACATAGTTCACATCTTGACATGCCACAACACCTGATATGTCCTAAATGCCTTGGAATTGTGTGGCATGTCTTAGCATCCCCTACATTCCTTGACATGATTTTACACTCCCTAACACACCGTAGCACTTCCTTACACACCTCGGTAGTTTAACATACCTTGGCATTACCTAGCATATAACCTTGTAACTCCCTTTACACATCAAGAATGGAGAAGCTTTACCATGAAGGCTGGACACTATGTGATCCTTCGCACCTTCCAACATAATTCTTCAACACTTTGCTGTCTTTTTTTGCCATGTGTCAAGTGCGACAGCATCGCTAGAAGCAGGTTTTGGAATTTCTGCATCTATGAACTCCTTCAACCCATTGTCATCCAGCACCGCATCCATCCTGTCCTTCCATGCAATATAATTCGAGCTGCCCTCAAGGGCATACTCCAATCGCAATCCGTTGAAAGATATATTAACTTCGACACCAAGAAAACACTGCTGCAAATTCGAATTCCACCAGCTCAAAACTCAACCACTTCAATGTTTTGCAATTGCTCCAATGATCAATATTCCTCTGATGCCATGTAGAAATTTATATAACTGATATGTTATATCTGAGATTCTCCTAATCACACACTATTTGACTTCATGCACAATACAGAATCTCTTCTACCATTGATCATTAATTGCGGAAATAAAAACAATCGCATGCACACATTAAAACCATAAACATTCACACATATGAACACAGTATTTATGGGAAAGCTTAAAGCTGAAAACCCCCAACTATCTGTATATTATGTGTCATAGAGATCATGTAACAATAATTATACAAAGCTCCTCACAAGCTCTCAGTATAATCTCCAATTGCTACACACTAAACAGGTCCGATCTAGCAAATCACATGCTCCTATATCTGCCACCTGATAGCCTGCCTCTACTGCGCAATCACTGCTGAAGAATGGCTCTGATTGAACTCGAATTGGTCCAGCCTTGCTCACACAATCCTCATTGGCATCTCCAACCACTGTGTGTTGCAAATCATGCAACACTATAGTCACAACTGATAGTCACACTGCTCTTTCACCTACCTCTCCACTGGTCTCCATTGAAAATGTCCATGCACTGTAGTTAACTGATGTATTATTTAGTTGATTAATGAGTTAATAATTAGTGAATTAATTAATAATTTATTCACACCACTCTCACTAGTGTATCAATCAGTTAGACTAGATACAACTAGCTCAACTATGTTTAACTGAGTTAAACTGAACACAACTCCACCAACTACTTCTACAACTCCACCAAACTCCGTCACATGAGTTCTAACTGAAGTCTCCATGCAATAGCTCCACTTAACCCTCAGGAATAGCGTAATTCCTTCTGTCAGCTCCTGTGCCACATCTGTGCACTTAACTGAAGTGCTCCAAGAGAATAAGATAATATTTATAGTCCAAATATTATTAAGAGCTAATAATATTCGACATATCTATTTTTAGACTAGCAATCTAAAAATAGATTCCGCCCAATATATCTAAAAATAGAAGTCCATCTATTTTTCCAACTTGACCAACCATCCACAAATAGCATCCTGCAACTCATAGAATATGATCGACATGTCTAAAAATAGACATAGTCTAAAAATAGACTTGCGCCAAAAATAGCCTACGGGCCCACTTAGTGAAGGCGACTTATTTCCACTACGCTCATCATCTTGTTGCGATCTCAACAACCCTAACACCTAGGACATCTTGAAATGTTGCCTTAGCCTCTAGCATGCCTTAACACTGCCTAGCATACGTTGTCAATCCCTCCTTAGCACAGTTGGAAGTCACTGACACTTCCAATCACAAACTCTTATTTGTTCATTTCCATGCATTTTGACGTAGTGTTCCCTTGTGTTTCCCGGGCACTCCTAGTTAACACTTCCTTGCACGTGTTGGCACATCTGGGATGCATCCCACCCTGGCACTCTATCATTCCTTATCACTTCCAAGCATGCCTTTTCACTCCTCCTTATCACACATGGAACTCATTGAAACTCCTTGTCACACACCATTATTCATTCATTTCCATGCATTGTGACATAGTGCTACCTTGTGTTTCTCTAGCACTCCCTAAAACACCTTGGCACACATTGGCACACCCTGGAACTTGGCACAACTTGGCATGCTTTCATAGCACTCTATCATGCATTGGAATTGCCTAACATACCTTGTCACTCCCTTCTTAGCACACTGCCCATCAATACCTTTGTGATATCAAACTCCATCTATAGGATGGAGTATGACCAAATAATTATTCATTTCTAAGCTCGAAAAACAAGCCAATGTATATTGATGCATGCACTTTCCAATCATGACAATCAATTTATACATCTTCTCAATAGAAAAAACAAGTAATATTTTTTCTCTACTAAATTTACAACATAAACACCAATTTCACCCATAATGTTAGGATAAGTTGAATGATATGACCGAAAAGGTGGGAGGAGTATTTTGTGGTGTATTGAACAGGACTAGGGGACACACATGTAGCATGGATGGGTAGAAGTGGGATGTCCAAGAATGGTTTACTAAGATCTATAATCCATGCATTAGAGAATGAGAAGGGGGATTAAGACCTAATATCATAGGGGCTAGGGGGCCTAGAGTGAAGGTAACAAGAGAAATTGAAAGGGGAACCCTCAATAGTGGTGACAAGGGGATTAGGGCCCCCATTATCACAACCAATAAGCTATTAACCCATAACCCCTAAATTCCGTATCCCTTAACCCGAAGCCATAATAACTTAACCCCTACAATCATAACTCATAAGCCATCAACCCCTTGACGCATTAAACTTTAGGCCATTAACTCCTAACCTAGAATCCATGAACCCCCTAAGCACTAACCCCTTATTCTCTTAACTCGTGACCCTTAAACCATAACTTTTAAACACCTTAAAACCTAACCCCTTAACCCCTAACACCTAAATCCATTAATTATTAATCCCTTAACCCCCAAATCCCTTCCCCCCCAAGCCCTTGTCCCTTAACTCTTAGCTCTTGAAGCCCTTAATCACTTAGTATCCAAGGAAAAAAACAACACCTCAAACCAAAAAAATAACCTCTTAGGAGAATCCTTCACCTCTAACTAATAATATTGGTACCATTTGATTTTTAGAGAACTAGGTATTGGTCTCTAGGGTGTGTGTTTGTGGGTAATGCCCTTATTAACATGTATACAAAATGTAGAACAACCGGATAATTTGCAAAACCTCAATAAGAATTGCTCACAATATCTACACTTCATGTTGACATGGAGCTTGTAGTGCTCTCCCATATAAGGAGTTGGTAAAGAATAGATCACTCATAATGACGCAACCTATTCAAACCTAATGAAAAAGGAGCTAACCCTTGATACAAATATTTTGTTTGCTAAAAAAATGCAATTGTGTCAATGTAGAATACTATACATGGGAGAAAATAAAATGATATTATCCACATCAATGCTTGAAATAGCCTCACATTTTCCATGAGTGGTGAGCCAAGGGGTGAATGTAGGGCACTATTAAAGTTAGATCATGTTTAAATTTCTTTTACATCACGATATTGTTCTCCATTAGGGTTGATGCATCATCACAAGGGAGCATGACACTTTTGTGTGGGGGAGCGATTACAATTGTAACACAATTCAAGTGACACACCTCCAGTGTAAATTACATCATTATATGTTTGTGTCAAGTTGTTAAAGAGGTTATTTATAAACAATAAATTTAGTACTTGGGCTTCATCTTTTCATGGCCTTAACTCTAAGATGGATTTGTACTAGGAACACTTCATGCAAATAAGAGGGGGCCTTATTTTTTAGCCCACAAGAGCACTAGATGTTGCCCTTCAAATCCCCCTTGGTGGTTTCAAATTGGGTTTACATTAGTGTGTATTTGAAACTAATAACATCATGATATTTCTCTTCTCAATAACATCTTCTATCTTTGCAATATGAAGAACATTGAGTTAAAATATCACCTCATATGTAAATGCTCCATTTATTATGAGATTCAAGAGAATGTTCTATTTTCTTTTATCAAAATTTATATGGTCCAAGATATTTTATTTTATTTTATCAAGATCTATATGATGATTATATTTTCCAATATATATCTAACTATCTAACTATTTTTATGAAAAAAATATTTAAATTGAAATCTTCATAGAATACCTTATGTGGCTTTCCCCTTTGAAAATTTTCAAAGTGTCACCTCCTTCCATGTTACCTTGCATTACCGCCAAAATTAACAAGCCAATATTCAACTCCTTCAACTATCAAATAGTTACTCGGCTTTTCTCAGTTGGGGAATTCTCAGTTTCATTCATATGGAAATTAGTTCAAGTTGTTCGGATCTGGTCATAGCTTTGAAGTCGCCTATTTCTCTGCTATCGATCAGCTTTTAAGTCACCTCTTTCTCTGCTATCCATGATCTTCATCTTGCAGGATTCTTCAACTATCAAATGGTTACTCGACTTTTCAATGGGCACTCGGCTTTTCTCATTTGGGGACTTCTGAGCTGGAAATTAGTTCAAGTTGTTTGGATCTGGTCACAGCTTTGAAGTCGCCTCTTTCTGTGCTATCCATCGATCTTCATTTTGCAAGAGTTGGCAACAATTTTACAGTTAAAACCTCGGCGTCAGGGTTTCTACCAGGTATATTTTCTTTCAATACCAAGGTTTTACTAGGATTTTAAAGTTGGAGAGGGTAAATGGAGACCAGCACATTAGTATGTTTAGTAATAACCCGCAATTTCCAGCAGCTAAACCGGAGGCCCTGTCTAGTAATTTTTATCATGGAAGTCCCCGCAACGCTGGCAATTTATCCAGGTAAGAAAAATTTAGAGCCCCATCCAAATTTGTTAGGATTCAATATAGGGCGTCGTTTTGAATTCGATATTTTTTTATTTTCATTTGTTACTGCGAGAATGAAATTTGATTACCAGTTATTCAGGTTCATAATATGCATAGTTATCCAACAGGGCCATGTGAAGATAATATACAGACCTATATAAAGGTCGGAAATGTTATGTCAGAAGGATTGATTATAGAATCAGATGCTTTCGCTTGTAATAATCATTAATCCTAGTTCTTCTAGACTACCTCTTTCTTTGATTGATTTTGAAAAGAGCAAAGAGATAGATGGCTGAGATCAACTTAGATTTAACATATATCAGGGATTTAAGATTGAGACTTCATAATTATGCCAAGTCATAAGAGAAATGTTCATGGCCATATATAACAGAGACTGAGGTTCGTAAATGTACTGAAATCAGAGGTCAGAATCCCTATCCAAACAGAGCGAGAGATGAATTTATGTAGTCCATAGCCAAACTGAAATCAACAAACTGTACCATCTGAAATATGCCAAGATAATATGCACAGTTATCCAACAGGGTCCTGTGAAGATAATATACAGACCTATATAAAGGTCAGAAATGTTATGTCAGAAGGATTGATTATGGAATCAGATGCTTTCGCTTGTAATAATCATTAATCCTAGGTCTTCTAGACTGCCTCTAACATTGCTTCAGGTATTAGGGCGCCGTTTTGAATTCGATATTTGTTTATTTTCATTTGTTACTGTGTGAATGAAATTTATTTACAAGTTATTCAGATTGCATTTTTTTTCCAGATTTTGCTATATGCACATGAAACTGAGAGATTGTTGTTGTTGTTTTGTTTTTTATTTTCATTTTTTTTTAGATTGAGACTTTTGTTGTTGTTATTTTTTTAAGATTGAGACTTCTGTTGCTGTTGTGATTTTTTTTTCTTTTTTAAGATTGAGATATAAGCTTTATTTATACCCTCCCTGCGACCTCGATTTGCCTGGTGTCTAAGTGCACTAAAATCCATGGCTTCTTTGTTATTTCTAGTGTATATATCATAACCGATAAATTCCCAAGATAAATAAGCCAAAGATAAACCATACCACTGTGATGCCAATAAGTTGCCACTGAGATACTACAACCACTGTGATATCAAGCGCAGCGGAATATCATAATTATGCCAAGTCATAAGAGCAATGTTCATGGCCATATATAGAACAGAGACTGAGGTTCATAAATGTATTGAAATCAGAGGTCAAGATCCCTATCCAAACAGAGCAAGAGATGAATGTATGCAGTCCATAGCCAAACTGAAATCAACAAACTGTACCATCTGAACTATGCCAAGATAATATGCATAGTTATCCAACAGGGCCCTGTGAAGATAATATACAGACCTATATAAAGGACAAAAATGTTATGTCAGAAGGATTGATTATGGAATCAGATGCTTTCGCTTGTAATAATAATTAATCGTAGGTCTTCTAGACTGCCTCTTTCTTTGATTTATTTTGAAAATAGCAGAGAGATAGATGGCTGAGATCAACTTAGATTTAACATATATCAGGGACTTTCCAAAGCACCATGATTTCTCGACTATCATATCAATACTGATTGTATGTCGGACTGTAATTCTGAAGCCATCCTTACCTCATTCAAACATTATACATCATCTGAAGTAACTAGAAAAGCGAGGATGTGTCTCTAACATTGCTTCAGGTATTAGGGCGCCGTTTTGAATTCGATATTTTTTTATTTTCATTTGTTACTGCGTGAATGAAATTTGTTTACAAGTTATTCAGATTGCATTTTTTTCCAGATTTTGCTATATGCACATGAAGCTGAGAGATTTTTGTTGTTGTTTTGTTTTTTATTTTCATTTGTTTAAGATTGAGACTTTTGTTGTTGTGATTTTTTTAAGATTGAGACTTCTGCTGTTGTTGTGATTTTTTTTTTAAGATTGAGATATAAGCTTTATTTATACCCTCTCTGCGGCCTCGATTTTCCTGGTGTCTAAGTGCACTAAAATCCATGGCTTCTTTGTTATTTCTAGTGTATATATCATAACCGATAAATTCCCAAGATAAATAAGCCAAAGATCAACCATACCACTATGATGCCAATAAGCTGCCACTGAGATACTACAACCATTGTGATATCAAGTGCATCGGAATATCATAATTATGCCAAGTCATAAGAGCAATGTTCATGGCCATATATAGAACAGAGACTGAGGTTCATAAATGTACTGAAATCAGAGGTCAGGATCCCTATCCAAACAGAGCGAGAGATGAATTTATGCAGTCCATAGCCAAACTGAAATCAACAAACTGTACCATCTGAACTTTGCCAAGATAATATGCATAGTTATCCAAAAGGGCCCTGTGAAGATAATATACAGACCTATATAAAGGTCAGAAATGTTATGTCAGAAGGATTGATTATGGAATCAGATGCTTTCGCTTGTAATAATCATTAATCCTAGGTCTTCTAGAATGCCTCTTTCTTTGATTGATTTTTAAAAGAGCAGAGAGATAGATGACTGAGGTCAACTTAGATTTAACATATATCAGGGACTTGCCAAAGCACCATGATTTCTGGACTGTCATATCAATACTGATTGTATGTCGGACTGTAAGTCTGAAGCCATCCTTACCTCATTCAAACATTATACATCATCTGAAGTAACTAGAAAAGCGAGGATGTGTCTCTAACATTGCTTCAGGTATTATGACTTCATTTTGATACCTATGCCTAAGTTGGAAGTTGAATCTTTAAACACCCTTATGTGGATGACGAAATGTACAAAATTGACTTAGATGCTATTAAGCCATCATTCGCATTCAGTCAATCTTTAAACTCATGGACTGGTCCTTATAAAAGCCTCTTATGAACAATCTAATAGAGGAGAGCTGGTAAAATTTCATCAAGGTAATATTGCAAAAATGAGAAACAATATGTCCACAGATATGACTTAGAGCATTTGTATTTAATCAGGACATTATCGACCAACATTAGATTCTAGAATTGGCCACGAGGAATAAGCTCCAATACTTGGATCAACCAGCCAAAAAAAAACTTTACTGCTGAGATAATGAATAAATAAAGGTGTCCAAAAATTAAGTCACATCATACTGGGATTATGACTCTAAGAGTGATAATCATTTTAGGTATCTCCACAGATCGGCTCTTTTAAACCATATATATATTCTTAGAAGTAGGAACCTCGGCTTCTTTTCTTGGATGCATAAGGGACTCAACTACTTTTGTAACTTCACTATGAGGCACCCAACAAGGCCTTAGGAGGGCTTTCAATCAGTTTGAATTCTTTATCAGAAGGGAAACATAAGATCGGTCACCCACAGATGTATACGATGCTTGAATCCCATAGGTGGTACATAATTCGAATTGCTTGAAAAACTCCTTAAATGAAGTAGGAACCTCGGCTTCTTTTCTTGGATGCATAAGCATTAAGGCATGCCTTTGAAAGATACAAATGCCATGAGTTTGAGAGGGACTCAAATCCTTTTGTAACTTCACTATGAGGCACCCAACAAGACCTTAGGAGGGCTTTCAATCAATTTGAATTCTTTATCAGAAAGGCAATATAAGATCGGTCACCCACAAATGTATACGATGCTTGGATCCCATAGGTGGTACATAATTCAAATTTCTTGAAAAATCTTTTTAAATGATGGCTCCCTTTGTTGACTTTGTCAAGAGTTTGATTAGCCATTCAAGTTCACCAAATTCTGAGGTGGATTAGTGGATTGGAAATCTCAGACCTCATATTATGTGCCCAGAACTGCACTCTTCTAATCATGATATTTGAACCAGGTCTTGTATGATCTTCAAAAAGGAATTTCTCTCTTTATCCACAAAACTGTGGGCTGGTCACTATGATGCACCAGATTTATATCATAATTTCATACTATCTGATCCTTTGAGGGCGAAAGAGGCCATGAGGATTTGAAAACATTTCTAGTGATTTCTTTCCCTCTTTCTTGGGCTTGTCCTCAGCCTAGCTCTAATACCATGTTAAATTTAGCTTAACATGTTGTTGAGGAGGTAAATCCCCTCTGCAGACAGAGGCGATCCCTACTAGCCCAGCAGGGGTCTAGCAACAATCACGAAATGTTACGACGCAAGTTCCTAGTTACGAATGAAAGGACCAAAGATGGAGGCCTACCTGGAATCCAATGCTACGATCTGAAGAAGAGAGCGTTCCCGTTCCTCAGCCTCGACAGATCACGATCCTCCACGATCTCCGCGGATGGACACCTGCACATGCAAGAAACAAATAGATACAAGCATAAAATCCAGCATACGCAACTAAATATCAGTCAGAAAGGATATTACTCATATTAACATAATTGAAAACAGAGTGGAACCATAATCGTAATCATTCATTAAATAACGATCGAAAGAGATTACAACCAATGTTCTGACGTCGCGGTCTCCTTCGGATGGGTCTCCAGTCATTCATGTCTCGCAAAGCTCGCCAGGGAAAGGGCAAACCTCTCCAGAGTCTCTCGACGATAGTCTCCTTACTTGAGTCAGCCTTAAGGGAAGAAAGAAGGCTCTTACAGCACAAAGGCTCTTGGGAATTTGGAGATTCAAAGCTTAGGCACTTCCAGACTAGCTTGCCATGGAATTGAGCAGACTTTTATAGATGGAGAAGGAGGGAGTTGGGATCCCTATTATTGTGGGATTGGCCCTATCCACAAGGAAGGTTCCATGGGAGGTGGAAAACCACTCCCCTTCCATAGAACTCCCGCAGCCAAACCTCCCAACTCAATATAGGCAATGGTTTCTGAGTTTGTTGAAACACAACTTCCGCCATCTTTATTTAAAAAACACTCCTTAAATTGGCTTGCGCGACTACTTCTCTGGGACAAAGCGCCAGTTGGCGCGGCCTCTTTGTAGGATTTTCCCCATTGGCGCGAGTGCTGAACTGTCTGCCCGCGCCAATGCAAAAGGAGATGTTTTTCATGATTTTTGCAAGGAGATGTCTTTAGGGCAATTGAAGCTCATGCTTAGAGGAATGCATTGATGATGTTTTCAAGGCATGACAATGTTCACAGGTCACAAAATGGGTCCTCCATTGTGCGGGACGGGAAATGGTAGGGACGGTGACAAATTACTGTATAACAGATGCCCCCTAAAGTATGAGGCCCGAGAGAGAGAGGGGTGAAATGCTTTACGAGAACATGTTCAACTGAAGGCCCGCCGTCGGAAAACCTGCGCAGAAAAATACAACTGATATCTCAAGTACATGATGTATATGTGGTATGGGCGCAGCCATCCGAAACAGAGTACACTATAATCCGGATC
Organism: Pinus albicaulis; assembly: GCA_034641835.2. Classification (NCBI taxonomy): domain Eukaryota; kingdom Viridiplantae; phylum Streptophyta; class Pinopsida; order Pinales; family Pinaceae; genus Pinus; species Pinus albicaulis. The sequence goes on along the minus strand of CM076583.1, from coordinate 816,415,797 downwards.
CAGGGTATGGGCGCAGCCATCCAACGAGGATCAAATAAATAGACTCAGGTATGGTCGCAGCCATCCAATCAGTGAGTCATGTACATAATGATAATAATCCACAATCGCAGCCTGGATTACAACAGACACAATCCAGGGTCTTGCGCTCCATCTCGACCCAAATAAAGTACAAGTTCAAGCATGTGAATATGTGAGCTGAAGTCGAACATGTAAGAACATCGTCCGATTACCAGCCAATGATGAAAGCTGTTAACAGACGCGAGAGAAACCACCAATAATGACAATGGTCCTCAAGGTACTACAGGTACAATCTACGGCGTGTGAATAAATGAGTTGGCGTCGAACACCTGCAAAATCACTCGATCGGAGGCCAATGATGAAAACCTCACGTCGAATGCGACGAACCTGCCATTGAGGCATGCAGGCTCCAAGGTACCATAAAGGAGTCTCTAGATCAGCTTCCTGGATAATGAGCTGAAGTCGACAGGAAGTGATCTTGATCGAAGGTGGGCCATAATGTTTCCCACATCATCGACACGAGACAGAGGAACATGATGTTTTTGTTGTGAATCAAGGTCATATGAGAATCAGAGGAAGGTTGATATTTGTAGAGGCCAACTTCTCTTGAACATATAAACGGCACGACAGTGGACTTGGCAATATTTGACATCAACGGATCAGAGGTCATGGTGACAAGGCAATGAGCAGAGGAGAGGTCAAAAAGGATTACCCAAACCCACAGAAGCCAGTGAAAAGAGATGAGATGTCCCCAACCCGACACGAATGCAGACAAGTGCCATGTTCAAGAGCGACATACTGCCGACAACAACGACGACGGTTCCATTTTTCCCCCACCATTTCTGGCGAGTACCCCAATTATTTTTGATAACAAGCTTGAAGGGGATATCATATGCTTGTAATATAAGTCTGCCCTTCGGGCGAATCCATCCTAGTGCATTTAACGAGTCCTAGGAAGGAGGAACTCGGAGAACGTCATTTCGACTGGGTCCGATGTCATCAGGGTTTGACGAGTCTGACAAAGGGAGAACTCGACATCTTTTCATGTTTAGAGAGTTTGAAAAGACAGTAGAAAAGTAAACTCCACAGGTCCCTTTTCGTAAATAGTTCCTCAGATCCGAAAAGGTAGAAAACAATATCCGAGAAAACCTCCTAGTTGCGATAGGCTAGGGTATTCCTTTTTCGTAATCAATCCATCCCAGCCCGAAAAAGGGGTAAACGTATACTGGGTAGATGTCGATTCATGTCCATTTTAACGAGATCGAAACGACAAGGGCCTCGGCAATCTTTTCATGTTTAGAGAGTCAGAAAAGAGCTGAAAGATGACTCCAAAGTGACTTTTTCGTGTATTTACCGAGTCCGAAAAAGTATAAAATACAACTCGTTTCCATCGTCAAAGTCGCAAAAACCTGCTGCTGCACATACCAAGTAAGCGTAAAACCCATTTTCGACATAACATATTAAAATATTTGATAAAAATGACTTTTTACAACTCATTTTATGTCAAAAAGTTATAAATATGCCAAATTGGTAAAAATAAAATTACATTTACTATTTACCTTGGTAAAAAGCAACAGTGATCCATTTGGAGCAGAAACTTCTGACGGCGATTGCGATAGATCCGGTTGACCATTCAGTTTCTCGTCTGCTACAGGTAAGAGGCGCTTCCCTACTCTACATTTTCATCCATTTTTTAATATTTTTCCTTTGTAAATCAGTTCTCTGTGGCCACTTTTGAAATTTTAGGGCCGCGCTCATTGGCACGGGTATTGAGCACGGACCCGCGCCAATGGGCTCTTTTATACAAAGGGCTCGTGCCACGTGGCGCGATTGTTCACAAAATAGCCGCGCCAGCGGCCGAACCTAAAAATACGCCTAAAAATTCGATATTTAAACCAAATTGCATGGAATTTGAGGCCTACCAGAGATCTAACTAAGGGTTTATGACCATATGAATGCAGGTAATCAAGAAAAATGGTGATTGAATGGAAAGAACGAGAGCATGGAGAAGAGGATGAACAGGCCATCCAAAGTGAGGCTTGCATGGACGCCCTCAGAAACTGTGGGCTGAAGAAGTTCTTCCTTACGCCCTGTCTACGAGCTCAGCCCGAGCTCCTCCAGTATTTGATCAGTATTTGGGATGAACATGAACAAGTGTTCAGGTTGCGAGATCAGGTGTTAGAGCTGGAGGTTTCTGATGTTTATTTTATCACCGGATTGTCCCGCAGAGGTCCGATCCCTGTGTTGATTGGAAGCAGACCATCTGGGGAGAATATGGAAGAAGTGATGGCACGAGTGTGCCGAGGAGCACAAATGGGATCAGGAAGCAAGAAGGTGGATATCCACACTATCCCTGATCTGGCATTGAGAGTTGTCCTACATACCATCACGCGGGCTGCAGGGTCACAGGCACCGCACGAGGCCACAAAGGCCCAACTCCTGCTGGCCTCAGAATGCATGAGTCCCTTACTGTTCGACTGGGCAACAACAGTAACAATCAATATGAAAAGGCAGCTCACAAAATGCAAACAAGCTAAACTAAAACAGTTTGGCTATGGCTCCATACTATTATCGTTCATTATGGAATGCTTACCAATCTTCCAGGGCCAAGGGGCCTCAGTAGCAGATCCGATACCACGAGAGCCAAGAATGGCTCACTGGGCAGCATTAATGCCCAGAGCTGGAGCCGGCCAACAGATGTCCTGGAGGCCGGAGTTCTTTAGGTGGTTACGGCGCCAGCTGATTGTAGTGGAAGACTGGCCCTATGCAGGAACTGACTTCACCGGAGACCCGGATCTTCCACTGCCAGAAGGAGATGACTGGGACGAGGATTTGGGTAAGACCTCATGTTTTTGATTTTATGTTTTTTATATTTTTTTTGTTAATACACATTCGTCCTAACACATTTTATATATGTATGCAGATGTGGGACCTAAGAGACCAGCTAGGATGTCTCCAATTTCACGGAGGACTCAACTCGCCCCTGATCCTGAGGGAGAGGGCACTGGAGGAGAGGAGTTGATCCAGAATCTCGAGGGCATTGCCCGAGGGATCCCGGACTATGCTCAGCTGGCGGACGTACCGATGGCATACCAGCGTCATACGGTGGGAGTTCCAAGTCGGATCCACCGAATCCTGAGACGCTTAGTGCGTGCAGTGACATGCTATCATGAGCACCATGCAGATTAGCTCTTAGGATTTATACCACACCTATTTTTTGAGAGACGTATCGTCTCCGGATGTACTTAAGACGACTATGTATATTTTGACTTTATGTGACACACTCTATGTAAACATTTCGATATCTATATATATATGCATATCTATTTCTGGATGGATCTTTCTTTACATGTGATGATGATTTATAAATTGCTCAAATGTCTGTCTAATACCAAATTTGCTACTGCATCTGTTAATGTATTCAAATGCCTGGGTATATGATGATATGTAATGTAGTCAAAATTCCTTTCCAATAATTGAATACGCAGATACAGACGTAAGATGGATGGGTTTCTTATCGAATAGTGTCCGTTCAGTTGTAACACCACAAGCTGTGAATCTAGATACACGAGAAATTCACGGATACCAAGGTTTACTGCCTCGGTTAATAATTCTAACACAACACTATATTCCGCGATGTTGTTCGTGGTACGTCCTAGACACACTCCTTGCAGGTCAATCAACTCACCAGCAGGATCATAGATTACCCAGGCTGCTGAAGACAGATTCCTGGTACTGCGAGAGGCACCATCCGCGAAACCAACAAATGGATGAATAGACATCTGCACAACCAGGAAGACCCGATCAGCAGAAAGATGTTTACAAAGCACACCACACTATACATGCACACAAATGCAAGAACACACACCTATGTACACACACCACACCAAGAAATCACTTCAGGCATAGTACTTTTTAAGGTACAGCCCATTTCCGGGCTGCGCCAGCGGAACTCCTTTATAATCTATAAGCTCGTAGGCCCCGTTTTTCAAAACGCGTTTTACTATATATGGCCCGTGCCACATAGGCTGGAACTTACCGGCTCCAAGCTTGTCATGTGCCTGATCGTACAGGAGGACGAGGTCTCCTTCAATAAAGGAACGAGGAGAAACAGATTGATCAAAATGAGTTTTGACCCTCTTCTTTTGTGCTTCGATAACCAAAGCAGCCAGACGATGGGTTTCATCTAACCGTTCCAGATACAGAAGACGTTCTTCCTCAGCAGAAGTATTAGGTAGAAGCTCCACAACTAATTTCAACGAAGGAATCTCGCATTCAACCGGAAGAGTTGCTTCTAGGCCATACACCAATTGAAATGGTGTGAACCCAGTTTCACTCTTTGCAGATGTTCGGTATGCCCAGAGAGCTGAGAACAGTTGGAGATGCCAATTGGATTTGTGAATACCAACTGTTCGCTGAAGCATAGTGACCAAAACCTTGTTCACTGCTTCAACCTGACCATTTGCTTGAGGGTAATATGGTGTCGAGCCGTCGTGACGCAAGCCCAACGTTGAAGTCAGCTCCGCTATCATATAATCTAGGAAATGAGTACCGTGATCAGTGACGATGGCTTGAGGAACTCCGAACCGTGCAATAACCTGGTTGAATATAAATTGAGCAGCCGTTTTCCCGTTAGCAGCTAGTGTAGGCATCGCCTCGGCCCACTTGGTGAAGTAGTCGACGGCGACAATGATATATGCATACCCCTCGGCCGAGTGAGGGTTACACGTCATAAAATCCACGCCCCATTTCGCAAAAGGGCCGACGGTAATAATGGGATGCAATGGTAAAGGCGGCGCGCGCATCTTGCGCTGAAATATCTGGCATGCATGACATTTACGGACTGCAGTGATACAGTCTTTGAATATGGAAGGCCAGAAATAACCTGCTTGCAGAATCTTCTGGGCAGTAGCATACCCGGACATATGTCCACCACAGGCGCCACTGTGGCAGTCATTTAGGACCTTTTCAGCCTCTTCCAAGGTTAGGCATCGCCGGAGCACCGAATCTACTCCAATGCGGTATAAGGTATCTCCTACTATACGGTAGGGCTGGGACTGGTGCCGAATCCGACGGCGGGCAGCCTTATCCAACTCAGACCGAAATGTCGAGGTCTGAAGATACACTATTATGTCACCGTACCAAGGGTCACGAGTACTGATGAGGAAAAGCGTTTCGTCCGGTATATGATCTTCAGAGTGTGAGGGAGCAGAGTCTGTAGGGAGGGAACATATCAAATCCGCAAAGACCAGTGATTTAGTTGACTTAGCGGTAGTGAAATCTAAGTCAAACTCCTGCAGGATCACAATCCATTTGGAGTACTTGCCCCCCAGTAATTGTCTAGAGATAATATACGTCATAGGGTTGCAGTCTGAAACCATTGTTATCGTACGTAAAAGGATGTAATGGCGAAAGCGTTGTACAGCGTGTACTGCTGCTAATGCCAACTTCTCGACATGAGCATAGCGCGTTTCTGGATCGAGAAGGTTCTGTGACAGGTAATAAACAACATGTTCATCACCGTCATCGTCATCTTGCACCAAGACCATGGCTATGGTGCTAAATGCGGCGGCTAGATATAAAGTGAAGTCGCGGTGGTAGTCCAGAGGACGAAGCAATGGAGTATTGACAAGCAACGTCTTCAGCTTCTCGAAGGATTCCTGAGAAATTTTGTCCCAATGAAAGGGAACGTTCTGCTTCAACAAACGAGTGAATCCTTTGGCCACCTCGGCATAATTCGGGATAAAGCGCCGAAGAAAGTTCGCTTTCCCTTGCAGACTCTGTAACTGATACAGGGAGGAGGGTGATGGGAGATTTACGATTGCCTCGACCTTTAAAGGGTCAAGGAAAATTCCGTCTTTCGAGACGATGAATCCTAAAAGACGGCCAGAATCAACGCAGAAGACGCATTTATGAGGATTGAGCCTGATATTGTAGCGCCTGCAACGAAGAAAGATCTGGCAGAGATGCTCAGGATGGTCCTCTCACTTACCTGAATGGGCTGGCAAGTCGTCCAGATAAGGCTGAACGATATGGCGAATGTCATGAAAAGTGTAGGACATCGCACGCTGAAAAGTGGCTCCAGTGTTCTTTAAGCCGAACGGGATTTTTTTATACGCGAAAGTACCCCACGGATAGATGAAGGTGGTCTTGTTGTGATCCTCAGGCGCAATATTGATTTGGTTATATCCTGAGAAACCGTCCATTAAGGAATAGATCTCACTCCCAGCACATTCGTCGATGATCTGGTCTATAAAGGGAGTGGGATAATTATCCTTTGGACAGGCGCGATTAATGTCACGATAATCCACACAGACTCTAATCGTACCCTGCTTTTTATCGATAGGGACAATGTTAGACACCCATTCTGTGAGGGGGATGGGATAAATAAAACCCGTGTTCAGAATTTTTTCAACTTCTGCCTTGATGGCGGCGGCTTTCCGAGGATGCATGGGGCGTAACCGTTGGCGCACATGTTTCGCACCTGGATAGGTTGAAATCTCGTGCACTACAATACTAGGATCAATCCCCGGCATTTCCTTGTAAGACCATGCGAAAACATCTCTGAATTCTTTGAAAAGCTCAGTATAGACTTGAATCTCATCGGGAGAACAAGTCTCACCCACGTGAATATTCTCAACAATCCCCGGTTTAACGGAGATGTTGATTGGAATAGTTTGAGTGATGTTACCCAGGTTACCCTCCGAAAAAACCTCGTGCGTCAAGATGGGCGTTTGGAGGGGAGGGGAAGGAACCTGAGTAGCATAACGCTCCAGACAATTAGTCATTGCCCCCAAGCTAGGCATGAATGAGGAGTGATGATGTCCATCGCCCCAAGGCAGCTCCTCAAGAGACATAGTTTCGATGATAGCCTCATCTGAAGGAAAAGTCTCTCTGAGAGGATCAGGTGAATCAGCCTGACCAAGCCAGGGGGATTGAGAGTAGACGTCAAGAGCCATGCTCAAAGGAGCATGCCGAGAAGGTGAAGGATCCGATGCAGCAACAATCTCACAGTAGTTGATCTCTACAGGCGTTAAAGGCATGGATTCTCCAAACTCATATACCTGCTCAGGCGTAGGAATAAGCCAGGGGTCATTGGACCTGGACAACATGTTGACTTGAGCGGTATGCGGTGGTGGTGCGGGAAAGATACCCATGAGGACTGGGTCTTTGAAGAGACCAGGTCCTACACTGTCTGGGGGATTCAGAATTTGATCCATGTATGGCACGTTGTTCTCAGAGTTAGAGGTGAAAAATGACAACTGATCCACCGTGACAATCTTGCCCTCGTGAGGGAACTTAATGAATCGAAAGACGGTAGACGGCACGCAGAGCATGGCATGGGTCCAGCTGCGGCCAAGAAGTATATTTTAGTTGAGTTTAGCGTCAACCACTTCCACTTCTACGTTGACAGTTTTTCCCTGTAATGTGATCGCTAGACTCTCGAGAACGCCCAGGGGTTTAGATTCCCGACCATCAAATGCCTCAAGGGAATTGGGAGATGACGACAGGGCTAGAGAGCCGATGGCCTTCCAGCAAGCAGAGGACATAACGTAGGTAGATGCACCCTCATCCATGACGGCCCTATGAATGTTCAGACCATTAATCCCGACTTGAATAACCAGAGCGATTTGATGTGGAAGCCGGGGAGTGAAATTCTCCAGATCGAAGGTGAGAAGGCTCGAGTCGGCGGGATCGATGCCACCGATTGCAGACAGTAAAGCCTTTCGTTGTGAAGGAAAACTTTGAAGAACCTCAAGTGAAAACATAGCACACGGTGCCTCAGATCCTCAACAATACTGTAATGTTGAGCGGCACGAGCGTTTGGATTATAAGAAGATCTTCGAAGAACACCTTTAGGAGGTGGCTTCACAACGGGTTCGAGAGTAGGCTTCTCGATTTCCAACAGACCAGAGACAGGTGGGGGAGGCGGCCCATCCGCAACTGCCTTCCCGGGTGCCTGCCACGATTCATTGTGATCCTTCGACCGCGTAGCGACAGAGATAGGTGCAACACTCTTCACCATAAAAACCGTAGACCCAAACGGTGCAGATGGTGACGGTTGTTCGACCATCTAGGTCTGCTGAGATGGAAATGGCTCTTTTAAAATAGCCGGAGTCCCTTTAGGGCCCTTAAGAAGTTGACTAACCTTGGATCGTCATGGACAATCCTTAGTATAATGGTCCCCTTCACAGATGAGGCAAGGGTACTTCGGTTTACGCTGGGAGCCATCCTTAGTATGAGATTTAGATTCTAGTTTCGAAGCATCAGATTTAGATTTTCCTTTTCCCTTCTTCTTCCCCTTGGAGGATTTTTCCGCAGGATTGGCCTGAACGACATTCACCTCCGCGGTTTTTCCAGAATCGGATGAGGCGGGATTAGCAAAAGTATTATTGGAAGAATTAGCCTTCTGTTTCCCATTCGAAGATTTCTTCGAATTTTGAGAGACAGAACCAATGACACCATCCACCGCAGGGGTAGGCAGAGCCTTAGTGGTTCTGGGTCATGGAGCATCAGTCAAGATGTCATAAAGCGTGCCGGACTGAGAATAGACAAGATCCAGGTACTGGGCACGCGCGATGGCTTATTCCTCTGTCACGCACGCTCCCATCGCGATATCCTGAGCGATTTTATTCACAAAGGAGGTGGTGAACCAGTGAGTCAATATCTGATCAGGTATGTGAAACTTGATCAATCTACGACGGCGCCGCCACTCATGAATGTGATCTGAGATGCGAGTGGCTTTATCCTGCTTCAGGGAAGTCAGGAGGTGCGTCCCGGCCTCATAACGAACCGGTAACTGGAAGTGCGTGAGGAAAGCCATGGCTAAAGAATTGAAATCTTGGAAAATGCCATGGGGTAATTCTATGTACCACTTAGAAGAAGCTCCAGTTAAAGTACGCTGGAAGAGGTGCAAACGGATTGAATCGTCGACCCAAGAGTTAGACGAACACCAAAGGTGATACGTCATCACATGCACCTGGGGGTCCTCTCCAGCTTTTCCCTCGAACTTGGGACAATCACCTGGTATCTTGGTGGGAACCGGAGGCCAATATGGATTATGTAAAATCGGATCATTGGTCAACTTTGAAACATCTGGCAGCTCCAAGGTACCCAGGAAAGGCAATGGTGGATTAACCGTCATGCCAAGCCCAGGATGAGGTCCGGTACCCATACTCCACGATGGTTGTGAATATCCTTGCCCCCACGGGTTCTGTCCCGCAGGATTCTGACCGTAGGGGGCGTAGGTCATATAACCAGACTGATTTGGATGCTGGTAACCATAGTGTGGGGCTTGATAACTAGGGTACGGACCCTGATTAGGCGTCGGCCCCGTATAAGTAGCGTTTGGATTTGGCTGCTGAGTGTAGGTAAAACCGGGTGGAGGAGGATAATACTGAGAGCCTCTGGGGTGGTTATAGTTTGGTTGAGACTGACCATGAGGATAATAACCACCCTGAGGATGAGTAGGCTGCTAAAAAGTGGAACCCTGTGGAGCCTGCTATGTAGGGCGCAGCTGTTGATTTGGCTGCGGCATTGAATGAGTCGGCTGCTGAGCAGGGTGAATGGAATGAGTGGGCTGCCCTGAATGAACAGGTTGACCCGACTGAGAGGGCTGACCTGAATGACCAGGTTGACTCGGATAGACAGGCGGTGCTGGTTGCGGAGGTTGACCTGGCTGTAAATGAGCCCCAGGTTGCACCGGATGGGTCGGTTGGCCTGGAGGCGGAACACCAGGTTGTACCGGATGAACCGGTTAGCCTGGTGGTGGAACAGGACCAGGTGCTTGCTGGAAACTGGTTTGACCTGAAGCAGAACCATAAGATGGTCCTGGCTGATATGCAACGTTAGAAACAACAGGATATTGCGGTTGCATCGGTAAAGAAGGCTGGATTTGCCCCCCAGGACCATAGACCGGTCCCGGTTGGTACCCCGGCTGAGGCTGGACAGGTTGACCGGAAGGGCTATAATACTGTCCTTGCGGACTGTACGATGGCCCTTGCTGGCCCGCAGGGTAGCCCTGGATGGGCTGCCCCTGTGGGTCATAGGGATAACCAGGTTGGCCCGCAGGTTGGCCTTGGAAACGTTTCCCTTGCGGGTTATAAGCCTGGTGATGGGGTAAACCTTGAGCATAGAGGAAAGCCTCAGGAGCGGGTAGACGCAAAATCTCCCCGTGCTCATCATACTGACCTGGAAAAGCATACATGGGAGTACCATCCTGTGCATAGTGCGAAAAATAAGATTGGTAGGGATCTTGGGAGGATGGCCCAACCTCGGCGTTCGGCTGTTGCAAAGACAACCGATACTCCTCCGGAGAGATGTTCTCCGGTATAGCAGTCGCTAGATAAACATCTTCAGGAGTTGGCCCAGCCGTAGTAGCAGATGCTGAGACAACAGGAGAAGAGGCGGCCACACAGACAGTGGGCCGGACGGGAACAGAAGTGACGGGCGTCTGAGGAGACACCCCGAGTGTAGTAGTAGCTGGCCTCGAAGCAGGAGATGATATTCCAATAGAGGCTGCAGTGGAAATGATCTGACCCAGAGATCTGTATCCCTGTGGTAAAGAAGGACTGGCTGTTGACATGTTAGCCAGCTCAGAGTTGTCTCCCTGAAACAATCTTCGCGGGAAGAGCTGATAGTCTTCACTAGACGTTGGGATTTCCTCACCAGAATCACTCATGGTTGATCCTGTCGTTAAATCTCGCAAGAGACGGCGAGGACTAGGAGGAAATACAGCAGCAACAAAAGGCGAACCCGATGTAAGAGAAAGGAAATCAGCTCCTAATCTCAATTCAGACACAGGGTCCGAAAAGGGCCAATTGAACTCAACTGGTCCTCCAAAGGGTTGCTCAGCGAGAACCGGTCCCCCGTCAGGAAACTTGGAAACAACAGGCTGCTGTGGTTCGACAAAGGATTGGGAAGCCTCCGAAGAATCGTCCGTGTAAGGACTACCAGTATACGAAACCGAAGGTTCCGCCACTGTGGCAAAAGACCAGAGAAAAAGAAGCAAACACACACACGGGCTGAAAACGAGTTAAGACACACGATCAAACGGTCAACAAGAAATATCTAAGCGGGCGTGTAATCGTGGGTGATTAATTTTTACCACATTGAAAAGTAAGAAACTTTACCGTTTCATGTTTTAAGAGTTGAGAAACGATATAAAGATGACTCTATCTCTTTCAGATTTGACACAAGCATGAAAGGACAAGCGCTTGACAGTCTTTTCAAGTTTAGGGAGTCAGAAAAGACCAAATGACTGCTCAGGTAATACTAGGCACAAAGGGTGTACCAAATATCCGTGAACTGCAATATACACCTTGGTTTCAATAATGAAACAGAAATCGACCAAGGACTTTCCGTACGTGCAGGTAATCTCCCCGAATGCTGTATTCGGTGTATCACAGGTATAGGGCGGCAAACTCAGCTTCCTATGGATAAAGGATTGAAAACCTAGAGGGGTCCCCCTTTATATACGCGACGGTACGGGGAGCACAAGTCCGTACTAGCGCTGTCTAAAGCCAAAAGGCGAGCGACAGCTGCTAGGTTTAAAGATGTCGGAACACGTCTCTAGCCTAGACCACTAAATATGTTTCGTTAGATTTCAATGCTGTCTTAGGTTAATTGAATAAATTTTATAGTTGATCTTCAATTAGGTTTCAATTTTCAGGCCCTATCGTATGTAATGTCTTAAAAGACTCTTAAATGCAAAGCTACATGCCACAGTCCAACATTTCGTTCGATGAAAACTAGTTACGGAAGAGTTGAGAGCTTTTACACAAACGAAATGATCGGAAGACAAACAATGAGATCTCTAATGCAACTAATGAAATTGAAAACTTTTCATTCAAATCACTAATCACAAGCAAAATCGAAAAGATTACAATTTGCACTAATTAACCAAAAGCAAAAGAGATTTTTTGTAATTTTCAACGTTTGATAGCTAAATGCACTAAACAAACTGAAAACAAATGGAACAACTTGAGAAACGATATTGAGAGAGCAAAACGGACAAATTTCACTCAATGACACAAGCAATCAGATCCCAAATCGACCAAAGTCTCTCAAAACCAAGAAAAAGACTCAAAGACTCCAATGGACCGTGTGATCTAGGCCCAAAGCAAGACCAAACGAAATTCGAATGAAAAACAAACAATCACCCAAAAATCGCTACAAAATAGTGAACAACTACTAAGAGGATGCGGAGGAGAAATCAAAAAGTCGACTGGACAAACGAAACACCAAAACTCCCAAGGAGGGCTCGATACACTAAGCCACTAGATGCCCTAGGGCTTAAAACGTGAAATCGATAGATAAAAGCAAACAACCAAAGGAAAGAGGTGAATTCCCAGTCAAACAGGACTCCAACACACTCAGGTAGTCGGAAAATCAAGAAGAAAAGCACTGACCAGATCCAGAGAGCTCAAAAATAAGCAAACTCAAAAACCCTACAGGAGTGGCGCGACTGTAAGGCTGCAACTGGCGCCAGAAACCAATTGGCGCGCGCTAAACAAAAGCAACATGCGCCAATTGGCACGACTTTCGGGCTAAAAAGCGCTCCAGTCGAGTTTCTCAGCCAAAATTAAAAAAGAACTACTCCAGAAGCAGATCAATGTAAACTAAGCAAACCAAGAAGCAAAAACAGCAAAAGAACCCAGCCCAGAAGGCTAACCAAGCAAGGAAAATCATAAAACAATCAAACGAGACAATCCAAACGAGATAGTGAAGTCTAGACGATCCCCAGTGGAGTCGCCAAATTGTTGAGGAGGTAAATCCCCTCTGCGGACAGAGGCGATCCCTACTAGCCCAGCAGGGGTCTAGCAACAATCACGAAATGTTACAACGCAAGTTCCTAGTTACGAATGAAAGGACCAAAGATGGAGGCCTACCTGGAATCCAATGCTACGATATGAAGAAGAGAGCGTTCCCGTTCCTCAGCCTCGGCAGATCACGATCCTCCACGATCTCCGCGGATGGACACCTGCACATGCAAGAAACAAACAGATACAAGCATAAAATCTAGCATACGCAACTAAATATCAGTCAGAAAGGATATTACTCATATTAACATAATTGAAAACAGAGTGGAACCATAATCGTAATCATTCATTAAATAACGATCTAAAGAGATTACAACCAATGTTCTGATGTCGCGGTCTCCTTCGGATGGGTCTCCAGTCGTTCACGTCTCGCAAAGCTCGCCAGGGAAAGGGCAAACCTCTCCAGAGTCTCTCGACGATAGTCTCCTTACTTGAGTCGACCTTAAGGGAAGAAAGAGGGCTCTTACAGCACAAAGGCTCTTGGGAATTTGGAGATTCAAAGCTTAGGAACTTCCAGACTAGCTTGCCATGGAATTGAGCAGGCTTTTATAGATGGAGAAGGAGGGAGTTGGGATCCCTATTATTGTGGGATTGGCCCTATCCACAAGGAAGGTTCCATGGGAGGTGGCAAACCACTCCCCTTCCATAGAACTCCCGCAGCCAAACCTCCCAACTCAAGATAGGCAATGGTTTCTGAGTTTGTTGAAACACAACTTCCGCCATCTTTATTTAAAAAACACTCCTTAAATTGGCTGGCGCGACTACTTCTCTGGGACAGAGCACCAGTTGGTGCGGCCTCTTTGTAGGATTTTCCCCATTGGCGCGAGTGCTGTACTGTTTGCCCGCGCCAATGCAAAAGGAGATGTTTTTCATGATTTTTGCAAGGAGATGTCTTTAGGGCAATTGAAGCTCATGCTTAGAGGAATGCATTGATGATGTTTTCAAGGCATGACAATGTTCACAGGTCACAAAATGGGTCCTCCATTGTGCGGGACGGGGAATGGTAGGGACGGTGACAAATTACTGTGTAACACATGTTCTTAGCATAGGACAATCACATCAATTTTTATATATATCCCAATTATCAATCCATAGCAACCACATCAATTGAAATCATGATGACTGTAACTGATAAAATAACATAAGAAAATAATGCAAAGGATAAGCCAACACAAGAGGACACATGAATATGGCTCAAGCCAGGGAAAAACCCCAAGACGGAAAAAACCCTTGATCAGTTCTTATTATTCATAATTAGAATAATCTAATCTCTGATATAGAGCTTTGAGGCTCCTCCTCAACAATCCCTTCCCTTCAACAATCCCTTGCCTTTATATATTGACCATGCTTTCAAACCCTCGAAACAACTTAACAACAGGCTGTTGTAGTGGCTTTCTTCCTGCAGTCTGTAGCAGACATAAACCTCACAAACATGCACAGAAAAATCAACTAAAGGTACGTTGCCTTGCACAGACTTCCTATCCTCCAACTGTGGCTCTTATCCAACACAAAATCTGCACCCAAAACAGAGATACGCTGCCCAGACAGACCTTGCATCCTCCATGCATTATGTCACAGACCTGCGGCCCTTTCTCAATAAGAAAATCGAGCCCTAAACATAGATGGGTCTGATAATAACCTCAACCCTGCCACCTGTGTCCAGCCTTATATTTCGTCCTATTTTAGAGGAGAAGACGAGCCCTTCAATGTGTCGAATGAGGAAGAAATCACCCCTTTATATACTAATCGGTGGAGTTGAAAAGACGTGACTTTTGAGCTTCTTGAGCCAACTTATAAGGGAGGCCGACCTTGGTTGCCAATTTTAACAAAAATCCATCATGCATTGTAGTTTAACTTCTTACTCAATCACCTTTTCTTGCTCATGAATGCTTATGTTAAAGTTAGGCATTAATGAGTCTTGTTGTTGCCTAGATATTGTAAGCAGATAAACATTTTAATTATATTGTGTTTTTATATATCAATTATACTTGGACATATTCACTCAACAACTAACATACTCGTGTGAGCTTCAGCTGAGGGCCATAGACGGGATCCAATTGGATGAACTCCTCCACATCCGCATCGGTCCACTTGGGAAGAGGTTTGTCCCTGCCAAGGATCTGCTTATACTTGTTCAAATACAAAAACCTCTCCTTCCAAAATTCCTTCCTGACCCCTAGAATGATGATTCCTGTTCTGGTGAAGTGTTCTCTCCCCCCATTTTTCTCCAACAACCCAGTGATCCTTTTATCTTGCGGACTATTTGAATAGTTCAAGACTTGTCAAGTTTTATCACTGTTTGAAGAACTAACCAAATAGAACTGTAGGTTCGTGCTTCCACAAGGACACACCCAAGCTTGCTGATCCAAGGGAAGTGTAACCACAAGTCAGCAAACAGGTGGCCAATCCACGTTTCTATGAGCCTCCACGAGATTGTTGTACTCCGAGCTTCTTTTCCAATAGGTCCGAGCTCTTTTTATTCTCTGTGGATCTGAGTTATGCACTTCAAGAGGATTCGAGCTCCATACAAGTGTGAATTATACCACCACACGTCCAAGGAAGAGGCCGTATTACTCCAAATGTGAGCTTATGCCTCAATCTCATATATACATACACTGCAGAGCATCGATATCACATATATACATCGCATTGCAAGGGTATGGCACAATGTCGAGACCAATGATTAATGCGAAGACAATTTTTGAATGAATCTTAAATGGATAAACTCACAACAGAAATTAGACAAGAGCTCCCCGCTGACATGAGCAAAGAAGGGGAATCATGTTTGCTTCATTTTTATTAGAACCAGACAAGTGGACCTCTAAAACTGGAAACTGTTGTCAACCAGAGAAAACTGTATGACCCAAAAATACATAAAATATTCAAATTTTGATTTAAAAAAAAAAAACTCATGTACATCCATATGAATCCAAACCATTATACACAAATATGAAAATTTATCTCATGTATATAGCTAGTAAGGATGCATATAATCAAAATAGAGCACTAAATACAATCCATATCTGAACCAAAATAGTAAAACCAAAATAGTTTTTCTCAAGGAATTCACCATGGCTTCCTAATGCTTAGCTTTGCTCTTCCATATGCAAGCTTCCAGTTTCAGCTGTTTGACCTGCTCCTCTAGTTCTCTGTTTCTAAGATTGAACTTCTCCATCTCCGAATCTTTTTCCCTTATTTGCCTCAAGACGCTTTCCTCAATCATAGAAATCTTAGATAGATGCCTCCGCCTCTTCCCTTCAAGATATTACCTCATCTGCCTGTGCCCTCACAAATTGATCAAGCTCTTCTTTCTGTTTTTGCAACTGTGATGCTATATGCTCTATTAGAAAATGAAGGGTAGAAGCTACATCGCCTCTCGTTGCAAATGGTATTGAATAATTGACTTGTTCATCCTCAAATGCCAGGCGGAGACCAGTTGATACAGTACCCACTGAGTGTGGTACATTCCCTGGTCCTGCAACTGGGGCTTGTTGATGAAGGTCACACAAATTTATTAACAAGGGTCTCTGATGTTGCAAAGCAATAATATCCACAACCTCCCTTTGTCTCTTTAGCGATGGAGGGTCCTTTGGCATATGGTTGCTCCATTCTGCTAACCATGCACAGAATTAGGCACTGCATTGATGTTTAGAAGAGCATAAAATATAATGCATTCAAGTTATATGGTTTTTGGATATGATAACCTATGGAATGACAATCCTCATAAGAACACTTTCCATGAGATTATTTTCTTATCTAACATGGTTTCCAGGGGTGTCCCCAAAGCTTTGGAAACCACTAAGTGCCACCCATCATATCTTTTGGTGATTCTCAAAAGAAGAGGCTTCACTAATGGAAGCATCACAAAAGAGATAGAGACAAATTTAAACCTTATTCTTATGATGTTTATTTCCTTTTCAAAACCACCCCCTCCCCCAAACTCATGATTTTACAAGATTTTCTACCATAGTTAAGGAGGCAACAAACAAATGGTGAGCGAACAGTGAAAGATGCAGCAAATAGTGGAGTAAATAGTTTCTAATATCACTACATTATAGATTATTGTTACACAGTAATTTGTCACCGTCCTTACCATTCCCCATCCCGCACAATGGAGGACCCATTCCGTGACCTGTGAACATTGTCATGCCTTGAAAATATCATCAATGCATCCCTCTGAACATGAGCTTTATTTTCCCTTGAGACATCTCCTTGCAAAACTCATAAAAAATAGCTCTTTTTGCATTGGCGCGGGTAGACAGTTCAGTGCTCGCGCCAATCAGGGAAATCCTGTAAAGAGGTCGCGCCACTTGGCGCTCTGTCATAGAGCAGCAATCGCGCCACCCATTTTAGGGACCGTTTTTTAAATATGGATGGCGGAAGTTGAGTTCAAACAAACTCACAACCATTGCCTATCTTGAGTTGGGAGGTTTGGCTGCGGGAGTTCTATGGAAGGGAAGTGGTTTTGCCACCTTCCATGGAACCTTCCTTGTTGATATGGCCAATCCCATAATAATAGGGATCCCAACTCCCTCCTTCCCCATCTATAAAAGCCTGCTCAAATCCATGGCAAGCTAGTCTTGAAGTGCTGAAGCTTTGCATCTCCCTATTCCCAAGTGCCTTTGTGATGTAAAGAATCCCTTCTTTCCCTTAAGGCCCATTCAAGTAAGGAGACCATTGTTACGAGACTCTGGAGAGGTTTTCCCTTTCCTTGGCGAGCTTTGCGAGACGTGGACGACCGGAGACCCGTTCGAAGGAGGCTGTGACGTCAGAACTTGGTTGTAACTTCTATTCGTTTATTATTTAATAGATGACTATGATTATGGTTCCACTCCGTTTTCCATTATGTTAATGCGATTAATATCTTTTCTGACCGATGTTTAGTTACGCATGCTGGTTTCTATGCTTGTATCTGTTCGTTTCTTCTATGTGCAGGTGTTCATCCGCGGAGATCGTGGAAGGATTGTGATCTGCCAGGGCTGAAGGACGGGGACACTTCTTCTTCAGGTCATAGCGTTGGAATCCAGGTAGGCTTCTATTCCAAGTCTTTCATTCGTAACTAGGAGCTTGCGTCATAGCATTGTTTGTTTGTTGCTAGACCCCTGCTGGGCTAGTAGGGATCGCCTCTGTCCGCAGAGGGGATTTACCTCCCCAACAATTATGCATCTACAAATTTGATTCTAATTTCTGGTTCATTGTTTGTAGAATGTCTGCAATTGAATTTTTTATTAAAAGTCTAAGTTTTTAATGGTATCTGAGCTTTAATCAATATTTAGAAGGGTGATACTAATATGCATTGATGAATCTTATTGGAAATGCGTATGAAGATATGGTGCAGATATTTCTCGTGGTGTTGCAGAGCTTCATGCAGCAGGTGTCTCGTGTATGAATCTCAAACCATCCAACCTTCTTTTGGATGAAATAGGGCGAGCAATAGTTTCTGATTTTGGTCTTCCAGAATTTTTGAAGAAACCTCAATGCAGAAGACCTCGCTCAACCCTGGAGGATGATGTGACAAGGACACATTCATGTGTGGAGTGTACTATGTTGAATCCTCATTATACAGCCCCAGAAGCTTGGGAACCACTCAAGAAGTCTTCTTTGAACATTTTTTGGGATGAAGGAAATGGAATTTCTTCAGAATCTGATGCCTTGAGTTTTGGTTGCACCTTGGTTGAGATGTGCACTGGAGCAATTCCGTAAGTTATATTGTGTCTACCCTTGTGTTTGTAGTTGAGAAATCCAATCTTCAATTCCATTTTTCTTCTGTAATGTGCAAACATGGTACCCTCTATATGAAACACACTTGCTAGATATTTAATGAGATTTGTCATGCGCGTGGAATAACCTAATTTCAGAGGAGATCTATAGGGTTGTTTTCAAGGCTCAAAGGCAGCCACCTGAATATGCTAGAGCTGTGGAAGATGATTGGTGAATGTTAATAGTTTAAGCTTTTGAAGAGACCCACTTTTCATTCAATGATGCCCATATTTTTACGCCATTTGCAGGAGATTCCTCTTAGCCCTCCTGCAAGTCTAGACAAGTAAGAATATACTGGGAAGCTTTATGTTGCTATTTGAAATGTAAGGCTTTCTTTGATTAGTTTAATTTTAACTTATGGTATATTTGCTTGATACAACTAATGTGAAGCATATTTAGTATGTACATATGCAGTTTTCTCATAGATTTGTTATTTCCTGTGTTGCTTGCTAGTTACTATATTGCTAAGATGGCACAATTAAAAACAGTTGCGACTTTCACCATAGAATGTGGAAAATGAGCTGCATGACTTTCCATCAATGTTAAACAAAATAAGTAGATCAGTCAGTGAAGAAATATTTCTTCCATAAATATGATTACTGATTAATGATGGACCAAATTTTACTGGGATATTGTACTATTTTTGTCATGCCCGGCTTGAGTACTGTGTAACCAATTTTTGGAAGAGGCATACTTCTTTTTGTCAAAAAACTTAATTGCAACAGGATTACCATTATTTTCCATTGAGCTAAGCCTGAGAGTAAGACTGAAATCTATAATTTTTTTGTGGGTAAAAACTCATAGATTTCATGGTTGCTCATGGTAGTGATCCATCAAAAGATTCTGAGACTACATGGATAGAGCCATATCCTTCATATGTCTTGGAATTTGTACAAGATACTCAAATTTTCTTCATCATATGGTCTCAGAAGGGGATGTGGAAGGTGTTAGGTGATTCTCTTTACTCTCCAAAATTTTTTTTGTTTGCATGAATTTTTGTTCAAATAGATTTCTCAGTTATATGGCTATAGTTTTATCTTTGACAAACAATGATTTTCATTTACGCTATGCAGAGATTTACTTGCAAGAGCTTCATCTGGAAAAACTGGAAACTCAGTTGGCCCCCTAACAATGTTTCACACCCTTCTGTAGAGTGTACTTGGGCTGATCCAATCTACTCTTCTAGGCTAGCAAACACCGAGCTCCAATCTGCCAGGCTAGCAAAAACTCTTGTACATCAGAGTGTTGCACTTCGGCACCGTCCTTCATCCAACCTTAAACTACTATTCGTCCTTCAAGATAGCTTGTCTAGGGCTACTTTGGGTAGCCAATCTCGCTGCCCTCAAACAACTCTATGACACCGAACCATCCACTATGGAATCTTCCACCACTTTAAGTGCTCTCGACACCCTTGTCCACTTCACTGCTTGGCTTCCACAGTCAACAACCAAACTAATCCAATCCGGTCACTTCTTGACCCAAAACACCTCCACAAACACTGTTGTTACAATACTGTAGTACTGCTGTCCTGGTTAGGGCACTTTGCAGGCTACACTAACCACTAACCAGCCATTGGACAACCTGCTCCTAGCTGCGGCCTAGGCAAGACGAGGTGCCCTATGTATGGGTTGTTGTTGTGGGCATGTGGCAGCCTTTAAAGACTCCACGCTGGCCTGTTTGGAGTGGCTAGGCCTGCGGCCTACCACAGTTCACTGCGGCTCCCTTACAACATACCCAATCCACTTTCCTTCTCCATGTGCAGCCCTCAAAATAGTGCACAAAAGGCTCCTTTTCCAGTGGATCACCATGATCACACTTTTTCTGTAACGCGTGAATGAGGTTTTTTTTTTAATCTTTGTATAAATTCATTAGACGTGAAATTATTGCTTAGTATTTTATTGTTGTTTACCATGCCTACTGGAAATTAGGAAAAAATGCCCTGTTTAGATTATTTCCTTTACAATTACTCTGTCTCTGCTTTCAATTATTTTATGTCCTTTTTGAAACAAATGGGTTGCATCTCCTGACTAAGAAATTCTCAACTAGGTGTTCCCAATAACTATGAACCTGAACTCTGCATTAATATGGTGGCTTCTAAGCTCGGCGAGCATATTTAGATGAATGGTACTCTTTGTAGATGTGGGTTTCCCTTTGGTTTATTGTTTTAGGCAGTGTTACAAAGACAAATATTTGGAAGGCTGGGACAAACAATACTAAACTTTTGGTTTAGAGTATGAAACTCGGAAGAGTTGCGATTGTAGATGCTTTTCTTTTTTATTAATAAATGGGTTTGTAAATCAAACTTCTTGTCTCCTGCCAAAACTAAAATTCTTGTATAAATTCACTAGACATTAAATTATTGCTTAGAATTTTATTGTTGTTTACCATTCCTACTAGAAATTAGGAACAAATTCTATGTTTAGATTGTTTCCTTTACAATTACTCTGTCTCTTCTTTCAATTATTTTATGTCCTTTTTGAAACAAATGGGTTACATCTCCTAACTAAGAAATTCTCAACTAGGTGTTCCCAATGAACTATGAACCTGAACTCTGCATTAATATGGTGGCTTCTAATCTCAGCGAGCATATTTAGATGAATGGTACTCTATGTACATGTGGGTTTCCCTTCGGGTTATTGTTTTAGGTAGTGTTACAAAGGCAAATATTTGGAAGGTTGGGACAAATAGTACTAAAATTTTGGTTCAGAGTATGAAACCTAGAAGAGTTGCGAGCATAGATGCTTTTCTTTTTTATTAGGAAAGGGGTTTGTTAATCAAACATGCTGTCTCCTGCCAAAACTAAACTTGCTGTAAATTTCTCTGAAAAAGGCTTTGGTGCACAATGTAAAGTCAGTTGATCCTTTCACCTTCCATTTTCTATGTATCCACCATCTTATTGCTTGCTATGAAGGTGAAATGCCTGCTAACTGATAAATAACAGCAGGACCAGTCAGGTACTAAATGTTTTAGGTCGTCGTGACAAGTAATCTTCAGGCATATGTTGTCTGGATATTTTTCTAAGCAGCTGCAGAGGCATCCTGGAAGCCTTGGATTCTTCCCAGCTCGACACAGTAAATTTTCAGTCTCCTTTAACCCAACAATAGCATCCTTATATGATGGTTTGGAAAGAGAGTCCACTGCCTCGTCAATTGGAGCAGCCATTGGCTCTCAAAACTGCAACAATTTGCAGAACTTGTCTATTTACCTTCAATTTTTGGCTAACATTGCCCTTTGACCCAATTTGTGATTAATTATTTGGGAAAAAGTCCTCTGAAATTTGTGACCTTCTCTCCACAAATCCTTGATACATTTCCTTGCATCAAAAAAAATTTATGGATCTTTGCTAGGAATGTAGTTGTAGGGACATTGACTTAAAAGCCAGTTTGGCAAAAAAAAATTTATAGCAGTTTATTGAAGGTGTTTGTGAGACATCAATTACTGTTGTTAGAATATATGTTCAATTCTTAGTATTCCCTTCCTCTTCATTCTGTGGTGCAGGAGGTTTATCTTCTTTTCAGATAGGGAATTTAAGAAGAAATTCTCATGTTTTGTCACCAGAAATTCTGTCTACATCTTCCATTCTTCATTCCCATATAGCTCTATGTTGGTTTTTGTCATTGGTGAAACTACTCGGTTGTTTTTTTGTACCTAAGTCACTTGATACAGGGACATGTGGATGATTGAAATGTTCCCTGAAATCTTTGACCTTCTCTCCACAATTCCTTGATACATTTCCTTGCATCAAATTTTTTTTATGGATCTTTGCTACGAATGCAATTGTAGGGGAATTGACTTAAAAGGTAGCTTAACATAAATCTTTGTATACCAGTTTATTGAAGGTGTTTCTGAGACATCCTTTAAGGTTTTTAGAAGGCAGTCTTGGACCAACTTTAAAACAGTCCTGTAGCAGCAATTGAAAGCTTTTTTAAAACAACCCTGAGATACCCCTTTGTAGCACAATGAAGACCTTCTCATGATGGATTTATAGCAGGTTTAAATTCTTACTTTGGAAAATTATTTGAAGCATTTGAAGACCTAGAACAACCTCCTTGTAGAAACTATTGAAGGATCTTCGAAGAAGACTTGGATTGACATTGAGAGAAGTATATTGGGCATACTTTCGACCAGTATTTTAAGAAGACTCTTGGTCAATACATATTAAAGTGAATTTGGAGAAGTATTGGGGATATTCTTGCATATTCTCCTAAGTTTTGCAAACACAACAGAGGAAAAACAAACAAACAAACAAAAAATCTCAAAATTCTGTCGACATAAACCTTATCTGAATTCCCTATCTTGCACTATAGCATCATTGTATATAAATGTAGCAATTGGGTTTGGTCTAGATCTTTCAGAAAACATTGATACTCCCATATCCCAACCATGCTCATACCCATGCTCAAGTTTCATATTGATTCTGCAAACTTCAAGCATTGGAGCATATCATCCAATCATACCAGTGCCCTATTTGGGCACCTTGCTACATCCCAATGTAGAAATTTGCTGAATAATGAATATTTATCCACTGAGATTATCTTGATCATACACTAATTCGAATTCATGTATAACACATAACCTCTTCTACAATCGATCATCAATATGCGGAAATAGAAACAGTCGCATGCGCACATAAACACAATAATCAAACACACATCTGACACAGTATGTAATGGGGAAAGATTATAGCTGAAAACCCCCAGCTATTTTGTATATTATAATAGAAGAGAACATGTAAAAATCTCAGTACAATACTCCTCACAAGTACTCAGTACTGTCTCCAAAGGTTACACACAAACTAGCTCAGTTTTGAACAAGTCACAGGTTCAAAACTCATCCACTAATTGCCTGCCTCTATTGCGCAATCCAAGTTGGTTGAATGAGAGATCCAAGTTTGAATCTCCTTGGCTTCAACTGCGCAATAATCATTGGCAATCTCCTCCAATGCTTGTGCAAATCTCATGCACAACTCATGTCGCAACTAATAGCAAACTCACCCTTTCATCTACCTCTTCCACTGGTCTTCACTGAACTGTCCATGCACTGTAGTAAACTGATGTGTTCTTGAGTTGAATAATGAGTTAATAATTAGTGAATTAAATAATATTTAATTCACTCAACTCATCACTAGTGTATTATCTAGTTAAACTAAACACAACTAGTTCAACTAAGTTAAACCGAACACAACTCCACCA
This sequence comes from Pinus albicaulis, assembly GCA_034641835.2. Taxonomy (NCBI): domain Eukaryota; kingdom Viridiplantae; phylum Streptophyta; class Pinopsida; order Pinales; family Pinaceae; genus Pinus; species Pinus albicaulis. The sequence continues at coordinate 816,392,006 of CM076583.1, read as the reverse complement.
ACTGTCTCATCAACTCCACCAAACTCCGCCACTTGAGTTCTAACTGAAGTCAATCATGCATGAGCTCACCAAACCCCTAGGAATAGCATAATTCCTTCTGTCAGGTGCATGGGCCACATCCGTAGCTCCAACTGAAGTGCTGCAAGAGGATAAATTGAAGTTTATAGTCCAAATATTATTAAGGGCTAATAATATTTGACTGACCTATTTTTAGACAGGCAGTCTAAAAATAGACTTCGACCTGTATGTCTAAAAATAGAGGTCCATCTATTTTTACCAACTCGACCAATCATCCAAGAATAGCATACTGCAACTTTTAGACCATGCTCCATATGTCTAAAAATAGACATAGTCTAAAAAATAGACTTTGCGCCAAAAATAGCCTGCGGGCCCACTTAGTGAAGGCGACTTCATTTCACTAAGCTCCATCATCTTGTTGCATTTTCAACACTCCCTCTCAACAAGATATGGATTATCTGCAACCCCTATCCTGCCTCCGTGGAATTCGAACTTGCTCCTGGTGAGCGCCTTCGTCAAGATGTCAGCATCCTGATCCTCCGTGGGAACATATGAAAGTAACATGATTCTCCGCTGAACACAATCTCTGATATGATGGTACCTGATGTTGATGTGTTTGGATCTATCATGAAATACTGGATTAGCCGAGAGTTTAATGCAACTCTGGTTATCACAATAAATCACAGTAGGCTCCAAGTGCGACCCGAACAATCCGAGGAGGATCTTCCTCATCCAAATAGCCTCGCATGCAGCCAAGCTTGTTGCCATGTACTCGGCCTCTGCTGAAATGAGTGCCACAGATCTTTGCTTCCTGCTGTACTAGGAAACTGCTGTCAACCCGATATTGAAAACTCCTCCAGATGTGCTCTTTCGGTCCGTTGGGCTCCCTGCCCAATCTGCATCAGTGAAGCCGGAAAGCTTCGCTCCATCCTCCTGTCTGTACCACAGACCATATCCCGATGTGCCACTAAGATAATGCAATAAATGCTTGCCTGCCTTCCAGAAGAGCTTGGTAGGCTTAACCATAGCTTGCGAAAGCTGGTTAAATGCATAGCATATATCGGGTCGTGTATTGACTAGATACATAAGCGACCCCACCAACTGTCGAAAGACAGTGGCATCCACTACCTCCGCTGAAGTAGCATCCTCCTTCCTCTAACCACCAGGAAGAGGAGTATCAACAGGCTTGCAGCCATGCATGCCGAACCTCTCCAGTATCTCTCAGGCATACTTACCCTGAGAAACAAACATTCCACCACTGCGCTGCCAAATCTCCAATCCCAGGAAATAATGAAGGAGGCCCAAGTCCTTCATCTCAAACTCTCTAGCAAGATCCTCCTTGCATGAAAGTATCAATAGCTCATCACCCGTCAAAATCAGATCATCTACATACAGTACAATGATCAGCAACTTCACCTCCACCACAATCTGGTACAGGTTAGGATCCGCCTCACTCTTGGAGAATCTAAGTCCGGTGAAATAACTGTCTATCCGTGTGTACCAAGCTCGAGGTGCTTGCTTCAGCCCGTACAGTGCTCTCTTGAGTCGGCACACATGCGACTCACTGCTGAAGATCTCGAAACCTTCAGGCTGCTCTATGTACACCTCCTCCTCAATGACTCCGTTGAGTAACGCAGTCTTCACATCCATCTGATGGATGTGCCATCCCATCTACGCTGAGAGAGCTAGGATCGTCCGTATAGAAGAGTACCTTGCGACAGGTGCAAAAGTCTCCTCATAATCGATCCCCTCGATCTATGAGAAGCCACGGGCAACAAATCTTGCCTTGTACTTCTCCACACTCCCGTCAGCCGCCTGCTTCACTTTGTAGATCCATCGCGAACCCACCACTGATTTCCCCTCCGGTCGCAGGACAATCTCCCATGCATTGTTTCTGACAATAGAATCATACTCTTCCACCATGGCATCTACCCATGCGGGTTCCTCCACAGCTTCCTCGAAAGAGGATGGTTCTGTCACGACACATTTGCTCATAAGAGCCATGTATCCAGTGTACCGGTTCGGTGACTGCCTCTGTCTACGCTGTGTTGTAGGTGGTCCTACAACCTTCTCTGCATCTCGAGCCAGTCGCTCAGCTTCTGTAGTGCGCTTGCGCCCTCTGATGGTTGGCACTGCATGAGTGGTCTCTTCCACCTCATGAACTTCCTCTTGTGGCTGATCCACATCCGGAAGCTCCTCCTTAGGAACTAATAGCTCCTCATCTGCATGCAAGTGTGGCTCCCTCTCAAGCGAACACTGCATGGCTTTCTCCTCCTGAAATTTGATATCCCGTTGCACAACAGTCTTGCGACTGTCTGGAAAATACACACGATAGTTGTGGGGCGTATCAGTGTACCCCACAAATATCCCAACCTCTGCGGTCGGATCCAGCTTCTTTCTGGCATCCTTCGTCACATGCATGTAGACAAGTGAGCCAAAAATCCTCAAATGAGAAATGTCAGGCCTCTTGCCAGAAAACGCCTCCTCCGGTGTACTCATGCCAAGTATCTTGTGAGGACAACGGTTCTGCACATACACTACAGTATTGCATGCCTCAGCCCACAAGTGAAGGGGTAGGCCCTGATCATGCAACATCGCCCGTGCAGCACCCACGATCGTTCTGTTCTTCCGCTCAGCAACCTCGTTCTGCTGTGGGTTATGGGGTGCGATGAGCTCTCTCCGAATCCCTTCTGCGCTGTAAAAGTCCTTGAATTCAGTAGAGATGAATTCACCACCATTGTCGCTCCTAAGAGCCTTCACATGCTTTCCCGATTCCTTCTCAACCAGCGCCTTGAATTCACAGAACTTTGAGTATGTCTCGCTCTTCTTTTGTATGAAGAAGATCCAGCACTTCCGAGAGAAATCATCAAAAAATATCGCATAGTACTTGTGCTTTGCTGTCGAAGCTACTGAGAAAGGACCACACACGTCTGTGTGAACTCTCTCAAGGATCGTCGTGGCGCGACTATCCTTCTCGTGAAAGGTGGCTTTCACATACTTTCCCAAGGTACACCCCTTGCACTGATCTGACTGCGCAAGAGTGCCCTTAGGAAGCCCAGTAGAAATCTGCTGCAGGATCTTCAAAGCTCTATGGTGAAGGTGGCCCAATCTCCTGTGCCACAGCTCGCCATCATCATCCCGGCTCACCACTTCTCCCGCCTTGCATGCCATTGCTGTGCAGCCATCTACTTGCAACTGATAAAGGTTCTTGACTCGAACCCCTATCTTCCGGGTCTCACTAGTAGTCTTACTGTGCAGGAAGGCTTTTCCTTCGCTGAAGACCACATCATACCCCTTGTCTTCCAACATCGCCACAGAGATCAGATTCTTCATCAATCCTGGAACATGCAAAAATTCCTTCAATACAAAGGGTTTACCAGACTCCCTCTCAAAGGAAACGGTACCGATACCGGTCGCACTGTATCTACCATCATCACCCATCTCGATGTGCACTCCAAGATCTTTTTCCTCCAGATCTGAAAACAGATCCCAATCTCCTGTCATGTGAAATGACGCACCACTGTCCAAGAACCATACTGATCCCATCACACTTGAGACCAAGCATACGATCAGTGAAAAATCCAATTCGAACTGGGAGGCCAATGCCTCTCCCTCTGCAGATCCAACAGCCTTCTTATTTTTCTTCTTCTGCGGACAATTTGTGGCATAGTGTCCGTGCTGATGACAATGAAAACACTTCACCTTGGACATGTCTTGCTTCTTGCCTTTCGCACCAGACTGAGAAGCTTTCTTGCTCTTCCCCTTCTTTGCTTTGGCAGCCAAAGCGCAATTTTCTTCATCAGATACCTTTGATGAAGATCCGTCCCCGGTAGTCCTCCTTATCTCCTCTTGCATGAGATCCGCCCCCAAAGTCGCTCCTATCCCGGCAACTTCTCCCGACCATTGACAGTCCCCATAGGAATACCAAGCCTTCGGAAGACCAAGGAGAGCTAGGTCCACCAAGTCCTCTTCATCGACGCTCACCCCCACTCTAATCATCTCTCGCATTGAGGAAGGCCCAAGGTACTTGGCGATACTCGTCGCCTTTCTCCATCTTGTTTATGAGTTAATCCTTGAGCGCCGCCCTTTGGTCGCTCTTGCTCGGGAATAGATCTATCTGTCAACGCTTTCCACATCAAATATGGAGAAGCTTTTCCATGCAGGCTGGATACAATGTGATCCTTCACGCCCTCCAACAGAATCCTTCGACATTTCGCCATCTTCTTTTGCCAAGCCTCAACTTCAGCAGGATCAGTAAGCTTTGGGACATCCATATCTACGAACTCCTTCAGCCCATTATCTTCTAATACCGCCTCCATCCGATCTTTCCATGCAACATAATTCGAACTGCCTTCAAGAGCATATTCGAGTCATAAACCGTTGAAAGACATTTCAACTCCGGCACCAAGAAAACAAGCTGCTGCAAAATTCGAATTCCAAACTCAAAAACTCAACTGCTTTTGGATCTGTGAGAACAAATTATTTCTAGCACAGAGATCGAATGTAAGGGCATTTACTAGATATATCACCTTTCAGAGAAAGGATGGATCCAGAGGCTACCTGGCCCGTTACAGACTCTGTCTACCGAAATAAACTTGTAATCACTGTAGTAGATCCCGATGATCAATTCGCTCCGATACCATGTAGAAATTTGCTAAATAGTGAAGATTTATCCACCGATATTATCCCGATCATACAATAATTCGACCATGAATAACACATAACTCCTTCTACCTCTTCTACAATCGACCGTCAATATGTGGAAATAGTATTTTATTAAGCATGCGCACATAAAGACAATAATCAAACACACATCCGACACAGTGATGTACGTTGGGGAAAGCTTATAGCTGAAAACCCCCAGCTATTTTGTATATTATAATAGAAGAGAACATGTAACAATCTCAGTACACTCCTCACAAGTACTCAGTACTGTCTCCAAAAGTTACACACAAACTAGCTCAGTTTTGAACAAGTCACAGGTTCAAAACTCATCCACTAATTGCCTTCCTCTATTGTGCAATCCAAGTTGGTCTAATGAGAGATCCAAGTTTGAATCTCCTTGACTCCAACTGTGCAATCATCATTGGAAATCTCCTCCAATTCTTGTGCAAATCTCATTCACAACTCATGTCGCAACTAATAGCAAACTCACCCTTTCATCTACCTCTTCCACTGGTCTTCACTGAACTGTCCATGCACTGTAGTGAAATGATGTGTTCTTGAGTTGAATAATGAGTTAATGATTAGTGAATTAAATAATATTTAATTCACTCCACTCATCACTAGTGTATTAGCCAGTTAAACTAAACACAACTAGTTCAACTAAGTTAAACCGAACAAAAATCCACCAATTGTCTCATAAACTCCACCAAACTCTGCCACTGAAGTCCTAACTGAAGTCAACCATGCATGAGCTCACCAAACCCCTAGGAATAGCATAATTCCTTCTGTCAGGTGCATGGACCACATCTGTAGCTCCAACTGAAGTGTTGTAAGAGAATAAACTGAAGTTTATAGTCCAAATATTATTAAGGGCTAATAATATTTGATTGACCTATTTTTAGACAGGCAGTCTAAAAATAGACTTCGATCTATATGTCTAAAAATAGAGGTCTATCTATTTTTACCAACTCGACCAATCATCCAAGAATAGCATACTGCAACTCCTAGACCATGCTCCATATGTCTAAAAATAGACTTTGCGCCAAAAATAGCCTACGGGCCCACTTAGTGAAGGCGACTTCATTTCACTAAGCTCCATCATCTTGTTTCATTTTCAACACCCAACTCATCACCAATGCTAATTATAATAGAGTAAAAAACATAGTGATTTGAATCTTGGCTCAGCTACCAATGCCACCATGAAAAACCCAAACCCAAAACCCCCACTCTATTACTGCAAACAATGCCTACTGCATTGCAATCCACTCCATCCTAATACACCAGTGATCATAGCCTTTAGGCTATAAAACCTAGCTATTCTGATTTCTATGGTACAATTTTCACTGCAAAATGATGGTAGTATTGACCACTTGCACGTGCTTAAGTTATGCGACATGGCTGCTCCTACCTTGCAGGAAGCATGGATGTTGTAAGCCTACACTATTTAAGCATTCATAATTTCAAATCCCTTGGACTTCTTTTGTATTTCATTTCTCTGCTTGCAACCAACGAAAAATAGCTTCCTTGCATCTTACAAAATTTCATTATGAAATTTTCTTTGTTACAGATCTTTTCAAATTACAAACTTTCCTTTCTGTAAATATCAAATTCAAAACAAAACAAAAAAATCTTTCCATCATCTAACATTATAATTGCAACAATAAATGCTTCTTTCATCTCATGCCATTTTACGATTTTTATTTTGTTTTATTCAATGGGTATTTTGTCATAGACAATTTCATTTCATTGACTTTGTCTTTTCTTATCAATTATACAATTTATAATTCTATTTCATTGAATGTGTTTAAGTAATTGTAACGATTGTATGGATATAAAAAAAATCAGAATTTGACAACTTGGATATTATGGGAATTCAATTAGTTGATATTGTCAGGTATCCAATTCTATTCGGAAACAACTAAGAGACACGGATGATTTGTTGGTATATGGTGCTAGAGGCAATGATTTCTAAGAAATCGCAAGTGTTGAAAAGAGCAAGGAGTTTTCCAAGGATTATTGAGTATCCAAGGAGAAACTAGATCGAAAACTATAGTGTTTAAGTAGTTTAAGTTTCTCTCAACAAAAAAGTTTGTATTTAGTAAGACAGAGGCCAATGATTCTAATGCTTTCAGAGGAAAAACTGAAGAGTAATGTAGGTGTTTTGGTCAAAACCATGGGATTTCAATTGGATTATATTGTTAGGTACCCAAATCTGTTTGCAAACAACTTAGAGACAAAGATGATTCATGGGTATATGGTGCTAAAGGCAATGAAGTATTAGCAATTGCAAGTGTCACAAAGAGAAAGGTGTTTTTTCAGGATTATCAAGTTGAAAGAAAAGCTTTTCCATGATATTTACTGCAGAGGGAAAGTTGGTAAATTAGTCATTGTCAAGGAGAAATGGAGTGAGTTTTCTCACTCGAAAATATTGATGAGAGTTTCCATAATTCATAAAAAAAACTGATATGAATTTTCTTATGCATTATTTTTCATGTTAATGTAATTTTCATTTAGCTGGAGAACTTCTGGTAAAGGAGCTTCACATTCAGTTAGAATGTTGCTCTAGGTAATTTCTATGGCTTCCTTAGCCCAAGAAGAGTTCAAAAAAACATGCTTGCAATATTAAAGTTATATAGCTGCAAGTAGCATTTTTGAAAAGCATATTTAAAATTATGATTAATTTGACAGTAATGTTTTCTTTCCTTTTCTACGTACAAACCAACATCCTCTTCTGAACCATCTAATGCCTATGGCTTCTTTAGCATGTAAATAATTCAAAAAAACGTATTTACAATATTAAATTTATGCAACTTCCAGTAGCGTTTTTTAAAAACAGATTTAAAAATATGAATGATTTTAGAGTAGGGATTTCTTTTTAGTTCAAGATACAACACAACAACAAAAGAAAATTAATTTTGTTATTATCAAGACATCATTTTAGACTTGGTTTGTTGTAGTGTCTCTTATATGTAACTATTTTTCCCTCAACCCACTTTTCATAACTTCCATAACCATTAGGTAGGGAGATGCAACTTCGATGATGTTTTTCTTGTTTAGTAAAAGATTGTCAAGACTTTAATTTATTGAAAATTGTAGAATTTACAATCTATAAAGTTTCAAGATATAATTTTTAAAAGTCTAATTCTTTAAAGGGTGCTATCTCAATGGAAGAGCACCTGCTTTACAAGTAAGAGGTTGGTGGTTCGATTCCATCATGCCCTGATATTCATATGGAATGGCGACGATTAGTTTTTGGTGATGGAGGCTCTTATGACCATCACCAATGAGCTTATGGTGACATTTTTCTACCCTCACCAAAATATGAAATGGTGACGATCAATGAATGCCACCATATATACACATCAATAGTGACGACCATGAAGGTTCCATCACCATAAATCATTTTTGTTGATATGAAATGGTGAGGGTCATTGTTTGTCATTATAGTGATTATTCATGACGAACCTTGATGTCACCAATGAGTTTATGGTGACGATCAATGAACGTTGCCATATATATGCACCAATAGTGATGGCCATGAAAGGTCCATCACAAAAAATTGTTGTTGTTCATATGAAATGGTGACGGTCACTATCCGTCATTATAATCAATATTCGTGACGGACCTTGAATTTCACCAAAACACATACTTTCGGTGACACCACCTTTGGTGACGTTCAGTTTTTTGGTGATGGAGGCTATTGTCCATCACCATTGCTCATATGAAATGGTGACGGTCACTATCCGTCACTATAAATCGTTATTGGTGACGGACCTTGAATGTCACCACAACACCTATACTTTCGGCGACGCCACCTTTGGTGACATTCAATTTTTGGTGACGAAGACTCTTTTGACCCTCACCAATGAGTTTATGGTGACCATTTTTGCCCCTCACCAATGTCTTTTTTTCTTGTAGTGCCTGTAACCCCCCCACACGTGCGAATATTATTGGAAAGAATATAACACATACCCAACAATATTTGGGTCATATTATATCTCATGAGGGTGTTAAGGTAGACCCTAAAAAAATTAAATCCATTAAGGAATGGAAAATAACTACAACCATAAAGCATCTTTGAGGATTTCTAGGGTTAACAAGGTATTATCACAAGTTTGTTAAGAATTATGGCAGAATATCAACACCTTTAACATCATTACTGAATAAAGATGAATTTTCTTGGACTCCTGAAGCAACTCAGGTCTTTGAAAATCTTAAAGAGGCAATGTGCCAATCAGCGGTCTTAGCTACGCAAAACTTCACAAAACCCTTTATTGTGGAATGTGATGCCTCAGGAAATGGAATTGGTGTGGTTTTAATGCAAGGAGGAAGACCAATTTCTTTTGAAAGCCATCCAATCAAAGGAATTATTTACTGAAACCTATTTATGAGAAGAAAATGTTGGCAATACTACGTGCACTAAATCAATGGCAACCTTACCTAATGGCAAGACACTTCAAGGTAAAAAGAGATCATGATAGTCTTAAATACTTTTTGGAACAAAAATTATTTTCATAAGAGAAACAAAAATGGGTCAAAAAGAAGTAAGGTTATGACTTTGAAATCATTTACAAAAAATGGAAGCAAAATGTTGTTGCAGATGCACTCTCAAGAAAGGATGAGGCTGTGGAAGCATTGCTTTGTGCCATTTCTATTATCCAACTTGGGTGGATAGCCAACGTAAGGGATGAATGTAAGAATGATGAATAGGTGTGGACTCTCATTCAAAATTTGTAGCAAGATCCCAATACATATGAAACATTTAGCTGGAAAAATTATTCATTATGGTGTTTTTGAGGCCTCGAAAATCGGTGCAACAACATCGGGGAAAACCACCCGGTCGGGGACATGAAAAATGTCCCTTATCCATTTCATATGGTGGCTCCAGCTGGATATATGTGACTAGTTTCCCAATGAAATATAATTGGGTGGATGGATGGTATTATAATTGATTCTAACTTGATGGATGGGAGTGATAATAAGCTTGAAGTAAATAGATATACCTATCTAAATCTATCCCAGGACGAATTATCTTTCCGTGCAATTTATAAATATGATATTTCAACAAATGAAAATAAATATTATACAAACACTTAGAGATATGAAAACGATTTGAAATAATTGATTTAATTAAATAGTTAATTAAATCAATTGAATAAGAGTATATCACATATGTATACTGCATGTATTTAATATGTACCAAAATATGGCAATCGAACATGTTCAAAAGTGAATTAATGCCTCATTGTTTTAAAAAAGATACAAAAAACAAAACATGATAACAAAAATTAATAATTTTTCATTTGGAACATAAAATTGACATATGGGATAAAAGTACCATGTATACGCTAACTCTACTCATTTGAACAATAGTATTTGGTCCGGCCTTTTCTATTAAGAAAATTTTAAGAGTACAAAAATGTGACTTCTGTAAAGTCTTCCTTTAAAAATTTCAGGACCCCTTTTTAAAATACATGAAGGGGATTATATAATAAAATAGAGAGTCTTAAAAATAGTAACTACAATAAAAGTTGAGGTTTAAACAACTCTCCTTAAACTAAGTGAAAATAAAAACAGAAACAAAATTTAATGGGGTGACTTGCTTGAAGATTGTCATGTTGTCTCATCAGCCATTCATTCCTTCAGTTAAAGGAGGTTGAGCATAGGCTTAACCTCAGGAGTTTTGCATGGCCTCATTGTAAACCACATCTGAAAGTGGACGCATCATATAGGAAGAAGTATCTTTAAGACATCGCAACATGAGACCTTGGATATTTTGTTTTACCAAGTATTTCCAATACTTATCCAAGTCTAGCTTTTCCACTTTCCTGATGCTTTCCTCTTTGACCTTGGAAACTTCCTGCCACTGCCTTATCAAATCTTTAACAATAGGGAGAGAACCAAGAGGGAATCTATCAATAATATTAGCAATGATGAGATTCTGACTGACTACTTCAACAATATTATTAGCCACATCTCTAGCTCTACAGATGGCCCTTTTAGCTTGCTTCAATTGTATGTCCCAATCAGTAAATAAAATTTCCTTTTTTGAGTCCTCAATCCTGGGAATATTAGCCTTTCGGCGATAAGTAGTATCTTTCCAGGTGACATACTGTGACACTTTATCATCGATCTCATCGAAGTTGATTCTTTGGTCTTCTATTCAATTAATCAGTGAATCGTTTTGCTTACATAATTCAATGACACTTGACAAATTTTGACAAAAAATAACTTGTTGTTGTGCTAATAGGGTGTTCAATTCCAGTGCTTCTTTCCTAAATTTATCTATTTTTGGATTGTCTTTCAATTACTAAACAGTAAACTACAATTGATTAATTTGATTATCCTTAGCACCAATTTTAGTTTGGTGCTACAATTTCAATTGATCAATGCTCACTTGGAGCTGTGGTATCTATACCTGTAGTTGATGGTTGACATTTTGCTTCTCTTCCTATAGTTTTTGTTCTAATTGGATGATTCTTTCATCCTTTTCTTTGATTAATTTTTGAACTTCAGAGGCCTTATCTATAGTAGCAGATACATAGGCTCCTACGAACTGGGTCAGACGAATTAGATCCTGACAAGGATCTACTTGTGAATCTTTCCAAACTACCTCCATTAGAACATCTCCTGGAACAAGAAGTTGAGACTACACTTTTCTCCTTCTTTTTATTTTCCTGGTTATAACAGCTTTATTATTAGGACTATAAAATGTGTCCAGAGGAGGGATTTATTCAATTTTAAGTACGATTTCTGTAGTAGGGAAGTTCGGGATGAATTCCACTTGTTTTGGGCTAACTAACTTGTCAGATGTCCCATCAGTAAATGGGCTTTGAATTTTTCGTTGAGGTGTTTTCATAAAATGTTGATGACCAGTGATGACCAGTGATGACCAGTGAAAATTGTTGTGGATTGAGGTGTGATGTTTCTAACTTCTGAACTGTAGTACAAGTGTCGATTGACTCAAACAAGTCATCAAAATCATCATCTTCATGTACAAAAGGTTTGTTTTTTACTTGAGTGGTAAAATAATTGGCAACTTGATTCAGGTCATATTTTCTATTTGAAATTGTAAACAATTTCAAAAATTCAATTTGAATTACCTCTAATCCTGCATGTTTATAGTTGTCTAATGCGTAGACACCACAGTGAATTAGAAAGGAAGGCCATGAAGCTTTCTTGGCTTCCTTCAAAAAAATATTTAATCCATTGCCAACAGTTTGATAAGATATTTCTCTTGTGAGAAGCTTGTGTATAACATATATTGGTAAAAAATGTGGCCGAGCTAGGCTTCCAAAGACTCTGACATAGGTAAAAAATTCTTCTCTGAACCATTTTCCAATGGAGGAGAAGTTAGCTTGAGCTTCATTAGATAACCTGGGGGCTTTCTCATTGAACATAGCTTGAAATAAAGGGAACATAACTCCATGGCTGATTTTATAAAAATGGTTTTCATATTTTGACTCCCATAACATGCTATGGTAGACATTAATGGGAAGAGGGTCCTGGGTATTCCATTTCCAACCCATGGTTGGAAAATCTGAAGTGAAACATTCAATGTCCATATTATAAGAGCTCATGTAAAATTGGAGAAATTTTTTGAATGAAATAGAACGATTTTTCCTATATTCCAGAATATGAGTGGCGATATTGTTGGACAAATTGGTCCCCCAGTCAATGATACAAGAATCTGCCATTGCTTCCATTAGGGGAACCCATTCAACTGAAAATTTGGTAGTATCAAGCTGACCGAAGAGCCTAGATATCATTGCAGCAATATAACAATAGGGACTATCAAGGGAGTCAGTATAATACATACCCTTATCATCATTTTTATGTTTATTATGTTTTCTCCTCCATTTCTTGATAAGATTGGACTTCATCTCCTTCTTTCTGGCGAATTGTGCCAGAAATTCTTTGTTGTAGACCTTCTCTCGGTCTAGAATGTGATATATTGACTTCAAGTCTTCAGCTTTGAAAGATCCTATCATTTTTCCTCTGCTGGTTGAGAAATTTTTGTCCCCAATATTGAGGTTTTGCGGTTATCCATATTACCATATTAGTATATGGTAGTATTTTCGAGCACGCAGCAACCTAGTGTAGAAAATAATTGGCAACTTCTTCTAAAGTAGCCTCTGAAGAATCGTAAGCATATTGAGAAGCCTTCCGTTGAACCCTATGGGGTTTATCATCCTCAAATAACTTATACATCGCTTCCCATGAGGAAACCACTTTGTGACACACATGTTGTGTCTATGAATAGAGGAAGCATTTTTGTTCTTTCACTTACAATAGTTGTAGGATTTGTGGGTGCCATAGGTTTCTTAGCTTTTTTCATATCTTTCAACATCTCCTAAGAGCTCTATTTATTTGGACTTGATTGTGAACAATGAAGAATGATAAGTAGGAAGAGGCAATTTTGATTTTCAAATAAGAAAACATCGTAATAATGGAAACAATCAAGCGAATTAAACTTGGCACGCGGTTAATACATAAATTCAATGTTTCTTGCAGTCAAATCATTTTCGGAGGCATGGGCTGTAAAACCGTTTAAGTTATGGAATTAATGCAAAGTATGGGTTGATGTTCCCATGCTATCATTCCAACATCTAAATGAGATCTGTCGCATCACGAATGTTATTCGTGTGTGAATATTTATAGAATGTTGATCAGATACCTTTTGTTGATTGCGATATCGCAATCGCAATATCGACAAAAATGAATGAAGAGCAAGAATAGTCAAGAAGCGAAAGTGTGATGCGATAAAGTATATTGCATCAGGAAAATGTGGAGGATGATTTTAAGATCATCGGGATAACACTGCGAAATGCGATTTGCGATTTTCCTATGTGGCGGAAGTGGGTCCCGTGGTTTATTTCTCATAGAATTTTGTTTGGGAAAATGCCTTTTTCCTTTATTAAAGTTCTTTGTTGTATTTCGCATCACAATTTATGCTGAGTGGCTTTTTAGGAGCCATATGTCTCTCATGTGATATTGCGATTGCGATATTTCTATTTTCTTAACTTTCTCCGCTCAGGTGTCTTTAGAACAAAAAGTCGATTTTTTTAACCCATTTCATCCCTATTTCTATTTAAAATAATCACTTAAGGGTTTTATTTGTTTTAATCTAAAAATTTTAAAAGAAAAGGGTCCCTATTATTTTCCTAAGGTAACTATACTAAAATAATGGGGGTTTCTGAATAGCACAACAATTGGAAATTCACTGGAAGAACCAGTTATCTCTGAAAAATAAATTTCTTAGTATCCTTAAATAAGTAAAAAAAATTGAAGGAAAAAAAATTTGTTTTCGAAATGTTTGAATGAATAAAATTGCTCTAAATAAAAAAAATCATCTTGTTGCTAATATTTCATAAACCTTTCATAAATAAATATCTTCATTCCTCTATATCAATCATCAAATCGTTTAAAAGATAAAGTAAGTGCCTTTTTGTAACTTAGCCTTTTGATTTACTCTTTTTTTCATAGGTAGAGCCACTCCTGCTAGTAGACATTCATAGCCTTGACAAGGTCACCTTTTAACCATCAATGATTTAGTATCCCATCCATCTATCATATAGCTTGTTTTTTCTTGTTCTTAAAAGGTCATTGTCCTGGCTTGATGACCAGAAAGTGACAATGCCATTCACTGGTTATAAATGAACTGAACAAGCTAGCTCGTGATGAGACCCCTTGTCTTATGATTATTTAATAATCATGAGCCATTAGCCTGGTTTGATATGCAGTAGTGGTAATTTATTTTTATTATTTACCTATGAGCATGGTAAGCAGGCTCGTGATGAGACCTCTTATCTTTTTAAGTTTTTTTTTATATTTTTGAATTACACTCTAAAAAAGCATAATTAATGGATGAGAAGAATCATTGACTCCTTAAGTGTTTTTGGATAACAACTTAAAGTTAAAGATGCTTAGTGATAGAAATTGTTTACTTTTTAAAGATGAACCTTTTCTAATTGATAATAAAGTAAAAAGACTTTACAAACTTTAGGTTTAAAAATGTTACAATTTTAATGGAAAAATATTTTAGAGTTGTATAGTATTCGTTCAATTTTCAAGTTTTGTAGTTATTTCCTCAAGAATTTTTATTGTTCAAAAATAAAAAGTCATAAAACAATTCGGAGGTGTTTGTGAAAATCCAAAAGTATGTATTCAAACATTATTCTTCTAAAAAAGTATAAGTATGGTACATTTAGAAGAAAATTTTCTCTTAAGAAAATATTTTTTTCAATATCAACCCGTTGATGGGAAGAAAATCATTTATCCCTTGAAGATATTGTAACATGAAGGTTGATGGGCCAATTTGTTTTGTGATTTGAAATGGTCCAAGGCACATTCTTTTGAATTTGGTATGCTTACATTTTTCTTCATGTGCCTTGTCCCACTTAAGGATGAGGTCTCCAATTTGAAATGTTTTTGGGGAAACAAAATTTGTATCAAAAGAATTTTTTACCATTTTCTGGTGTCGAGCATGAGTTAATTTGGCCTTTTCCCTTTCCTCTTCTAGTTTAAGGATCTGAGACATTCTTAACTGTAAGGAAGAAGAAAGTACTTCATCAATAAAGTGAACTAGGGCTAATTAAGGAAGAGCTAAATTTGATGGAATTGCAATTTTTTTCCCATAAACAAGATTGAATGGAAAATTACCTATCGAGGCCTTTTGCCCATAGTTAAAATGTTAAAGACTTATGCCAATTTTTTTGGCTTTGATCAATAGTCCTTTTTATGATTCTTATGAGATTTTTATTTGTTGATTATACTAGACCATTCCTTTAGGGATAGTAATTAGCAGAATATTTTAGTTTAAAACCTCTTTTGAGAGAAAATTCAGTCATACTATTTCCTGAAAAATAAGATGCATTATCAAACATAAGTGCATTAGGTAAGCCAAACCTGATAATAATGAATTGATCGATAAATTCCATAATTTCCTCAGAGTTAGCTACCTTTAGTGGAACAACGTCCACCCACTTAGTAAAATAGTTTGTATCAGTGAGCATGTACCTATGTTGTTTGTGTTGAAAATGCAGCAAGATGATGGAGCTTAGTGAAATGAAGTCGCCTTCACTAAGTGGGCCCGCAGGCAAATTCTGGCGCAAAGTCTATTTTTAGACTATGTCTATTTTTAGACATATGGAGCATGGTCCAGGGGTTGCAGTATGTTATTCTTGGAGTATTGGTCATGTTGATAAAAATAGATGGACCTCTATTTTTTGACCTATAGGTCGAAGTCTATATTTAGACTGCCTATCCTAAAAATAGGGAAGTCAAATATTATTTACCCTTAATAATATTTGGACTATAAACTTTAGTTTACTCTCTTGGAGCACTTCGGTTCGGGCTACAGAAGTGGGTGAGTTGTGTTGGTTTAACTTAGTTGAACTAGTTGAGATTAGTTTAACTAGCTAATCAACTAGTAATGAGTGGAGTGAATTAAATATTATTTAATTCATTAATTAGTAACTCATTATTCAACTCAAGAACACATCAGTTCACTACAGTGCATGGACAGTTCAGTGGAGACCAGTGAAAGAGGTAGATGAAAGGGTGAGTACATCTATCAGTTGTGACATCAGTTGTGCATGAGATTTGCACCACACTTGGAGGCAATTGCCCATGATGATTGCGTTTTCAAGCCAAGGAGATTCGAACCTTGGATCTCTATTTAGATAGGCCATGATTGCGCAATAGAGGCAGGCAATTAGTGGATGTGTTTTGAACCCGTGACTTGTTCAAAACCAAGCTAGTTTGTGTGTAACTTCATGAGATAGTACTGAGTACTTGTGAGGAGTATTGTACTGAGTTTGTTACATGTTTTATCCATTATAATATACACAATAGCTGTGAGGTTTTCAGTTATAAGCTTTCCCCATACATACGGTGTTAATGTGTATGATGATTTGATGTGCTATCGCTTGTTTTATTTCCGCATGTGTGATGATCTGAGTGGAAGAGACTATGTGTTGCATATGAATTCGAATTGATATGTGATCAGGATAGTCTCGGTGGATAATTAATCATTATTCAGCAAATTTCTACAGTTTGGATGAGTTAGGAACAATCTCACTTATGATGTTCAATCCCCATTGTTCAAAAGGTTTCTCCATGTTTACTGGCTGCAAGTGTAAGGCTGGTTTTCTTTGTCTTCCAGTATTAGTTTGGCATGTTTCACATTTTCTCACATATGCATGAGCATCTTTAAATAATGTTGGAAAATAATATCCCGCATGTAGGACTTTGTATGTTGTGGTACCTGCTCCAAAATTTCCACCCGCGGGTCCATCATGGAGTTCCTGCAAAACCCTCTGCGCTTCAGACTTTTCAAGGAATCTTAATAGTACATAGTCATAGTTCTTTCTAAATAAAACATTGCCTATGATCTGATATTGACTAGCTTTCAATCTTAAAGATATTTTTCATTTATAATTGAGTTATGTGGTAGCATATCCATTTTTTAAATAAAATAAAATATCAGCACACTGTGATTCAAATTCGTTCAGGCTTACCTTAGAAATGTGTACAATGTTACCTGACTCTTCATCATATAGTATGTTGGATGCTCCAAAGAGTAATATGCAGAGACCTTGCCCTATGATGATTTTGGTTGGTCTTATGCCAATGACATATTCTTACAGAGCAGTAACCCAATTTTCTCTCTTTTCTCCCAGTTCCTTTTGAATATTTGCCTTACTGCCGAAAATGGGAATTTTATTTTATTTTATTTTATTTTTATTTATTTATTTATTTATTTTATTTTTATTTTTATTTTTGTATTTTTTTATTGTTTTCGAGGAAAAAATCGTAACTTTTCATTGATATAGAAAAAATTGCATGTTACATTTTACATATAATATCCATTTATAGAGCATGGAAAAATAATTGAATCCTCACCTAGGAGGCATGTAGCATGCATGTATCAATGCAAATATGCTGCGAGTATCAAGTGCAAGTATTCTAATCTATTCCTTACTATGTACAAAATATAAAGCAAAATAAAATATAACTGTCGATAATAAGTAAAGTTGATTGATATCATCAACCAAAAAGTCTCCCAAAAAACCATGTTTGTCTAAATGCACCTCTCAATGAAATAAATAAATAAAAAAAATTTAAACGTGGAACCCCATATATATGTATATTATTATTATTATTAGAATGAGAATTTGTATTTATAAAATTTGTATTACAAGTGCAACAATTACATTAAAAAGAGCGCAAATCTCACTATTAATCTAACGCATAAAAGGTTCCTTGAAATACCATTTATAGCAACAAAAAAAAATTGACTTCCTTTAAATCTATTCTACTATGCATATATGTATAAATTTTCTAGAAAAATTTCAAAATTTGGTAGCACTTGCAATACATGCTAACCAACAGAAATTTGAATTACATCTCTTGGCATTGAGGGGGAAATAGAATTGAAATCGAGTAGACAAGATTCTATATTTCTGATAGTATTAGTGGAGAAGGATGGCTCCATAGAACACTTGTTGCGTCATAATTTTAGGTCATCAAATTGTTGGCAAAGGCTTGATAATTCGTCCACATTTTTTTGCATTGACGAGTGTTGATTTACTAACATTTCCATGGTAGAGGTCACCCTAAAAATTAATTTTTATATTTGAGGTTTAGAGTGATAACTTCATCCTGAAGAAGATCAATTTTCTTCATGAGATGCTTTTGTTATTCACTAGAGTGATGAGGCATGCTAATGCCTATAAGCTTGCACAAGATGTTAGTAATTGCTAGGTCCCTATAATACTAGTGTATCCCCTTATTTTTATTGTTAGTGTATCCCCCTTATTGTTATTGTTGTGCCCATATAGTCCCCATATTGTTATTATTGTGCCCCATAGAAGCCCACTATTGTTATTGTTGTGCCCTTACTTTGTTATTGTTATGTCGGCTAGGATTATATTGTGACCCCTTGGACTCCTATTTATAGAAAGGAGGTTTTTTCATTTGTATCATCCAAGAATTGTTCATTTATGTAATTTAAAGGAGACTTCCCCCTCGAAGAGGCTTATTTCTAAGTCGTTGATCTATATTTTCTTCTATTTTGTGAGTTCGATTCATAACATTTGGTAACATAGGTTGGGATTCTAACATTTCGTTTCTTCAAACGGGTCATCTTGGAATTTTTGATATAACCATTTTTCTTCTAGGCTTCAGAAGTTGAAATGTTTACCACGTAGAGATGAAATCGTGATGAACTTAGTGTAAAAATTTTAGACCTTGGTTAGCTATATTTTCAGAGATATGATCTGCGGAAGTTAGGGTTTTTGCACGATCCATAATTTCATCTCAAACAGGTGACCAACGGAAAATCCTTATAACTTTTGTTTCAGGCATCGGATTGGAAGTTTGAAAAAGTGGCAGAAATGACACGGCTTTAGTTTCTTATGTATCAAATTCAGAGCTGAAGGTCGAAAAAGTGACACTTGGAACGCAATACAAGTTCTCTCTACTGAATTAGTTCATAATTAGGTCATTATGGGAGATCGGGCATAACCTTAGCTTAAAGAATACAAATTAGGTATGACCCATGGCATTGGAAATAAGACTCAGAGGGCTACTATATAATCGAAGATAAAATCTTGGGGATATGAAATTATAGATATACATCAATTTCAATATCGAGCTCCGCAAAAGCAAGAAAAAAGTGTGTATCTTTTTGTTTTTCTAAATTGCATAAGCCTTGTTTGAAAATCAGTTTGATGTGATTCCAAGGGAATATTGAAGCATAGATATCAGTATTGGGTTCTAAAATTCCCCCCAAAAATAATTACACACCCATTAAGCCCTCATAAGGCTCTACTATGACTCATGAAGAGGAAGAAGTGAAACATGATATATCAAAATTGTGAGACCAATTGCAACAAATTTCACTCTCGCAAATAGTAAAAAAAAGGAAATGGTAGCTAAGATGAATGGTTTGAAGAAAGACATGGATGGATTGAAGAAAGGCATGGAATATAAGATGGATGTTTTGAAGAATGACATGGAAGCTAAGATCGATGGTATAAAAGAAAAACTGAAAGGAAACATGGAAGATATGAAGAATGGTCTAAAATCAGACATGGAAAGTTTGAAGGAAAGTTTGACAAAGCTGCTACAAGAAATTATTCGTAATGGCGAAATGGTAGTGGATGAAACTCATGATGAGAAAAAAATAAATTTTAATCATGATTTCATAAACTCTAATGTTGGATTTAAGACCCACAATATTCCAAATATTGATAGGAGGAAGTTTGATGGCAAGGATCCAGTAACATGGATACTATATATGGAGCAATATTTTGAACTCCATAATGTGAAAAACAAACAAATGGTACACATTTCAACTTTATATTTAGAACAAAATAAAAATTTTCACTCTGTCAAATTTTAGGGAGGAAATGATAGCACATTATGATGATAAAAATAGCAACACCTTATTTAGCCAATTGATAAATCTAAAACAAAAGGGTTCAATGGTGGAGCACATTGAGGACTTCCAAAAATTGAATATAAGGGTAACTGATATTTTAAAGGAACACAAGATTGATGTCTTCATAGGTAATTTAAAGGATAACATCTACCATGAGTTTCTCCTTTGGGAACCTGATTCATTGGAGAAGGCATTCAAGTTGGCAAGAAAAATTGAAAGAAAAATTATGGCGACAAGGAAGCCTACCACTCACAACTATAAATATGGAAGTGTTTCTACTCCTAGAATTCGACAACCTACAAGGTTGACACCACAAAAATTGGAAGAAAAAATATCAAAAGGGCTTTGCTATAGTTGTGATGG
Organism: Pinus albicaulis; assembly: GCA_034641835.2. Lineage (NCBI taxonomy): Eukaryota > Viridiplantae > Streptophyta > Pinopsida > Pinales > Pinaceae > Pinus > Pinus albicaulis. Next base: position 816,371,512 of record CM076583.1, on the reverse strand, counting down.
AAAATACACTAAAGGTCACAAGTCTGTTGAGAAGAAATCATTTTACATAGATTTTGAAGAGGAGGAAGAAAAGGAACAAGAAACTTCAAAAGAAGAGGATATACACCAGGAACCAACCCTAGAGGAAGAAGAAATGAATCCGACCATATCCCCTAATGCATTGGCAGGAATTACCACTCCTCAAACTCTCAATATATAAGGACATATCAAGAAGAAACATGTAATAGTGTTGATTTATTCGGGTAGTACCCATAATTTTATTCATTGTAAGGTAGCCAAGGAATTGAATTTCTTCCTATACCCAGTATGAGAGTGTCAAGTGATGGCTGCAAATGGAGGAACTATAAATTGCTTTGGAAAGTGACATAATATCAAATTAACCATGGGGGAATATGTATAGAATAGTCCAATGCTCTCCATCCCAATGGGTGGTGGTGATGTTGTACTAGGACTACAATGGTTACAATATTTGGGGATGACAAATTTTAATTTTAAAGAACGTTTCTTGAATTTTTTTTGAAAGGAAAGGAAGTTTAATTATGGGGTATTGCAGGGAAGCTAGGAAAGATAATCAACTCTAATTTCATGACAAAGCTTCTGAAGAAAGGATAATGAATCGTAATTGCCTAATTATGCTCACTACAGGTTCAAACATCTGAATTATTTATTTCTCCAGATCTCCAAAATGTCTTGGACAATCATTATAAGGTATTTGAGACTCCCAAAGGACTCCCACCTATTCATGATCATGACCATGCTATTCATTTTATTCCAGGAATTGTTCCTCCAAATGATCAGGCCTTACAGATATCCTTATTCTCAAAAGAGTGCGATTGAATGTATGGTTGCAGAAATGCTAGAGGTTGGCATAATTCAACCTTGTCAAAGTTCTTTCTCTGCTCCAGTATTATTGATGCACAAGAAGGATGGATCATGTTGTATATGTCTGGATTATAGGGATCTCAACAAGCTCACTATTAAATATAAATTTCCCATCCTTGTTATATATGAATTATTGGATGAATTACATGGAGCAATTTACTTCGCCAAGATGGATCTTTGGTCTGGATATCATCAAATTAGAATGAAGACTGAAGACATTCCGAAAAAAACATTCATAACACATGACGGTCATTATGAATTTTTGGTTGCCTTTTGGCCTTACTAATGCACCTTCCACATTTCAAGGTTTGATGAATTCCATTTTCAAACCCTTCCTTAGAAAATTTGTGATAGTACATTTTGATGATATACTAATTTACATCATCTTGGAAGGATCATGTTCAACATGTTGACATGGTGCTCAAACTATTGCAGGAGAAATAATTATATGAAAAAACCTCCAATTGTTTCTTTGGAGTACAGGAGGTGGAATATTTGTAGGTTTTAACCCTGTACAGAAATTATCTGCAAACGAATTCTTAAAGACAAAAAATAAAAAATAGCGAGAGCATAAAACATAAAACAGATATACACATATATTTTTCCCCTGGATCCCAAATCCGGACTACCAGCTTGATTTTTCATTATATTCCTTTTAGTGTTACAACACACATATATACATGCAGAAGCATTCATAAACCCCAATCCATTAACCTTGGATTAGAACATAATCGTAGTTCCCTTGACCGAATCTACAAAATACTAGGGGCCGAAAACCATCATGCCCCAAAACCATGTGAAAACCCATTCACAAAACCATAGGCGGGTCCGCCTACCTAAAATAAGGTCCAAAAAAAATTTCCCGGGGCACTGCCCTAAACCCCGTATAGGGGGCGGGTACAGGGGGGCTTCTGCCCAACGCAACGAACATTGGTTGTTGTCACCCCTCACATGTGCGACTATTCGTGGAAAAGATATAACACATACCCAACATTCTCCCACTTGTTTTTTTCTTTCCACGAGTCATATGAGAGCTTAGTCATTAGTCCATCCCTACAACCCCCATTGTTTCTCTACACCAAGAGAAATTTTGAGTGCTCACAGACTTCATCAATGCATCTACAACATTCTTCAAAGTGTCAACCTTTACTAGCAACACCCTTTTATCCTCAACCATATCTCTCACAAATTGATATTGAACATCAATGTGCTTTGTCTTTGAATGACAAGAAGGGTTCTTAGCCAAGAAAATTGCACTTTGGCTATCACATTCTATCCTTATAGCTCACTGCACCAACCCCATACTTGAACACAATCTCTGCAACCAAACTGCCTCCTTGCTTGCATGAGTGGTTGCCATGTATTCTGCCTCTGTAGTTGAAAGAGCCACTACAGATTGTCTTTTACTCATCTAACCGAATACACCTCCAAATAGGCTAAACACATACCCACTCATAGATCTTATTTGGTCCAGATATCCAACCTAATCTGCTTCAATAAAACCATGGATGTCCAAAACTTTGTCCAATCCTGGTCTTCCCTGGTAGCACAAACCATAATCACCAGTACCATGTAAATATCTAAAAACATGATTCACTATTGTCCAACGCTCCTTCCCTGGTTTTGACATAAACCTACTCAATACTCCCACTGCATGTGCAATGTATGGTCTAGTACATACCATTTCATACATCAAGCTACCAACTGCACTTGCATATGGAACAAGGGACATATCCTCCTCTTCTTCTTGTGTCTTGGGACATTGTTCAATAGATAAATTTACACCTATAGTAATAGGAACCTTCACCAGTTTACTATCCTACATATTTAACCTCTGCAATATTTTCCCGACATACTTCCTCTGGTTTAACCAGAGCTTCCACTTTGCCGGATATCTCTTAATTTTCATGCCCAAAATATATTTTGCAGCACCAATATCCTTCATGTTGAATTTGGAGAACAATTGGGTCTTAAAATATTGGATAATTTCTTTGTCATTTTCATTCAGCAACATATCATCATCATACAAGACCAAATAAATAACATGGTCACCAATTAATTTAAAATACACACAGTGATCCTCCTTGCTTCTAGTGAAGCCAAGTCCCTAAATATACGTATCAAATTTCTGATACCACGTCCTTGGTGACTATTTTAACGCATACAAAGACTTTTTTAACCTTCAAATCAGTTATTTCTTACCCTTCACTGTAAAGCCTTCAGGTTGCTTCATGTAGATCTCCTCTTCCAGATCCCCGTGAAGAAATGTTGTCTTCACATCCAACTGTTCTACCTCAAAATAAAATCAAGAAGCAACAAATAAAAGTAATCTAATAGAAGTAACCTTGGAAACAGGAGAAAATATATAACCAAAATAAATTCCCGACACCTGGGAATAACCTTTTGCTACCAACTAAGCTTTGTATTTCTCCACCTTGCCTTCTTCATTCATCTTCTTCTTAAACACCCATTTTATCCTGATGGGTTTCCTTCCAACTGGAAACTCCACCAGATCCCATGCCTCATTTTTGTGCAAGGATGCAATTTCATCAACCATGGCCTCCTTCAAGATTTTTCCATCCTCTGAATCCACTTCTTCCCTGACAGATCTAGGATCATCATCAATGATAGTTAAAGCAAAATTTGAACAGGAATCAGATGGACTATACTTTTATGGCAGGCTTCTTTCCTGAACTGATCTTCTCACAACTAGATTTTGTGGCTCTTCCTCTTCTGAATCTTGTTCTATTGTAGAGTCTAATTAATCCTCCTTTAGCTCAAACTCTATCTTCTCAAGTTCATTGTGTAGGACTTCATGTTTAACAACATATTTAACCTCTCTAAAAACCACATCTCGACTGTACACCACCTTCATTTTTTTCTAGGTTCCAAAGCTTGTAACCTTTTAAACCATCCTTATACCCAATAAAGAAGCACCTTTCATATTTATTATCCAACTTGGTCCTTTTATCCTTTGGAACATGTACATATGCATCACATCAAAATACCCTCAGATGTGAAATAGAGGATTTCTTACTAATCCATACCTCATGTGGAGTCTTATCCTCCAATGCTGATGAAGGTGATCTGTTAACCAGGTAACATGCAATCTCCACTTCCTTTGCCTAGAATTCATGTCCTAACCTAGTACCATTGAGCATGCTTCCTACCTTTTCCATCAGCGTCCTGTTCATTCTATTTGCAACTCCATTTTGTTGAGGTGTGTATGGAGTAGAATTATGTCATGATATACCACCGTTCTTACATAACTCGTTAAATTCCTTATTGCAGAACTCTCAACCATTATCTATCCTCATCACCTTTATCTTCTTCTCTGTATGGTTTTCCACCAGAGCCTTAAATTATCTAAATCTATCAAAGACTTCATATTTCTTCCTCAAGAAATATATCCATGTATTCCTTGAGAAGTCATATATGAATGAAACATGGTACACAAACTTACCCCGTGATGGAACTGACACAGGTCCAAACACATCACTATGCACAAGCTCTAATATCTTGTTTGCCCTCTTAGCACCAAAATATAAAATCACCTTATTCTTCTTTCCATAAACAAAATTCTCATAGAAATCGAAATCCATAGAGAAATTAGACATACCTTCTACCATACCATTACCATGCAGTATCTGAAGGCCCTTCTCTCCAATATGTCCAACCCTTTGATGACATAGCATGGTATTTTATCCACAGACCACTAGGCTTTCCACTACACTTTCAGGAACCACATAACTATTGCACCCATCAATAACAGTGCTACCCTCAAGCTTGTACAGATTTCCAATACGAACTCCTCGCGTTAATACCAGCGCTCCCTGAGCCATCTTGCAGATATCTTTTTCAAACACTAGTTTTACACCTGCATCATCCATCTTACTTACATAAATCATATTTTCGGCCAATGCAGGAATATGCAGAACACTAGGAAGTGTTCTAATCCTTCCACCTTGAAACTTCAGCTTGACTTTTCCACACCTAACGATTTTGGCCTTCCTATCATCCCCTAAGAAGAAATCACCACCATCATACTTCTCATACTCGCAGAACCACTCCCTATGGGGAGTGAAGTGAAAGGATGGACCTGAGTCAATCAACCATGCCTCATGATCTACATGTGTATTTGAATAGGAAGCCAAATACACATCCCTAACTTCATCTGAGGTCGTTTTTGCCTCTGCAGAAGGAGCATCATCAGATTCCTTTAATTTCTTAGGAGATTTAGATCTACACTCCTTTTTGAAGTTCCCTTCCTTTCTGCATTTCTAGCACACTTTTACAGGCTTTCGTGGAGATTTAGATCTCCCTCTAGATTTAGATATCCCATTGGAAAATTTATTTTTATTTCTGTTCTAGGACCTTCCTCGTACAGATAAGGCATCTCCATTTTGACCCTCCATATTTCTCTTTCTCATTTCCTCCGACAGCAAGGCTGAGACAATTTCATCAAAATTCAAGGTAGTTGTATTGCTACCTATTGCAATAACCAGACTGTCCCATGAATCTGGTAGAGGACACAAAAAACTGATGCATTATCTTCATCTGAGATTTTAATATCGAAAAATGACAACAAACTTACCACAGCATTGAAGGTGTTCAAATTATCTGTCACCAAGTCTCCATCCTTCATCCTCAGCTTATACAATTGTTTCCGCGGGAACAATTTATTCACCAGAGACTTAGATTGGTACAAAGTCCCTAACTTGACCCACAAAGTCTTCATCGTAGCTTCCCCAGATACTTTCAACAATACTGAATCTGAGATACACAACCGTATTGTGCTCTTTTCCTTTCGATCCAACTTCGCCCAATATTCATCTGACATTGTCGTTGGTTTAGTACCCGGATCTACCGCGATCCATTGATATTTATCCACTAGTAGATCCTCCATCTTGAGCTTCCACAACTCAAAACTATGACCATTAAATTTCTTGATCTCTATATTTCCACTGCTCACCATCTTCTTTCACCGCAAGAATTGATCTCGCAGATCTCCCACTGAACAGGGTCTACCATAGGCCCGAAAAAAAAAAAAAAAAAACCCTTAGCATCAAAGGCGTCCCCTTGAAGCTGAAACAACTCTGATACCAAATGTAGGTTTTAATCCTATACAGAAAGTATGTGCAAACGAATTCTTAAAGGTAGAAAATAAACAATAGCGAGAGCATAAAACATAAAAAAGTATACATGGAAATTTTTCCCCTTGATCCCAAATCAAGACTACCAGCTTGATTTTCATTATATTCCATTTAGTATTACAACACATATATATACATGCCGAAGCATTTGTAAACCCCAATCCATTAACTCTCGATTAGAACATAACCGTAGTTACCTTGACCGGATCTACAAAATACCAGGGGCCGAAAACCATCATGCCCCAAAACCATGTGCAAACCCATGCACAAAACAATAGGCGAGTTTTCCCACCTAAAATAGGGTCCATTTTTTTTTTCTGAGGTGTTTCCCAGACCCCGTGAAGGGAGCTACCCACCCCTGCAAACCGCTAGACAGGGGGGGTTAGCGCCTCCCCTGTGACACCCCCCCCCCCCCAGCGCAACAAACAGGGTCGCTATCGCCCCCTGTAACCCCCCCACACGTGCGAATATTATTGGAAAGAATATAACACATACCCAAAAATATTTGGGTCATATTATATCTCATGAGGGTGTTAAGGTAGACCCTAAAAAAATTAAATCCATTAAGGAATGGAAAATAACTACAACCATAAAGCATCTTCGAGGATTTCTGGGGTTAACAAGGTATTATCACAATTTTGTTAAGAATTATGGCAGAATATCAACACCTTTAACATCGTTACTGAATAAAGATGTATTTTCTTGGACTACTGAAGCAACTTAGGTCTTTGAACATCTTAAAGAGGCAATGTGCCAATCACCGGTCTTAGCTATGCAAAACTTCACAAAACCCTTTATTGTGGAATGTGATGCCTCAGGAAATGGAATTGGTGTGGTTTTAATGCAAGGAGGAAGACCCATTGCTTTTGAAAGCCATCCAATCAAAGGAATTATTTACTGAAACCTATTTATGAGAAGAAAATGTTGGAAATACTACATGCACTAAAGCAATGGCAACCTTACCTAATGGGAAGACACTTCAAGGTAAAAAGAGATCACAATAGTCTTAAATACTTTTTGGAACAAAATTTATTTTCATAAGAGCAACAAAAATGGGTCAGAAAGAAGTTCGGTTATGACTTTGAAATCATTTACAAAAAATGGAAGCAAAATGTTGTTGCAGATGCACTCTCAAGAAAGGATGAGGATGTGGAAGCATTTCTTTGTGCCATTTCTATTATCCAACCTGGGTGGATAGCCGACGTAAGGGATGAACGTAAGAATGATGAAGAGGTGTGGACTCTCATTCAAAATTTGTAGCAAGATCCCAATACATATGAAACATTTAGGTGGAAAAATGATTCATTATGGTGTTTTTGAGGCCTCGAAAATCAGTGCAAAAACATCGGGGAAAACCACCCGGTCGGGGACATGAAAAATGTCCCTTATCCATTTCATATGGTGGCTCCAGCTGGATTTATGTGACTAGTTTCCCAATGAAATATAACTGGGTGGATGGATGGTATTATAATTGATTCTAATTTGATGGATGGGAGTGATAATAAGCTTGAAGTAAATAGATATACCTATCTATATCTATCCCAGGACGAATTATCTTTCTGTGCAATTTATAAATATGATATTTCAACAAATGAAAATAAATATTATACAAACACTTAGAGATATGAAAACAATTTGAAATAATTGATTTAATTAAATAGTTAATTAAATCAATTGAATAAGAGTATATCGCATATGTATATTGCATTTATTTAATATGTACCAAAAGATGGCAATCGAACATGTTCAAAAGTGAATTAATGCCTCATTGTTTTAAAAAAGATACATAAAACAAAACATGATAACAAAAATTAATAATTTTTCATTTGGAACATAAAATTAACATATGGGATAAAAGTACCATGTATACGCTAACTCTACTCATTTGAAAATTAGTATTTGGTCCGGCCTTTTCTATTAAGAAAATTTTAAGAGTACAAAAGTGTGACTTCTGTAAAGTCTTCCTTTAAAAATTTTAGGACCCCTTTTTAAAATACATGAAAGGGATTATATAATAAAATAGAGAGTCTTAAAAATAGTAACTACAATAAAATTTGAGGAGGTTTAAACAACTCTCCTTAAACTAAGTGAAAATAAAAACAGAAACAAAATTTAATGGGGTGACTTGCTTGAAGATTGTCATGTTGTCTCATCAGCCATTCATTCCTTCAGTTGAAGGATGTTGAGCATAGGCTTGACCACGGTAGTTTGGCATGGCCTCATGTACAGTGTAAACCACATCTGAAAGTGGACGCATCATATAGGAAGAAGTATCTTTAAGACATCGCAACATGAGACCTTGGATATTTTGTTTTACCAACTATTTCCAATACTTATCCAAGTCTAGCTTTTCCACTTTCCTGATGCTTTCCTCTTTGACCTTGGAAACTTCCGACCATTGCCTTATCAAATCTTTAACAATAGGGAGAGAACCAAGAGGGCATCTATCAATAAGATTGGAAACGATGACATTCTGACTGACTATTTCAACAATATTATTAGCCACATCTCTAGCTCTACAGATGGCCCTTTTAGCTTGCTTCAATTGTATGTCCCAATCAGTAAATAAAATTTCCTTTTTGGAGTCCTCAATCCTGGGAATATTAGCCTTTCGGTGATAAGTAGTATCTTTCCAGGTGACATACTGTGACACTTTATCGTCGATCTCATCGAAGTTAATTCTTTGGTCTTCTATTCAATTAATCAGTGAATCGTTTTGCTTACATAATTCAATGATATTTGACAAATTTTGACAAAAAATAACTTGATGTTGTGCTAACAGGGTGTTCAATTCCAGTGCTTCTTTCCTAAATTCATCTATTTTTGGATTGTCTTTCAATTGCTAAACAGTAAACTACAATTGATTAATTTGATTATCCTTAGCACCAATTTCAGTTTGGTGCTACAATTTCAATTGATCAATGCTCACTTGGAGCTGTGGTATCTATACCTATAGTTGATGGTTGACATTATGCTTCTCTTCCTATAGTTTTTGTTCTAATTGGATGATTCTTTCATCCTTTTCTTTGATTAATTTTTGAACTTCGGAGGCCTTATCTATAGTAGCAGATACATAGGCTCCTACGAACTGGGTCAGACGACTTAGATCTTTATAAGGATCTACTTGTGAATCTTTCCAAACTACCTCCATTAGAACATCTCCTGGAACAAGGAGTTGAAACTACACTTTTCTCCTTCTTTTTATTTGCCTAGTTATAACGGCTTTATTATCGGGACTATAAAATGTGTCCAGAGGAGGGATTTATTCAATTTTAAGTACGATTTCTGTAGTAGGGAAGTTCGGGATGAATTCCACTTGTTTTGGGCTAACTAACTTGTCAAATGGCCCATCAGTAAACGGGCTCTGAATTTTGCGTTGAGGTGTTTTCACAAAATGTTGATGACTAGTGATGATCACTTCTTTGTCTCCTTGTATTTTTTTATTAAACTCCTTCCATACATCATTCAAATTACTTGGAAACTCTAAATCCATGGTTTGAACTTCAATAGATTTATCCTCTTCAGCTTTGCTAAGGACTTTAGTATCCTTAGGTGTATTATTTTTCCTATTCTTTTTGTGTTATGGGTTGGTATACATCTAGCATTTTCAAAGGAATCCCTTCCAATATCTTGTTCCTGTAATGTTTGAAAATTTTTGTGGATTGAGGTGTGACGTTTCTAACTTCTAAATTGTAGTATAAGTGTCGACTGACTCAAACAAGTCATCAAAATCATCATCTTCATGTACAAAAGGTATGATTTTTACTTGAGTGGTAAAATCATTGGTAACTTGATTCGGGTCATATTTTCTATTTGAAATTGTAAACAATTTCAAAAATTCAATTTGACTTGCCTCTAATCCTGCGTGTTTATAGTTGTCTAATGCGTAGACACCACAGTGAATTAGAAAGGAGGGCCATGAAGCTTTCTTGGCTTCCTTCAAAAACATATTTAATCCATTTCCAACAGTTTGATAAGATATTTCTCTTGCGAGAAGCTTGTGTATAACATATATTGGTAAAACATGTGGCCGAGATAGGCTCCCAAAGACTTTGACATAGGTAAAAAATTCTTCTCTGAACCATTTTCCAATGGAGGAGAAGTCAGCTTGAGCTTCATTAGATAACCTGGGGGCTTTCTCATTGAACACAACTTGAAATAAAGGGAACATAACTCCATGGCTGATTTTATAAAAATGGTTTTCATATTTGACTCCCATAACATGCTATGGTAGACATTAATGGGAAGAGGGTCCTGGGTAGTCCATTTCCAACCCATGGTTGAAAAATCTGAAGTGAAACATACAATGTCCATATTATAAGAGCTCATGTAAAATTGGGGAAAATTTTTGAACGAAATAGAACGATTTTTCCTATATTCCAGAATATGAGTGGCAATATTGTTGGACAAATTGGTCCCCCAGTCAATGATACAAGAATCTGCCATTGCTTCCATTAGGGGAACCCATTCAACTGAAAATTTGGTAGTATCAAGCTGACCGAAGAGCCTAGATATCATTGCAGAAATATAACAATAGGAACTATCAAGGGAGTCAGTATAATACATACGCTTATCATCATTTTTATGTTTGTTATGTTTTCTCCTCCATTTCTTGATAATATTGGACTTCATCTCATTCTTTCTGGCGAATTGCGCCAGAAATTCTTTGTTGTAGACCTTCTCTCAGTCTAGAATGTGATATATTGACTTCAAGTCTTCAGCTTTGAAAGAACCTATCATTGTTCCTATGCTGGTTAAGAAATTTTTGTCCCCAATATTGAGGTTTTGCGGTTATCCATATTACCATATTAGTATATGGTAGTATTTTCGGGCGCGCAGCAACCCAGTGTAGAAAATAATCGGCAACTTCTTCTAAAGTAGCCTCTGAAGAATCGTAAGCATATTGAGAAGGCTTCCGTTGAACCATATGGGGTTTATCATCCTCAAATAACTTATACATCGCTTCCCATGAGGAAAACCACTTTGTGACCCACATGTTGTGTCTGTGAATAGAGGAAGCATTTTTGTTCTTTCACTTACAATATCTGTAGGATTTGTGGGTGCCATAGGTTTCTTAGATTTCTTCATAGCTTTCGACATATCCTAAGAGCTCTATTTATTTGGACTTGCTTGTGAACAATGAAGAATGATAATTAGGAAGAGGAAATTTTGATTTTCAAATAAGAAAGCATCGTAATAATGGAAACAATCAAGAAAATGAAACTTGGCACACGGTTAATACATAAATTCAATGTTTCTTGCAGTCAAATCATTTTCGGAGGCATGGGCTGTAAAACCGTTTAAGTTATGGAATTAATCGACAGTATGGGTTGATGTTCCCATGCAATCATTCCAGCATCTAAACGGGATCTGTCGCATCATGGATGTTATTCGTGTGTGAATATTTATAGAATGTTGATCAGATACCTTTTGTCAATTGCGATATCGCAATCGTAATATCGACAAAAATGAAAGAAGAGCAAGAATAGTCAAGAATCGAAAGTGCGATGCGATAAAGTATATCGCATCAGGAAAATGTGGAGGATGATTTTAAGATCATCGGGATAACACTGCGAAATGCGATTTTCGATTTTCCTATGTGGCGGAAGTGGGTCTCATGGTTTATTTCTCATAGAATTTTGTTTGGGAAAATGCCTTTTTCCTTTATTAAAGTGCTTTTTTGTATTTCGCATCACAATTTATGTTGAGTGGCTTTTTAGGAGCCATATGTCTCTCATGTGATATTTCGATCGCGATATTTCTATTTTCTTAACTTTCTCCGCTCAGGTGTCTTTAGAACAAAAAGTCAATGTTTTTAACCCATTTCATCCCTATTTCTATTTAAAATAATCACTTAAGGGTTTTATTTGTTTTACTCTAAAAAATTTAAAAGAAAAGGGTCCCTATTATTTTCCTAAGGTAACTATACTAAAATAATGGGGGTTTCTGAATAGCACAACAATTGGAAATTCACTGGAAGAGCCAGTTATCTCTGAAAAATAAATTTCTTAGTATCCTTAAATAAGTAAAACAAATTGAAGGAAAAAAAAATTGTTTTCGAAATGTTTGAATGAATAAAGTTGCTCTAAATAAAAAAAATCATCTTGTTGCTAATATTTCAAAAACCTTTCATAATAAATATCTTCATTCCTCTATATCAATCATCAAATCGTTTAAAAGATAAAGTAAGTGTCTTTTTGTAACTTAGCCTTTTGATTTACTCTTTTTTTCATATGTAGAGCCACTGCTGCTAGTAGACATTCATAGCCTTGACAAGGTCACCTTTTAACCATCAATGATTTAGTATCCCATCCATCTATCATATAACTTTTTTTTTCTTGTTATTTAAAGGTCATTGTCCTGGCTTGATGACCAGAAAGTGACAATGTCATTCACTGGTTATAAATGAACTGAACAAGCTAGCTCGTGATGAGACCCCTTGTCTTATGATTATTTAATAATCATGAGACATTAGCCTGGTTTTATATGCAGTAGTGGTAATGTCAGTTTATTATTTACCTATGAGCATGGTAAGCAGGCTCGTGATGAGACCTCTTATCTTTTTAAGTTTTTTTTATATTTTTGAATTACACTCTAAAAAAGCATAATTAATGGATGAGAAGAATCATTGACTCCTTAAGTGTTTTTGGATAACAACTTAAAGTTAAAGATGCTTAGTGATAGAAATTATTTACTTTTTAAAGATGAACCTTTTCTAATTGATAATAAAGTAAAAAGACTTTACAAACTTTAGGTTTAAAAATGTTACAATTTTAATGGAAAAATATTTTAGAGTTGTATAGTATTCGTTCAATTTTCAAGTTTTGTAGTTATTTCCTCAAGAATTTTTATTGTTCAAAAATAAAATTCATAAAAGAATTCGGAGGTGTTTGTGAAAATCCAAAAGTATGTATTCAAACATTATTCTTCTAAAAAAGTATAAGTATGGTACATTTAGAAGAAAATTTTCTTTTAGGAAAATATTTTTTTTTAAATCAACCCGTTGATGGGAAGAAAATCATTTATCCCTTGAAGATATTGTAACATGAAGGTTGATGGGCCAATTTGTTTTGTGATTTGAAATGGTCCAAGGCACATTCTTTTGAATTTGGTATGCTTACATTTTTCTTCATGTGCCTTGTCCCACTTAAGGATGAGGTCTCCAAATTGAAATGTTTTTGGGGAAACAAAATTTGTATCAAAGAAATTTTTTACCATTTGCTGGTGTCGAGCATGAGTTAATTTGGCCTTTTCCCTTTCCTCTTCTAGTTTAAGGATCTGAGACATTCTTAAGTGTAAGGAAGAAGAAAGTACTTCATCAATAAAGTGAACTAGGGATAATTAAGGAAGAGCTAAATTTGATGGAATTACAAATTTTTTCCCATAAACAAGATTGAATGGAAAAGTACCTATCGAGGCCTTCTGCCCATAGTGAAAATGTTAAAGACTTATGCCAATTTTTTTGGCTTTGATCAATAGTCCTTTTTATGGTTCTTATGATATTTTTATTTGTTGATTATACTAGACCATTCCTTTGGGGATAGTAATTAGCAGAATATTTTAGTTTAGAACCTCTTTTGAGAGCAAATTCAGTCATACTATTTCCTGAAAAATAAGATGCATTATCAAACATAAGTGAATTAGGTAAGCCAAACCTGACAATAATGAATTGATCGATAAATTCCATAATTTCCTCAGAGTTAGCTACCTTTAGTGGAACAACTTCCACCCACTTAGTAAAATAGTTCGTATCAGTGAGCATGTACCTATGTTGTTTGGATGAGTTAGGAACAATCTCACCTATGATGTTCAATCCCCATTGTTCAAAAGGTTTCTCAATGTTTACTGGCTGCAAGTGTAAGGCTAGTTTTCTTTGCCTTCCAGTATAAGTTTGGCATGTTTCACATTTTCTCACATATGCGTGAGCGTCTTTAAATAATGTTAGACAATAATATCCCGCATGTAGGACTTTGTATGATGTGGTACCTGCTCCAAAATTTCCACCTGCGGGTCCATCATGGAGTTCCTGCAAAACCCTCTGTGCTTCAGAATTTTCAAGGCATCTTAATAGTACATAGTCATAGTTCTTTCTAAATAAAACATTGCCTATGATCTGATATTGACTAGCTTTCAATCTTAAAGATGTTTTTCTTTTATAATTGAGTTATGTGGTAGCATATCCATTTTTTAAATAAAATAAAATATCAGCACACTGTGATTCAAAGTCGTTCAGGCTTACCTCAGAAATGTGTACAATGTTACCTGACTCTTCATCATATAGTATGTTGGATGCTCCAAAGAGTAATCTGCAGAGACCTTGCCCTATGATGATTTTGGTTGGTCTTATGCCAATGACATATTCCTGCAGAGCAGTAACCCAATTTTCTCTCTTTTCTCCCAGTTCCTTTTGAATAGTTGCCTTATTGCCGAAAATGGGAATTTTATTTTATTTATTTTATTTATTTATTTTTATTTTATTTATTTATTTATTTATTTATTTTATTATTATTATTATTTTTGTTTATATATATATATATATATATATTTCGGGGAAAAGTTCGTAACTTTTCATTGATATAGAGAAAATTACATGTTACATTTTGCATATAATATCCATTTATAGAGCATGGAAAAATAATTGAATCCTCACCTAGGAGGCATGTAGCGGGCATGTATCAATGCAAATATGCTGCGAGTATCAAGTGCAAGTATTCTAGTCTATTCCTTACTATGTACAAAATATAAAGCAAAATAAAATATAATTGTCGATAATAAGTAAAGTTGATTGATATCATCAGCCAAAAAGTCTCCCAAAAAACCATGTTTGTCTAGATGCAGTCAAGGAGTGACTAGTCCCATATCCTGGAAGTCATCAATGAAAGGTTTGTGAAAATATCGATAAACATGTTCTCCATCATGTTCAGTGATGAACCATCTACCGCATTCTAGCTACGCGGCTTCTTTGGAAAGTTTGTTTGCCACTTGGTTCCTCTGCCTATAAATATGAGTGACAGGTATAGTGTCAAAATAAGATTTTAGATGTAGGACCTCCTGTAATAAAGATGTAAGTGTGTGAGTGTGGCACTGTGCAAGAGAATTGAACCAGTTTATAACAATAATAGAATCTCCAAAGATCTAAATTATGTTGCATGCTTTTTCACACCGAAAATAGAATTATTACCTTGGTGTGTGTATTTAGGTGAAAGGGTGTGAAATGCTTTAAATATTTATAAACAACAAATGCTTGTTTTTCCACTTCTGAATAATTTAGTTCAACAGCTTGGAGATTTGAACTAAAGAAAGAAATGGGTGCTTCAATATTTTGATTATTGATTTGTGTTAACACAACAGCATAAGATGTTTTAGATGCAAAAGCATATAAAATGAAATGATTAGAAAAATATGGGGTAGTTATAGAAGGATAATTTATGATGGATTTCTTGATTAGATCAAATCCTTCTCTTTCATTATTTCCCCATTTGAAGAGTGCATTTTTCTTAATCATTACTTGCAATGGTAAAACAATTTGGGAAAATTTTGGAACAAATATCTTAACAAAATTTATCTATCCTAAAAATTATTGCATGGATTTCTTTTTATGGGGACTAGAGATTTCAGAAATTTCCTTTATCCTTTCTGGATTTATGCAAATGCCTTATTTTGACACAATAAATCCTAAATGTTTACCTTCACTTAAAGCTAAATAAGTCTTTTTGGGATTTAAAGATATTCCATATTTGAAACAGCATTGAAGGATTTGCTTAAGTTTATGGTAGGGGTTGCTTCTTTTCTTGGAATAAATGGTTATATCATCTAAGTATACAACCACATTTTTGTTTATCAATCCTCTAAAAGAAATATCCATTTCTCTTTGAAAAGTTGCTCCTGCATTTATTAGACTAAAAGGAATTTTCTGATAGGCATAAGTGCCCCATTTAGTTCTAAATGTAGTCTTTAACCTATCTTCAGAATGAGCCAGAATCTGATTGTAACCTGAAAATCCATCAAGGAAAGACATTAATTCAGATCTAGCAACTAATTGTAAAAAAATTTCCATAGGTGGTAATGGAAAATTTTATTTTAAAAAATCTTTGTTTAAGTTCCTAAAATCTATACAAATGCGAATGTCACCATTCTTTTTCCTAACAAGGACTAAGTTTGAGACCCACTTTGAATGCCTAACAAGGAAAATGATATTTTCCTTAAAGAGTTTATTCAGTTCAGTTTTGATTTGACTTTCAAGATCAAGGTGAATTTTCCTTAACTTTTGTTGTATAGGCTTCTCAGTGGATGTCATTGGGATAGTATGTTGGATGATGGAAGTATCATACGTTTTGAGATCTTCATATTTCCATGCGAAAACGTTCTTGAATTTATTCAATAAATGAATGAAGGCTAATCTTTCATTAGACGGAATACCAAGTCCTAAATTAATATTCTGAGGATTGACATATGTGCCAAGGTTTACTAGCTCAAACCTCAAAGTTGAACTTTGCAGTTTAGAATTAGTAACCTTTTTAAACCTATCTTTGAGATCATAAAGATCTTCAAGCTTAACCACAGAGTTAGGTATGGCATTCTCTTCCGGTTTTTTATTCAATTGCCTTTCATGTTTGTATTCATCAATTAGTTGATCATCATATGACCCTTCTAATGTAAAAAAGGTTAGAACATCTTATTAGTGACAATATCAGGAATAGATGGGCAAAAAATTAATTCTATAGAAAATCTATCTGGACTATAATCCTCAGAAGGAATAAGTCTAGATGCTAGATTAGCTAGAAGGTCATCACTTGCATTTTGGAGCCTTGGAATAGGCGATATATTAAATGCTAAGAAGTGTGAGGTAAGAGATTGTACTAATGCTTGGTAATGCTTGAGATGACCAGAAATACAGTGAATAGTATTTCTTACCTGTTTGATAATTATTTCAGAGTCGCCATAGACTTGAATATATTTAACACCAAGATATATTTCTTTGTACATGCCTTGGACCAGTGCCTCATATTTTGCAGTATTATTTGTGCACTCAAATTCTAGCATGCATTCTCCTTCCAGACTAATTAGTATGCAACCAACTCCTGCACCTTCACCAGATTTTGATCCATCAAAGTATAATGTCCAAAACAAAGTTAACACAAGGTTTATCTATGATATTTATACATTTGGAGGAGTCTGACTGAGAATAATTTTTGATTTGAGAATTAAAAGATTTAATAAGAAATGGAGATATTTGAGCATTGAAATTTCCTAAAAAATATTCAGCAGAGTCATTTCCAATAATTTTATTAGTAAAATCCATAGGTTCATTTTCATCTTCGAAGTCGGTTACTGAATATTTCATTTGTTTTTCACGATCAACTTGAATCTTATTTGGATTACCATTATAGGGAAGCCACATATGAGATCAGTCAGTTACAAAATAACCATGAAGTTTCTCTAACCAATCTCTACTTAGAATTAAACATAAAATTTGGGAATATCAGCAACCAAAATATCAATCACTTGATTAAATTTTAAATTAGATGCTAGTATGATAAGGACAAAATTCATTTCTCCTATTACCTTGAATTTTGTCATGTCTAAATGCACAATGTGTAATGCAGACTTTGTGGAGAAATATTTAACTTCCACAAACATAATATGGCATGATATTTGAAGAAGCTCCAGAGTCTATTAGACAATTATGCACATTTCTATTAAAGACTTCAAAATTCAAAAGAAAAGGAGGGGTATGTGAATTGGATATATCTCCGATTAGAATAGCATCATTGGCATCAAATTTTTCATATGAAGTACCAGGGGCGGGTAAGGGTGAAGTAGGGACTGCATTAAGCTCTTTGAGTGATATTTTTTATTGTTGTTTTAATTTACTTAACTCATGCATGGAGATATTTTCCTTTACTTTCTTCATGTATTCCCCTATATTATACTCTATAGTATCAAAGAAAACTAGGGTATTTTATGTAGAAGGAGTGGTAAAAGAATTTATACTTGATTGAGGAGGAGGAGTCCTTTTGTTTACAACTTTATCCTTAACAACAGGGGATGAAGATTTCTGTTTTTGAGGTGACTAAGGAAGATTTGTGGAATTTTTAATTCTAGTGCTAATTGGAAGCGCCTCATGCTCATCTTCATTATCAAATATAGGAAGTATAAAGTCACATAATCCATGAACTTCACTAATTCCTCATCCTGTGATTCTTCTGATGATAATATTGTTTCATCCTGATCTTCGTCTTGATCTGATTCAATGTTTGATATTACATTGGGTGGTTGAGAATTTGAAGTTTGAGTTTTTTTAAAATATCTAAAAGGTTTCTTTGAAGAAGATCCAGCTACTTGTTTCTTTATTTTAACCATATCATTTGACATAGTTTTAAGAACCCTTTGTAATCCATCAAGATCGTAGGGATCCTTTGATGTTTTCTTTTTTGGTTCATCCTTAAATGAAACCTTTTTAGTTTTTCTTTCCTTCTATGAATTTTTATTTTTTAAGGCAAGAATTATCTTTTCTACAGAAAGGGCCTCTTTCATATTTCCTACCAAAGTAGCCTTATAGGCTCTAGCTACAAAATATGATATATTAGAAGGAAGAGAGGATACATACCATTCAATTTTTACATCTACACCTGGTTTAGATGTAGTTGGGATTTTACTGAGAAAATTATTAAATATGGAGTTGGAATCTTTAATATTTTCACCTACATTTTCTTTTAGATTCGAAATATCATTGATAAGACTAGCAGTAGTACGATCATCAAAAAAATTAGTTAAAAAATGTTCCTAAAATATGTCCCAACTAGTAATGGTTCCTGGTGGTAGTGAAAAGTACCATGATCCAGTTGATCCTTGAAAAGTATAGGGAAGTAATATAACTACACAATCTTCTTCAAAGACGTCATTTAGATTCATATATAACATGAAATTATGGAGATGTTCTTCTGCAGGGATACTGTTGTTTGGATTATAATTTGGCAGCCATCTTTCTGGATGATTAGGTAAAGGATGAAGAGGACATGTTAATTGAACAACACCATGATTATTCCAAGGTATATTTTCCATTATATAGATTAGAGGATTGACTTGTCCTGAAGAAGGATTTAGAGTGGCAGAAGTCATTCCAGTGGTGGATGTTGGTGAAGAAGATACAACCATTGCACTAACACTACTTGAAGCAATGCTAATAGTCTGGGAAGAAGATATGTGAATTGATAAAGAAATTGGTTAAGAAGATGTAACAAAAGGATGAATAAATGATGGAGTTTTAGGGGAAGAAAATGAAAGAATCTCACTAGTGAATGACTAAATCTCGATATCAAAGATTTCATTTGATGAGATTGAAGAGGAAACACAAAAGGAATTATTTTGAGCTTTTCACTCTTAGATCAATTTAATACACCAGTGCCTTGTAATATTGAAGTAACACTTCCTTTAGAGGTTTCAGAGAGTACATGTTTTTTGTCAAAATAGAAATTTCTTCCAAATTATTTTTTAAGGTTAGTACTTCAGGTGATTCTGGAGTATAACCAAGGGGGATTTCTTTGGGAATGGAACTAGGAGACTTGGGAGGAGATTGAAAAACTTCCGATCTATGGATAGGGGATTTTGATTGAGGACTAGAAGTTGTAGGATATTTTGAGGGAGAACGAATATTTAGATGGTGTTTTTTTTAATTAAGGTTTGGTGCCATTCATAGTATGATGGCCCTCCTTCTAGCGCAAAAAATGTTGAAGGCCCTGAAATTCAGTGCAGCAACATTTGGGAAAACCACCCGATCAAGGACTTGAAAACGGTCCCATATCCATTTGATATGGTGGCTCTGACTAGATTTATGGGACCAGTTTCCCAGTGAAATATAATTGGGTGGATGGATGGTATTATAATTGAATGTAACTTGATGGATGGGAGCGATAACAATATTGAAGTAAATACATATACCTATCTATATCTATCCCAGGACGAAATATATTTCTGTGTGATTTATAAAGATGATCTTTCATCGAATGCAAATAAGGATTATACAAACACTTAAATATATGAAAACAATTTGAAATAATTGATTTAATTAAATAGTTAATTAAATCAATTGAATAATTCTATATCGCATATGTATACTGCATGTATTGAATATGTACCAAAAGATGGAAATCAAACATGTTCAAAAGTGAATTAATGCCTGATTATTTTCAAAAAGATACATAAAACAAAACACCATAAGAAAAATTAACCATTTCTCATTTGGAATAGAAAATTAACATATAGGACAAAAGTACCATGTATACGCTAACTCTACTCATTTGAAAAACAGTTTTTGTTCCAGCCTTTTCTATTAAGAAAAATTTAAGAGTACAAAAGTGTGACTTCTTTAAAGTATTCCTTTCAAAATTTTAGGACCCCTTATTAAAATACATGAAGGGTTTTATATCATAAAATGGAGAGTCTTAAAAATAGTAATTACAATAAAAGTTGAGGAGGTTTAAACAACTCTCCTTAAACTAAGTGAAAATAAAAACAGAAACAAAATTTAATGGGGCGACTTGCTTGAAGATTGTCATGTTGTCTCATCAGCCATTTGTTCCTTTAGTGGAAGGATGTTGAGAATGTAGGCTTAACCTCGGGAGGTTGTCCTGGCCTACTGTACAATGTAATCCACATCTTAAGGTGGAGGCATCATATAGGAAGAAGTATTTGTAAGACATCGCGGCATGAGCCATTGGATATTTGGCTTTTCCAAGTATTTCCAATACTTATCGCAGTCTAGCTTTTCCACTTTCCTGATGCTTTCCTCTTTGACCTTGGAAACTTCCTGCAATTTCATTATCAAATCTTTCACAATAGGAAGAGAACCAGGAGGGCATATATCAATAATATTAATAGCGATGAGATTTTGGCTGACTATTTCAACAATATTATTAGCCACATCTCTAGCTCTGCAAATGGCCCTTTCAACTTGTTTCAATTGTATGTACCAATCAGTAAATAAAATTTCCTTTTTGGATTCCTCAATCCTGGGAAGATTAGTCTTTCAACTATCAGTAGTATCTTGTCAGGTGACATACTATGACACTTTATCATCGATCTCATCGAGGTTCATTCTTTGGTCTGCCATTCAATTCATTAGTGAATCGCTTTTCTCACATAATTCAATGATACTTGACAAATATTGACAAGACATAACTTTTTGTTGTGCTAATTGGTTGTTCAATTCCAGTGCTTCTTTCCTAAATTCATCTATTTTTGGATTATCTTTCAATTACTCGATAATACACTGCAATTGATGAATTTGAGTATCCTTAGCACCAATTTTAGCTTGGTTCTTCAATTTAAATTGATCAATGCTCTCTTAGATTTGTGATACCTGTACCTGTAGTTTTTGGTTTACATTCTACTTTTATGCATGTAGTTACTATTCTAATTGGATGATTATATCATCCTTTTCTTTGATTAATTGTTGAACTTCGGAGGCCTTTGTTGGTGAGGTAAATCCCCTTTGCGGATAGAGGCGATCCCACTAGCCCTAGAGTGGGTCTAGCCACAAACGAGACACGCTATAACATTGATTCCTAGTTAACGAATGGACAGAGATTCGATAGATAACTTACCAGAGATCCTACATTTTTTTCGTCGTCGGAAAGAGTGGCTGCCTCTTGCTCCTGGTTTGACAGATCACGATCCGCTCACTTTCACGTTCGAATACCTGCACATACACAAGAAACAAAGACGATATACAACATACTATTTCACATTCGTAACTATCATTCAGTGGAAGAAGACTAAATCAATTGCATTAAATAAACATAACACAATGATGGAGCCAATACCATAGTCGAGTATATTAATGAGAGAAAGGAAGATTACAACCAAGATTTGACGTTGTGGTCTCCTCCAATAGGGTTCCAGTAGACCGCGTCTCACAAAGGCTCGTCGGGAATTCGGACGGGGCTCTCTCTATGGAATTCTCCTTGGTTCTACCTTCTCTATAGCAATTAATCAGCTATAGTATCTCTTCTCCAAGTTCAACTTCTTGGCTATATGTTCAGCTAGCTTTTGTAAGGGGAGAATGCTTGTTTATATAGAGGAAGAAGGAGAGGTTAGGATCCCTATAATCATGGAGGGGAGTCCTATCTTCAAAGAATGTTCCATGGGAGGTAAAAACCACTACCTAAAGGGAGAGATCCGTGGCTTATCAAATTTAACCACTTCCTATGACTCATCCTTGAGGTGGTTAAAGGAAACTTCTGACTCTATTTTGTTACAAAACATTCCTAAAATAGCTGGCGCAGGAAATACACAGAGACAGAGTGCCAGGTGGCATGGGATCTAGTGAAAATCTTCCCTATTGGCGCGAGGGGTGAACTGGCTACCCGCGCCAATGCCAAAACATAGGTTTTTGTGTGTTTTTTGAGGAAATGTTCAATAGGAGAAATGATTTCCTTATGCAGAAGGATGCAAAGAAGGTATTTGCAAAGTATAACGCTGCTCACAAGTCACGGGAAAGACACTCCAATATGAGGGGTGAGGGATTGAAGGGATGGTGACAAAATGTTGTGTAACAGATTCCCCCTAAAGCATGAGGTCCAAGAGAGAGGGAGGGATGAAATGCTTTATGAGAACATGTTCGACCCAAACACTATTTTCAGAAGACCTGCAAGTACAAGTACAACTGATAATTATGATACATGACATGTGGCATGGGCACAACCATACATAATAGACTACATAAACAGTAAGATCTGAGGTATGGACACAACCATCCAGCAATAAGGATCAACAAATAGACTCAGGTATGGTCGCAACCATCCAATCAAAAGAGTCATGCAACAAGTCATAGTAATCCACAACAAACCCATAGCCTGGGTTTCATCAGACAAAACCCAGGGTCTTGCACTCCATCTCGACCTGAACAAAGTAGAAATTCGAGCCTGCGAATATGTGAGCTGAAGTCGAACATGCAAGAAAATTGTCTGATTACTGGCTAATGATGAAAGTCGTTAACAGACGTGAGAGAAACCACCAATAATGACAATGGCTCTCAAGGTATGAAAGGTACAATCCACAGAATGTGAACAGTGATCTGGCATCGAACACCCGCAAAGTCAGTCAATCGAAGGCCAATTATGTGGACCTTATGTCGAATGTGAAGAACCTGCCATTGAGGCATGCAGGCTCCAAGGCACCTAAAGGGAGTCTCTAGATCAACTTCCTGGATAATGAGCTGGAGTCGACAAGAAGTGACCTAATCGAAGGTGGGCTATAATTTTTCCCACATCATCGACACGAGACAGAGGAATGTGATGTTTGTGAATAAAGACCAACAGAGAATCAGCGGGAGCCTGAAAACTTCAAAGACAAATTTCTCTTGAACATATCGGCGGCACGACACTGGATTTGGTAGTATTTCACATCAAGGGATCTGAGGTCATGGCAACATGGAAAAGAGCAGATGAGCGGTCAAAAGAGATTACCCAAACCCATGGAGGTAAACAAATAATGAGATGAGATGTCCCCAACCCGACACGAATGTAGACAAGTGTCATGTTCAAGAGCGACATACTCCCAACATGATTACAATCTGGTTCCATTTTCCCCCACAATTTCTGGCTAGTACCCCAATTATTTTTTACAAACAAGCTTTAAGGGGATAGCATATGCTTGCGATGTAAGTTTTTCCTTCGGACAAATCCAACCTAGTACATTTTACGAGCCCTAGGAAGGAGGAACTCGAGTAACGTCATAACGATGAAGTCCTATGTCATCAGTTTTAACGAGTCTAACAAATGAAGAACTCGGCATATTTTCATATTTAGAGAGTTTGAAAAGAAAGTGAAAAAGAAAACTCCAGCAAGGCCCTTTTCGTAGGTAGTCTCACAGATCCGAAAAGGTAGAAAACAGTGTCTAAGAGAACCTCTTAGTCACGATAGGCTAAGGTATTCCTTTTTCGTAAATAATCTAACCCAGCCCGAAAAAGGGGTAAACATATACTGGGTAGATATCGTTTCACAGCCAATTTAACGAGTTCAAAACGACAAACGTCTAGGAAATCTTTTCAGTTTTAGGGAGTCAGAAAAGAGCTGAAAGGTGACTCCAGTAGTGAATTTTTCGTTTTTTTACCAAGTCTAAAAAAGTATAAATACAACTCGTTCTTCATCATAACCATGTGAAAACCTGTCACTGCACAAAAAGACGTGTGTAAAAATCATTTCTCGACAATAATATGATAAAATAATTGACAGATATGTTTTAAAACCTAATTTAAGATTTTCAAAAGCTATAAAAGACCATAAGTGGTAAAAATTATTTACTTTTCACATTTACCTCTTTGTGGAGCAACAGTGGTCCATTTACCTTGCGATCTTGTGGTGACAATTGCGAGCGATCCAGTGAACCGATCTTGATTGTGTCAGTTTCAGGTAAGAGTCGACCCTATTTTCCATCTTTAAAGCTAATTTTTATTACCTTTAATTGTCATTTTGAATACCTTAAGGGAGGATTTGTTAAAACTAGGGCATCGTGGTTGGCGCGGGTTTTGGGCACAGACTTGCGCTAATCGACCCTTTTTTATACAGGTGTCGTGCCCATTGGCGCGACTGTTAGTGAAACAGTCACGCTAACCGCGCAACCCAAAATCTGCCTAAATTTCAAGAAAAATCAACCATTTACTTGCAAATTTTGATGCCTAAGGAGACTTACAATGCTCATATGAACAATGTGTGCAGGTACCAAGCAGAAAAGATGGTAATTGAGTGGAAAAAGAGAGAACACAGTGACAAGGATGAACTGGCCGTGGAGAATGAACAATTCATGAACACCCTTAGAAACTATGGGCTAAAGAAATTCTTTCTGACACCATGTCTCTGGGCTCAGCTCAAATTGCTTCAATATCTGATAAGCATTTGGGACGAGGATCAAGAAAATTTTGTGCTTTGGGATCAGGAGCTTGAACTCGAAGTCTCTGATGTGTATTTCATCACTGGATTGTTGCATAGAGGTGCAGTCCCTATCTTGACCAGTACCCGTCCTTCCAGGGAAAGTATGGGAATGGTAATTGACAGGGTGTGCCGAGGGGCACGAAAAGGAACAGGGAGTGGAAAAGTTGACATCCAAACCATTCTTGATCTGGCACTAAGAGTAGTGTTGCATACTATCACGCAGGCTGTAGGATCACAAGCACCGCATGAGGCCATAAAGACACAACTACTTATTGCCTCAGAGTGCATGAACCCGACTCTCTTCAACTGGGCCGAGGCTGTGACTATCAACATCAAGCGGCAACTCAATAAGTGGAAGAAGACAAAACTAAAGCAGTTTGGGTATGGATCGATTCTAGTATCATTCTTCTTGGAACGATTACCCATATTCCAGCATCAGGAGGCTATTGTCCCGATGCCACCACCTAGAGAACCACGGATGGCTCGATGGGTCGCACTGATTCCTAGAATAGGGGGTGGCCAACAGATGTCCTGGAGGCTAGAGTTTTTTTATTGGCTCCGACGATAACTGATTGTCGTGGAGGATTGGCGCTATGCTGGCACAGACTTCACCAGTGATCCCGACCTCCCGCTCCCGGAGGGAGAGGATTGGGATGAAGAGCTAGGTGAGACTAATTTTTTATTTTCATGAGTTTTATGATTTTTTGGTATATATGCATGTTCTGACAGTTACTCTTATATGTATGCAGACATTGGCCCAGAGCATCCTACAGGTATGTCGCTGATAGCAAGGTGAACTCCTCCTGATTTCGATCCTCATGGTGAGGGCAGTGACGAGGAGATAGTACAGAACCTGGAGGGGATCACTCGTGGGATTCTGGACTATGCTCGTTTTGATGATGTTGCTCGAGCCTACCAGAGGCACACTGTAGGGGTGCTGATTTGTATCCACCGTTTGCTGAGGCAGTTAGTACGAGCGGTGAAGTGCTATCATGAGCACCACACCGATTAGGCACTAGGTCTTTAATTTCCGCACATTTTTTAGAGACATGTTGTCTCGCGATGTAACTGAAACATACATATATATTTTTGGGTTTTTAATGATGCAAATTTTGCAAACAATCGATATATCTATATCTATATATATATATATATATATATATATATATATATATATATATATATATATATATATATATATATATATATATATATATATATTCTACATGGGTCTATTTACATATGATGATGTTTTATAAATTGCGCAAATGTCTATCTAGCACAATGTTAGCTATTACATCAGTTAATGTATTCATTCGTCTTGTTATATGTTGATATGTAATGAAATCAAAATTTCTTTCAAGTAAACGAATACGCAAATACAATCTCAAAATGCATGGGTTTCGAATCGAATAATGACCATTAATTTGAAGAACAACAAGCTGCGAATCCATATTCACAAGCAATGTGCGTATGCCGGGGCTAACTGCCTCAGTTAAAAGTTCCAAAACAGCACTATATTCAGTGACATTGTTTGTAGTTGATCGTAGACAAATACCTTGTAGGTTAATCAACTCACCAACAGGATCATAAATTACCCAGGTTGCCGAAGACAAGTTCTTGGTACTGCGGGAAGCACCATCCGTGAAACTGACATAAGGGGAAATAGACATATGCATAACAAATAAGACCCAATAAGCAGAAAAAATCTCACAAAGCACATCAAACCAAAACATGCACAAAAATCGAAAAACACCTATGTACACATATCATGCATGAATGACTCAAGCATAATACTTTTTGAGGTACAACCCAATTCTGGGTTGTGCTAAGGGGTACCCTTCATAATCAATAAGCTCATAAGCCCCATTTTGTAACACACGTTTGATGATGTAGGGCCCATGCCACATGGGTTGGAATTTACCTGCCCCCAGCTTGTCATGAGCTTGGTCGTATAGGAGGATGAGATCGCCTTCAATAAAAGAACGAGGGGAAACTGTTTGGTCAAAATGAGCTTTGACTCACTTCTTCTGTGCTTCGATGACCAAGACAGCTAAGCGACGAGTTTCATCCAATATCTCTAAGTAGAGGAGACGCTCTTCCTCAGGCGAAGTATTAGGCAGTAATTCCACAGCTAGTTTGAGTGAAGGTATTTCACATTCAATCGGAAGGGTGGCTTCTAGACCGTATACCAACTGAAACGTGGTAAATCCAGTCGCACTCTTAGTCAACGTTCGGTAAACCCAAAGAGCTGAAAACAACATGAGATGCCAATTTGATTTATCGATCCCAATTGTTTGTTCAAGCATTGTAACAAGGACTTTTTTTATGGCTTCAACTTGGCCATTAGCTTGAGGGTAATAAAGCATTGAGCTGTCGTGATGCAGACCCAACTTAGATGTCAGCTATGCCATCATATAATCCCGAAAATGAGAACCATGATCAGTAACGATGGCTTGAGGGACACCAAACCGAGAAATAACATGATTGAATATGAATTGTGTCGCTTTCTTACCGTCCGCAACCAGTGTAGGCATTGCTTCGGCCCATTTTGTAAAATAATCGACGACGACGATGATATAGGCATGCCCCCGGCCGAACGAGGGTTACACGTCATAAAATTGATGCCCCATTTGGAAAAAGGACCAACGGTAATGACAGGGTGTAAAGGAACAGGTGGTGCACGCATCTTGCATTGATATATCTGGCACACATGACATTTGCGTACTGCGACAATGCAATCTTTAAAAGTTGACGGCTAGAAATAGCCAGCATGAAGGATCTTCTGTGCGGTGGCATAACCAGACATGTGACCACCACAGGCGCCACTGTGGCAATCATTTAACACTTTCTCAGCTTCCTCGAGGGTCAGACATCGGCGGAGTACAGAATTGACTCCAACACGATAGAGGGTATCTCCGATAATACGATAAGGTTGCGACTGATGCCGAATACAGCATCGGGAATCTTTCATTAACTCAGACCTAAAAGTAGAGGTTTGGAGGTACACGATGATATCACCATACCATAGATCGAGGGTACTAATCAAGAAAAGAGTTTCATTTGGAATATGATCCTCGGAATGAGAAGGAGCAGAGTCAGTGGGGAGAGAACAAATCAAATAAGTGAAAACAAGTGATTTCTTTGATTTGGTGATAGTAAAATCCAAATCAAAATTTTGGAGGATAACGATCCACTGCGATTATTTTCCCCCCAGCAACTTCCGAGATAGAATATAAGTCATGGGGTTACAATCAGAAATCACGGTAACCGTGTGTAAAAGGATATAATGATGAAAACGCTGGACAGCCTGGACCGTAGCCAACGCTAACTTCTCGACATGTACATAACACATTTCAGGGTCGAGAAGGTTCCAAGACAAGTAATAAACGACATGCTCGTTACCGTCATCATCATCTTGAAACAAAACCATAGCGATCGTACTGAAGGCGACAGCTAGATAGAGGGTGAAATCACAATGATAATTCGGAGGACGTAATAGAGGAGCGTTGAAAAGCAACATCTTAAGCATATCAAAATATTTTTGAGCAATCTCATCCCAACAGAAAGGGACATCCTGCTTTAAAAGTCGTGTGAATCCCTTGGCTACTTCGGCATAGTTCAGGATAAAATGACGTAAGAAATTTTCTTTCCCTTGGAGACTCTGGAGCTGGTGTAACGAGGATGGAGAGGGGAGATTAACAATAGCCTCAACCTTAAGTGGATCAAGGCAAATTTCGTATTTAGATACGATAAACCATAAAATTATACCAGAATCGATGCAGAAGATGCATTTATGTGGATTGAGCCGGATGTTGTAGCGTCTACAACAAAGAAAGATTTGGAGGAGATGGTCTGGGTGGTCTTTTTGCGCAGCTGAATGAGCCGGAAGGTCACGCAGGTATGGTTGAACAATATCATGAATATCATGAAAGGCATAAGACATCATGCGCTAGAATGTAGCCCCAGCATTATTCAATCCAAAAGGGAGTTTCTTATACACGAATGTCCCCCAAGGACAGATAAAAGCGGTCTTGTGTTGATCGGATGGGAGAATGTTGATCTAATTATAGCCAGAAAAACTGTCCATAAGGGAAAAAATCTCACTCCCCGCACAATCGTCAATGATCTGATTGATGAAAGGGGTGGGATAGTTATCCTTAGGGCAGGCCCGATTGATATCGCAATAATCAACATAGACACGAATTACTCCCTTATTCTTATCCACAGGAACAATGTTAGAAACCCACTCTGTCATAGGAATCAGATAAATGAAACCCGCTTTAAGAAGTTTTTCAACTTCAGCTTTTATGGTTGCGGCTTTCCGAGGATGCACTGGAAGTAGACGCTGGCGAACAGGCTTCGCAGCTGGATTGGTGGGAATCTCGTGCACCACAATACTAGGATCAATTCCAGGCATCTCTTCGTAAGACCAGGCAAAAACATCACGGAATTCGAGAAAGAGGCAAGTATACACTTGGACTTCCTCGGAAGATAAAGTGACTCCCACATGGATGTTCTCGACAATCCCCGGTTTCACGGAAATGTCGATAGGCATCATCTGAGTGATGTTACCCAAGTTACCTTCAGCAAAGACTTCATGAGTCAAGATAGGCATTTGAAGTGGTGGAGAAGGAAATTGAGATGCAAAATTCTCAAGACAGTTGGACATTGCCCCGATGCCAGGCATAAACGAGGAACGGTGAAGCCCATCGCTCCACTGTAGATCTTCGAGAGACATGGTTTCCATTATAGCCTCATCGAATGGAAACACCTCTTTCAAAGGATAGGGTGAATCTGCATCGCCGAGCTAGTGGGATTTAGAATAAACGTCAATATACATGCTCAAAGGAGCACCTTTAGAAGGGGGAGAATCAGATGCAGCTGTAAGCTCACAATAATTGATTTCAATTGGACTAAGCGGAATTGAATCCCCAAATGAATCAACCTGTTCAGGTAAAGGGACGATCCATTGTTCATACGACCAAGAGATCATATTAACTTGAACAGTATTTGGTGGTGGAAAGGGAAAGATACCCATGAGAGTGGGATCTTTGAAAAGTCCCGGCCCTACACTGTCGGGGGGAGAAGGAATCTATTCCACGTATGGCATGTTGTTCTCGGAAGACGAGGTAAAAAACGACAACTGGTCGACAGTAATGATTTTTCCCTCGTGTGGCAACTTTAGAAGTCGAAAGAGGGTGGACGGAATGCACAGCGTAGCGTGAGTCCAACTGCGACTGAGAAGAAGATTGTAATTGAGTTTAGCGTTAATGAATTCTACTTCAACAATGACCGTCTTTCCTTGCAATGTGATCGGTAAGCTAGCGAGAACACCCAAGGGTTTCGATTCCCTTCCATCAAATGCCTTGAGGGCATTGGGTGATGAAGTGAGAGCTGGAGAGCCAATAGCCTTCCATCACACAGATGACATGACACAAGTGGATGCACCTTCGTCCACAACGGCTATATGGATGTTCAGACCATTAATGTCGACTTGTATCACAAGCGCAATCTGGTGTGGAAGTTGGGGGACGAAGTTCTCTAAATCGAAAGAGAGAAGGATAGAATAACAGGATCAATTCCGCCGATCGCAAATAATAATGCTTTCCATTGAGACAGACAACTCTGAAGCACTTCCAACACGGACATCGAGGATGGCGTCTATGCTAAATCATCAACAATACTATAATGTTGGGCAGCACGGGCGTCAGGATTATAAGAATATTTTCGGAGAACACCTTTAGAAGGTGGCCGTACAACGGGTTCAACACTGGGCCTTTCAATCTCAAGAGGACCAGAGGTAGGCGGAGGAGGAGGACCATCAGCGATCTCTTTCCCAGTTGCCTGGCGTGATCCAGCATAATCCTTCGACCGAGTAGCGATGGAAACGGGTGCAGAATCATTCATCATGAATACTTGAGAGCCAAACAATGCAGATGGCAGAGGTTGCTCGACCATCTGGGTTTGCTGAGATGGGAATGGTTCTTTAAGGACTGTCGAAGTTCCCTTAGAGCCTTTGAGCAGTTGCTAACCTCGGATAGTCTAGGAAAATCCTTAGTGTAGTGTTACTCATCACAAATTAGATAGGGATACTTTAGATTTCATTATGAACCATCATCAGCACGAGGTTTAGATGATTCTAGTTTTGGGACGTCGGCTTTGGCCTTGCCTTTTCCCTTATTTTTTCCCTTGGAATTCTTGTCTGCAGGATTATCCTGAATGGCGTTGACCTCCAAGGTTTTACCAGAATACGAGCTAGGCTGAGGAGCAGAAGTGTTAGAAGAATTTGATTTTTGCTTCCCATTGGAAGACTTGCATGAAGTCTGAGACACGGAACCAATAACGTCGTCGACTGATGGGGTAGTCAACGCTTTATAGGTCCCAGGTCGTGGAGCCTCAGTCAAGGTGTCATACAAAATGCCTAATTGAGATTACACTAAATCAAGGTACTGAGCATGAGTAATGGCTTGTTCCTCAGTTACACATGCCCCCATGGCGATGTCTTTTTCAATCTGATTGACAAAAGAGGTAGTGAACCAATGAGTAAGAAGCTGATCAGGAATTTTGAACTTGATCAGCCGATGACTCCATCTCCATTCATGAATGTGGTCTGAGATATGGGTAGCCCGGTCCTATTTCAAGGATGTTAGGAGATGTGTCCCGGCTTCATAACGAACCGGCAATTGGAAATGAGTAAGGACTTCCATAACGAGAGTGTTGAAATCTTGAAAGATACGACGAGGCAATTTGATATACCACTTAACAGCAACTCCGGTAAGAGTGCGTTGGAAAAGATGGAGTCGAACAAAGTCATCCACCCAAGAATTGGAAGAACACCATAAATGGTATGTCATGACGTGTGCTTGGGGGTCTTCTCCAGATTTGCCCTCAAACTTGGGACAATCACCAGGAACCTTCATTGGAACTGGAGGCCAATATGGATTATGAAGAATGGGATCATTTGTCAATTTGGACACATCCGGTAACTCCAACGTGGAGAGAAAGGGTAATTGAGGGTTAAAAGTCATAGCAGGTCCTCGATAAGGACCCGTACCCATACTCCATCCTGGTTGAGTATAAATCTTCCCCCATTGGTTATGTCCCAGAGGATTCAGACCATAAGGGGTATAAGCCAGATAATTTGGTTGATATGGCGGCTGAGGACCAAGATACGGGGGTTGAAAACCAGGATACTGATTCTGAGTATACGGGGGTCCCGATTGAGCAACATAAGGATTTTGTTGCGGAATATAAGTATGGCCTGGCAGTTGAGGGTAATAAGCAGAACCTTGAGGCACGTTTACCAGTCGATATTGACCTTGAGGGTAATAACCGCCTTGGGGTCGAACGGGCTACTGATAAGTAGGGCCCTGCTGAGCAGGACAAGTTGGGCGCAGAGGTTGATTCAACTGTGGCATGGAATAGAGCAGTGGCTGAGTAGGGTGAACTATTTTTGCAGATTGTCTCGGCTGAATAGGTGACCTGAATGATGAGGGCCACCAGGTTACCCCTGTTGAGGAGGTTGGCCTGATGGTTGTGGCGGGCCAGGTTGTGCCTGATAACTAGGTTGACCTGGGGAAGGGCCATAAGATGGCCCTGGCTGTGCAACATTTGGACCAATTGGAAAATATGGCTGTTGTGGTTGCACCAAAGGTTGGGATGGATGGATTTTCCCCCCAGGACCATATAAAGGTCCAAGTTGATATATTGGTTGCCCAACTAGTCCTTGAGGTTGCCCTGGTTGGACCACAGGCTGAGCTTGTAAAGGTTGACCTTGAGAATTGTAAGGCTTCCCTTGTGGGCCGTAAAATAATCCCTGCTAGACCGAAGGTTGTCCCTATAAGGGTTTCCCTTGTGGGTCGTACGCATACCCTTGTTGGGCCAAAGGTTGTCCCTGAAAGGGTTGTCCTTGTGGGCCGAAAGCATACCCTTGCTAAACCGAAGGTTATCCCTAAAAGGGTTGTCCTTGTTTGTTAGAAGGTTGCCCAGGAAAGGTAGGTATAAAACCGTTAATGAACTGATAGGCCTCAGGATTAGGAAAATAGATAGGGTTTCCATGCTCATCATATAGGAATGGAAGTGAATAAATCAGGGTACAATCATTCGCCATAATGAGAAAAATAAGGACGATTAGGATCCTGAGGGGACTAATTAGTCTGGGAGCTCTATAGCTGAACAGCCAGCCAATACTCCTGAAAAGAAAGGTCGTCATGGATTTCCATGGCAATCGAAGTCTCTACCGAAGCCAAAAATCCTGACGACTAACCGGTGATGACCGATGCTGATGCAGCCACAGACTATAGGCCTAGTGGAGACAGACGTAACAAAAGGCGTCGAAGATACAGGTGTCGTTGGTGACATCCCTAATGATGGGAGAACCCGCCCCCTTGATGGAGTTGACATTGCCATGGAGGCAATACCAGCTATAATCTGACCCAAAGACCTATATCTAGCTGGAAGCGACACTGATGGTGAATATTGAGCAGGCTCTTGGTGGATGTCTTCCGGAAAAAGTTGGTATTCTTCATCAGAAACTGGAATGCCCTCATTACCATTAGGACCAGGCGAGTCCATGTCTGAATCCACCGTGAGATCTTGTAAAAGACTACGGGGGCTAGGAGGTATGATATCATCCAAAAACGGCAATCCTGATGTCAGAGGGGGAAAATGTTCCCCGACCCCAAACCCAAACCAAGCGTTTGAAAGAGGCAAATGGAACTCAACCGGTTCTCCAAAGGGGTACTTTGATGGGATGATAGGTTGTTGAAGCTCGGTAGACCTAGAGGTCTGAGAAGTTTCAGATGAATCATCCGAGAAAGGACTACCAGTAGACGAAACCGATGGTTCTGCCCTGTGACTGTGGCACACGAGAAAAGGGAAAAAGATCGGAAAAGAAGACTCTTGAATCAAAACCAAGGCAAACAAAAGACAGGCCAAGTAATAAAAATTTAATGGGCGTGTAATCGGAGGTAGTTTATTTTACCACACTGAAACCAAAAAAATTTTGTTTCATGTTTTAAGAGTCAAGAAACAGTCAAAGATTACTCTAGTCTTTTTTAGTTTTAAGCGAGCGTGAAAGGACAAGTGCTCGGTGATATTTTTACATTTATGGAGTTAGTAAAGATTGAAAAATGACTACTCAGGTAGTCTAGGTAAAAGGGTGTACCAGGTTCCCGTGAACTGCCATATACACCTTGGTAATAAAATGGAAGAATAATTAACCAAGGACTTGACATACGTGCAGGTAGTCTCCTCGAATGTTGTGTTCGGTGTATCACGGTTACAAGGTGGCAGACTCAGCTTCCTACGGATAAAATGATTGCAACCTAGAGGGGTCTCCCTTTATATACTTGACGGTACAGGGAGCGCAAGTCCATACTAGTGTTGTCTGAAGCCAGATGGCGAGCGACAGCTGCTAGGTTTAAAGACGTCGGAACATGTCTCTAACTTAGACCACTAAATGTTTCGTTAAGTTTCAATGTTTCCTTAGGTTAATTGAATAAATTTTAATTTGATCTTGTATTTATGTTTCAATTCCAAGGTCCTACCGAATTTTGGATCTCAAAAATCCCTAAATGCAAGCTACATGCCATAAAATACCATTTCGTTCGATGAAAAGCTATCTAGGAGAAAGTTTAAGAGTTTTCAAGCGATAAAAAATAATGAGAACACACAGAAGCATCCACTATAGTATCTGATGCAAGCTAATGAAAATGAAAAATCTTTCCTAGAATGTCCAATGCTAGTTATAGAAAATATTTTCAATTCCACAATGCAAACAAGAATGCAAGCACAAAATTATTTTGATTTTTCAATGTAATAGGGCAAACAGTGCACTAAATAACATGAAAACAAACCAACACACTAGTTTGAGAATGTCAATGCGAGAGTTGAAGCGAAACAATTCAATAAACTCTGAAGCAAACAAAATAAAACTCAAACCAATGTCGCAATCTCTCAAATTGAAGAAAGATGTTGGAACAGACCCATACAAGCAATGTAATCTATGCTTGGAGTGACAAGAAGCACAACTGAATGAAAGTGGCAAGAACCATTCAACCAATGCAATCACTCAAACGGATCAAGGGAGATGAATGCAATCAAGCAAGGAATGAATTTGACCGTGAACCAAAAGACCCAGACTCCTACAGGAGGCTCAGCATACCAAAGCACTAGAAAACCCTAAGGTTATGATGCTGACAGAAAATAGACAAATAACCGAAGGAAAGAGGCTGTTAACAATCAGAAACAATCCCAAAGCACTCAAAACATGCCAAAATATAACCCAAAAGCACAAGCACTGACCAAAATATTCCAAAACAGGGCAAACCCTAACACCTACAGGAAATGGCGTGAATTTTTTGTTGTAATTAGCGCTAAACAAGGGATGGTGTGGGTGCTGAACTAGAAACCACGCTAATCAAGCCAACCCTAGTAAAAGGAAAATTTTGGAAAAACAAAGGTCAGATCTGATCCTCTGGGGCTGAACAGGGGTCTTATACTCAACAAAAATAATCAGAAAAGGCAAGCTAAGCAAGCAAATACCAAGAATAAGACCTAATGGATGAAATACAAACTTGTATTGATCCCCAGAGGAGTCACCAATTTGTTGGTGAGGTAAATCCCCTCTGCGGACAGAGGCGATCCCACTAGCCCTAGAGTGGGTCTAGCCACAAAGGAGACACGCTATAACATTGTTTTTAGTTAACGAATGGATGGAGATTCGATAGATGACTTACCGGAGGTCATAAAATATTGCCACCGTCGGAAAAAGTGGTTGTTTCTTGCTCCTGGTTTGACAGATCACGATCCGCTTGCCTTCACGCTCGAATACCTGCACACACACAAGAAACAACGACGATATACAACATACTATTTCACATCCGTAACTATCAATCAGTCGAAGAAGACTAAATCAATTGCATTAAATAAACATAACACAATGATGGAACCAATACCATAGTCGAGTATATTAATGAAAGAAAGGAAGAGTACAACCAAGCTTCAACGTTGTGGTCTCCTCCAACTGGGTTCCAATGGAGCGCGTCTCACAAAAGCTCATCGGGAATTCAAACGGGGTTCTCTCTACAGAATTCTCCTTGGTTCTACCTTCTCTATAGCAATTACTCATCTATAGTATCTCTTCTCCAAGTTTAGCTTCTTGGCTATATGTTCAGTTAGCTGTTGTAAAGGGAGAAGGCTTTTTTATATAGAGGAAGAAGGAGAGGTTAGGATCCCTATAATCATGGAGGGGAGTCCTATCTTCAAATAATGTTCCATGGGAGGTAAAAAACACTACCTAAAGGGAGAGATCTGTGGCTTATCAATTTTAACCACTTCTAATGAGTCATCCCTGAGGTAGTTAGAAGGAAAATTCCACCTCTTTTTGTTAAAAAACATTCCTAAAATAGTTGGCGCGGGCAATACACAGAGACAGAGCGCCAGGTGGAGCGGGCAATACACAGAGACAGAGCGCCAGGTGGCACGGGCTCTAGTGAAAATCTTCCCTATTAGTGCAAGGGGTGAACTATATACCTGTGCCAATGCCAAAACATAGGTTTTTGTGTGCTTTTTGAGGAAATGTTCAACAAGAGAAATGATTTCCTTATTCAGAAGGATGCAAAGAAGGTGTTTATAGAGTATGACACTGCTCACAGGTCACGAGAAAGACCCTTCAATATGTGGGGCGAGGGATTGCAGGGACGGTGAAAAAATGATGTGTAATAGCCTTATCTATAATATTAGATGCATAGGCTCCTATGAACTGGGTCAGATGAGTTAGATCGTGAGAAGGATATGCTTGTGAATCTTTCCAAACTACCTCCTTTGGAACATCATCTAGAACAAGGAGTTGAGACTACTCTGTTCTCCTTCTTTTTCTTTGCCTGATCATAATGGCTTTATGATTAGGACTGTAAAATATGTCAAGATGAGGGATTTATTCAATTTTTAGTATAATTTTTGTAGTATGGAAGGTGGGGATGAATTCGTCTTGTTATGTTCTAACTAACTTGTCAGATGGCCCAATAGTAAATAGGCTCTGATTTTTGCTTTGAGGTTTGCACAATTTTTTGATGACCAGTGATGATCACTTCTTGTTCTCCTTGGATTTTTTGATTAAAATCCTTTCATACATCATTAAAATTACTTGGGAACTCTAAATCCATGGTTTGAACTTCAACAGATTTATCCTCTTCAGCTTTTCTAAGGACTTCAGTATCCTTAGGTGTTTTTTTCTTTTTCTTGTTCTTTCTGTGTTATGGGTTGGGATACATCTAGCATTTTCAAAGGAATCCCATCCAATATCTTGTTCCTGTATTGTTTGAACTTTGACAACTATTGTGGATTGAATCACGATGTTGCTAACTTATGAACTGCAGCATAAGTGTCAACTGACTCAAAAAAGTCATCGAAATCATCATATTCCTGTAAAAAAGGTCTGATTTTGACTCGAGTGGTAAAATCATAGGCAACTTGACTCAGGTCATATTTTTTGTTTTAAATTGTAAACAATTTCAAGCATTCAATTTGACTGACCACAATGAATTGGAAAGGAGGTGCATGAAGATTCCTTGGCTTCCTTCAGAAACTTAGTTAATCCATTGCCAACAGTTTGATAATTTATTTCTCTTGTGAGAATCTTATCTGGAACATATAATGGTAAAACATGTGGCCAATCCAGGCTCCTAAAGACTCTGACATAGGTAAACAATTCTTCTCCGAACCATTTTCCAATGGAGGAGAAGTCAGCTTGAGCTTCCTTAGATAACCTGGGGGTTTTCTCATTGAACACAACTTGAAATAAAGGGAGCATAACTCCATGGCAGATTTTATAAAAAAAAATCATATTTTGACTCCCATAATGTGCTATGATAGACATGAATGGGGATAGGGTCCTCTGTATTCCATTTCCAACCCATGGTTCGAAAATCTGAAGTGAAACATACAACGTCCATAACATAAGCGCTCATGTAAAATTTGGGAAAAATTTTGGACGAAATAGAATGATTTTTCCTATATATTATAATCTGAGTGGCTATATTGTTGGACAAAATGGTCCCCCGATTGATGATAAAATATTCTATGACTGCTTCCATTAGGGGAACCCATTCAACTGAAAATTTGGTAGTATCAAGCTGACCGAAGAGCCTAGACATCATTGCAGCAAAATAACAAAAGGGACTAGCAAGGGAGTCAGTAGAATACATACCCTTATCATCATTTTTATGTTTATTTGGGTTTCTCATCCATTGCTTGATAGGATTTTACCTCATCTCATTCTCGTTGGCGAATAGCGCTAGAAATACTTTGACATAGACCTTCTCTAGGTCTGGAATGTGATACATTGACTTCAAGTCTTCCACTTTGAAAGAACCTATCATTGTTCCTCTGTTGGTTAATAAATTTTTGTCCCCAATATTGAGGTTGTCGATTTCCATCTTACCATATCAGTATACGGTATTATTTTGGGGCACACATCAACCTGGTGTAGAAAATAATTGGCAGCTTCTTCTAAAGTAGCCTCTGAAGAATCAAAAGCATCTACTGTAGCTTTCCGTTGAACCCTATGGGTTTTATCATCCTCAAATAACTTATACATCACTTCCCATGAGGAAAAACCACTTTGCGGCCCACATGTTGTGTTTGTGAATAGAAGAAGAATTTATGTTCTTTCACTTACAGTAGCTGTAGGATTTGTGGGTGTCATAGGTTTCTTATCTTTCTTTACGGCTTTTGACATCTCCGAAGAGCTCTGATTATTTGGACTCACCTGTGAACAATGAATAATGATAAGTAGGAAGAGGCAATTTTGATATTCAAATAAGAAATTACCATAATAATGGAAACAATCAAGCGAATGAAACTTGGCATGCGGTTAATACATAAATTCAATGCTTATTGCATTCCAATCATTTTTAGAAGCGTGGGCTGTAAAACCATTTAAGTTATGGAATTAATGCAAAGTATGGGTTGATGTGCCCACACAATTATTCCAGAATTTAAACGAGATATGTTGCATCGCGGATGTTATTCGTGTGTGAATATTTATAGAATTTTGATCGGATACCTTTTGCCGATTGCGATATCACAATCGCAATATCGGAAAAAATGAACAAAGAGAAAGAATAGTCACGAAGCAAAAGTGTGATGCGATAGAGTATATCGCATCGGGGAAATGTGGAGGATGATTTTAATATCGTCAGGATAAAACTACGAAATGTGATTTGCGATTTGCCTATGTGGAAAAAGTGAGTCCCAAGGTTTCTTTCTCATAGAATTTTGTTCGGGAAAATTCCTTTTTCCTTGATTAGAGTGATTTGTTGTATTTCGCATCGCAATATATGTTGAGTGGATTTTTAGGAGCCATATGTCTTTCATGTGATATTTTGATTGTGATATTGCGATTTTCTTAACATTCTCCGCTTAGGTGTCTTTAAAACGAAAATTCAATGTTTTTAACCTATTTCTATTTAAAATAATCACTTAAGGGTTTTATTTGTTCTACTCTAAAAAATTTAAAAGGGCCCCCATTATTTTGCTAAGGTAACTATACTAAAATAATGGGGGTTGTTGAATAGCACAACAGGTACAAATATCGTTTATATTTTTGTAATAATTCCCAACTCAAACAAAATATTCTTTTGTAATTGCACACCTCTCCCTTAGGAGGGCACTCATGATTTTAAAAAAATTACCACAGGGTCAAGAAGGAATTTTTTTGGGATGGCCTTTATCCATTCCAAGTCAACATTGGGAGGAGGTTTCAATGGATTTTATCACAGTTTTACCCAAGTCTGAAGGAAATACTTTCATCATGGTGGTAGTTGCTAGACTTACCAAGTATGCACACTTTTGTGCATTATCTCATCCATTTAAAGCCAATAGAATTGCTACTCCATTTATTGAAATAATTCAAAAGCTACATGGAAACCTAAAGATTATTGTAAGTGATAGAGATACCATTTTTACAGGAAATTTTTGGATGAAATTATTTTCTTGTTTGGTACTCAATTAGCTCATAGCTCATCATATCATCCTCAATCTTATGGGAAAAATTAGATAGTGAAAAAATGTTTGGAAGGATATCTTTTTTGCTTTGTATATGATAAACAGACACAATGATTCAAGTGGTTACCTCTGGCTGAATGGTGGTATAACACTTCCTTCCATACTGTAACAAAAATGACCCCATTTATGGCGCTTTATGGATATCATCTACCCTCCATCACATCATCTTTAGGAGAAAATTCTAAGGTTCAAGTTGTGGAAGATCACATCAAGCATCAACAACAAGTTCTCCAACTCTTAAAGGTTAAACTCACCTTGGCGTAGAATCGAATGAAACAACAGGAAAATCAACATCGCAGTGAAATAAGTTTTGATGTAGGCGATTCGGTATTTTTACAACTACAACCATACAAAAAAATGTACCTAAAGCAATCTAAGAAGGATAATAAATTATCACCAAAGTATTATGGTCCTTATGTATAAATTGTATAGAAGCTCTATACCAATGGATACAATCCGATCTTGTGATGTACTGAAACAAGATATCGAATCCTTCTACAATATTTGCAGAATGCAGAATGTAGAAGGAAAGAAGTAAATCAATCACACAACACAAGATGTTCTTGGGGAAAGAAAATTCTCAAAACCCCTCTATCATACATTGTAAAAATTCAAAGAATCATGAAACAATACAATGCTTTCTCACACTAAGAAAATCCTTCACTCTCCTCACTGTCTTACTCTGATCCTGCTCAAAATTGACTAGCAATTCTTAGGCAAAATTGAAAAACACTTAGCCAATTCTCAGCCTCTACGAAGCCCAGCCTTTCTCACACAATCCCTATGGAAATAAATCCCTATTAAATAGGAAATTCAACCCTCCTTTATTGTGAAATCCATCATGGGCTTCCTATGGATTTATAATTGCACCTGGGAAATTTGCTAATAATACAACTGATAGTTATCTTCCCTTTAACCTTTGTCTCAACTAGGTCTTCATCAGAAATGACATGCATGTAGCTACTAATAGCGAATCATCAGTTATATGATTGATCACTACTTGTGAATTAAATCTAATTTAATTCACTGGACCTCTCACTAATTCTTCATTCAGTTAGAACTAGTTAAACTCATTTTAACTCAATTAATTTGAGTTAACTGATTACACACACACCACACTAGTGCTACAACTGCAACTAGAGCCCAAAAATATTAGGATCACTCTACATTCCTCATCTTAGACACCCAAGTCGAAATTATTGAGATAACTTAGTCTTTTTGACTTAGTTAATTGTTACAAGTTGTTATGAGATGAAATTACAATGTATTGTCTAATTTATTTAAGGGAAAATTAAATTAGACATACACATTTAGCACTAATGTGTAATTGAATTCATCATCAATGTGTGACTGGAATCCCACACTAGTATGTGGGCAATTTTTTTCCTTTCTGGTTGCCAATTTCACAGTTTCTTGTTGCAAATTTCAACACTCCCTGTCAACAAGAAAGGAATTCAATTTATCACAATCTGGTACATTTGGAATGTTGTGCATGCAACACTTCTCTAGTGTTGTTTTCACATGAAACCCATGAAACTAAATAGCCTTCGAACAACTGAATCAGTGTAATGCATTTGTCATTAGAGTCTTATGACTACTCGATCCTACTACACTTGTCTACTGGACTCTCTGCGCTGATGCTGACATCTGCATCCATGCCCTATGCACTACTGCCAACTCTGATCTGCGCTCCAATATCTGACATTTTTCACTTTGATTTCTATTTTCCCGACATATGACTGCATCAATATAACTGACCCTTCCTGCTACTATTGTATTGTTGGCTCCTTGTAGCCAAGTTCGATCCATGAGACACACCATCTCAATGGACCCTACCCAAATTTCTTCTTGGGATTATATCTGCACATCGCCCCACCTCACACCTGGAGGTATAGCTACATGTACTCCCTCTGCCATCTAGCTCGAAATTTCCCCCTCTTGGAGGTCTCTACTTGAGTGGACTCTTCCACTCGGTCTCCTTTCTGCTTCTCCAATTGTGGTTTCTCCACAACCTTCTGAGACTGCTTTTGAGGCCGCATGTTGAGAGATAATTTCTTCCTCTCAACCACCAAGTCATTAGCCATTTTTTTCTCCTCAAATATTTGCATGCATCCTCAACCTCGAGAGGATATAGGTTCTCGACTCTTACACTGATCTGTTTCACCTGTCCCGTGGTTGTGTTTAAGGAACACCTTTCCATTTCTAAACATCACAACATAACCACAGTCTTCCAACACCGCAACAGAGACAAGATTATTCCTTAGGCCTGGAACATACAAAACATATGCTAGTCTTAGAGGGGATCCAGACTACCTCTAAAAGGTAATTGTGCCAATTTTGGTCGCGCTATACCTTCTGTCATCCCCAAAGCTCTATGTTCTGTTGAAGGTCCTTCTCCTCCAAGTCACTTAAAAGATCTTTATTCCCCGTCATATGGAACGAGGCACCGCTGTCTAGATACCACATGCATCCCATTACAGTGTTGGCCATGCATGCAATGAGAGTAAAATCAAGCTTGAACTGTGAAGCCAATGCTTCACCTGATGCAACTGCATGCTCCTTCTTGATTTCCTTCTTATGTGTACAATTCAAAGCATAGTGCCCATGCTCATGACAGTGAAAACATCTGATCTTGGACAAGTCTCTCTTGCCCTTTTCTCCTTGGGAGTTATTTCCTTTGGCTTTCTTTCCTTTTCTGACTAATGCACAATCTTCTTCTATGTTGGTGTTGGAGGTCTCATCTCTGGTGCTCTGCCTTATCTCTTCTATTACCAAGTCGGACCACAAAGGCTCCCAGTCTGGTAACTTATCCTCCCATTCACAAAGTCCTTATAACTATGCTAGCTCTTGGGAAGGCCTAGAAGTGCTAGGCTCACCCAATCATCCTGGGCTACGGTCACACCAACACTTCCAATCTCATTGCAAAATTGAGTGAACTTCGCCTAGTATGTTAGTGTCGTCTCGCCCTCCTCCATCTTGATCTTTCTGAGCTTGTCCTTCAACGCAAACTTCTTCTGGTCACTGCTATTCTGAAATAGATTTGTCAAGGCCTTCCACATATCATATGGAGTTTCCTTCCCATGGATATTTGACACAATATGATCTCGAACTCCCTCAAGATCCTTCTCGCCTTTGCTACCTTCTTCTGTCATGCATCAAGAATTTGGGCATCTACTGTTGCGGGCTTGGGAATATCAAAATATATAATTCCTTCATCCCATTTTCCTCCAACATTTCCTCCATCCTATCCTTCCATGCAATATAATTTGAATTTCCCTCGAGTGCATATTTGAGTCTCAAGCAATTGAAAAACATCTTGATCTGTTGTTGGATCCTCAAGAATAAATCTGCAAATTTGAACTTTTTCAAGACAAACTCAATTTCTTATTTTCTATTTTGATTCCTAGCGCTCTGCTACCATGTAGAAATTATATTGAATCTTTATACCAATGGATTCAATCTGATCTTGTGATGTACTAAAACAAGATACGGAATCCTTCTACAATATTTTCGGAATATAAAACACGATCGCTATGTTCACATGCAAGTAAGAGAAAGAATTAAATCAATCACACAACATAAGATGTTCTTGGGGAAAGAAACTGCTAAAAACCCCTCTATCATATATTGTACAAAGT
Organism: Pinus albicaulis; assembly: GCA_034641835.2. Taxonomy (NCBI): domain Eukaryota; kingdom Viridiplantae; phylum Streptophyta; class Pinopsida; order Pinales; family Pinaceae; genus Pinus; species Pinus albicaulis. The sequence goes on along the minus strand of CM076583.1, from coordinate 816,327,835 downwards.
CAAATAATCATGAGACAATACAATTCTTCCTCATAGTGAGAAAATCTTGCACTCTCCTAACTGTCTCACTTTGAGCCTGCTCAAAACTGACTAGCAATTCTTAGGAAAAATTGACAAACACTTAGCCAATTATCAGCCTCTACTAATCCCAGCCTTGCTCATGCAATCCCTGTGGCAATAAATCCCTATTAAATAGGAAATTAAACCCTCCTTGATTTCTCAATCCATCATGGGCTTCCTGTGGATTTATAATTGCACACAGGCAATTTGCTAATAATACAACTGATAGTTATCTTCCCTTTAACCTCTGTCTCAAATAGGTCTTCATAAGAACTAACATGCATGCAACTATTAATAGTGAATCATCAGTTATCTGATTGATCACTACTTGTGAATTAAATCTATTTAATTCACTGGACCTCTCACTAATTCTTCATTTAGTTAGAACTAGTTAAACTCATTTTAACTCAATTAATTTGAGTTAACTAATTACACTCACACCACACTAGTGCTACAACTGCAACTAGACCCCCAAAATATTAGGGTCACTCTACATGCCTCATCTTAGACCCTCAACCAAAAATTCTTGAGCTAACTTATTCTTTATGACTTAGTTAACTGATACAAGTTGTTATGAGATGAAATTACAATTTATTGTCCAATTTATTTAACGGAAAAATAAATTAGACACACACATTTAGCACTAATATGTAATAGAATTCATCACCAATGTGTGACTAGAATCCCACACTAGTATGTGGTCAATTTTTGTCCTTTCCAGTTTCCAATTTCATTGTTTCTTGTTGCAAATTTTAACACCTTACAAAGTGTTGCAAAATATTGGTACTATGGCATACAAATTGGAGCTTCCTGCATCTTCCCGAGTGCACCCACTTTTCCATGTTTCATGCTTAAAAAAGGTTATAGGTGACAAGCTCCAAGTTCAAACAATATTTCCATAACTTGACAAAGAAGTAAATATCATATTGGAACCTGAAGCAGTCACGAAAACAAGAACTTTCCAGCTACGAAATCGATCAATTTCAGAGTATCTCATCAAGTGGAAGAACTTAGCCATTGAATATTTGATATGGGAGGATGATAATTTTATACAAAAGCATCTAGAACTACTCAATCATTGAGGATGCCACTTTTTTGAAGGAGAGGGGCACGCTAGATCCCTATAATACTAGTGTATCCCCTTATTTTTATTGTTAGTGTAACCCCCTTATTGTTATTTTTGTGCCCATTTAGTCCCCATATTGTTATTATTATGCCCCATAGAAGCCCACTATTGCTATTGTTGTGCCCTTACATTGTTAATGTTATGTCATCCAGGATTATATTCTGACTCGTTGGACTCCTATATATAAAAATGAGGCTTTTTCATTTGTATCATCCATGCATTTTTCATTTATGTAATGTAAAGGAGGTTCCCCCCTCAAAGAGGTTGATTTCTAAGTCGTTGATCTATTTTTTATTCTATTTTGTGAGATGGTTTCATAAAATTAATGTGCAAAAGGATTGGGGTTGATTTCAAAGTCCTGGAGAAATCAACAACCTGATCTTGGAATAACACATGTTCAAAATAAAGAGCCACCCTAAACTAGATTTCCCAGAGAAAAGGTCAATTTACTACATAATTGAAGACCCACCGGTTAACTAAAATTGACTTTAGAGGCCAAGACAAGATAGAATTTTCATGCTTTGTCACTCCAATTTTCCCCATACAACACAAGGGACTCAATTTTTATCTATCAAAAGAGAAAGAAACATCCTACAAGGCTACCACCTCCATCTAGGAAGTCCACAACCCCATAGGTAAACCGACAAATGTTGACTAGTTACATAATTGTAAAAATCACGCCAAAGGTCCAACACCTCTAACCTAATAGTCCACCCCCACAAAAATACAATACATAAAGAATTGAATATATGTTGGAATTGAAAGAGAATCCATATAGAAGAGTTGACACTTACTCGAATGATAAAATTTCCAAGTTCTGAGCCCAAGAGAACCAACTACATACTAAATTATTTCCATCCATTAATTAAGGAGCATAAGGACATGTTGAACTTGGGGAGATTACATGTCACAATGCGTACTGTCTATCTCGTCATAGGATATACACATCCTAATCGTATTGATCCATGAATTCACTCCTATAAATACTTTGATAAAATGAATCCATTTCATTTGATAGCAATAAGAAATGCACTTGGAATTGTGATGAGGTCGAGAAGCTTGAACAGAAGCCAAGCCCAACTAGATAAAGGACATGATGTCTTTAGATTCCATAGGAGAGATAAGATAGGACACAAGTTCACTCTTCACCACATAATGGTGACACAGATAGTGATCCACAACTTGAAGGGTCTCGTATCATAGACACCATTAGGGACTCCATGTTGTTGATAACTCTCATCCTTCATGTTTTGCAACTGTATGACTTAGGAATTTTAATCATAAGATTATGGGATGGTATAAATGACTCTTGGTAATTAATACATATAGTTCATAAGGCCAATGTAGAATCTTTATTAGGTAAATAATTTTCCAATTGATTATGTTGACACAACACATGATGCAACTCATATGTCTGAAACTTCCTTAATAACACTCTAATTATCCTAAGAATTATTTTCAAGTGCATTTCTTTTGAAAAAGAATCCATTACTAGATTTTGATTATGTTGACACAACACATGATGCAACTCAGATGTCTGAAACTTCCTTGATAACAATTTAATTCTCCTAAGACTAATTTTCAAGTGCATTTATTTTGAAAAAGAATCTATAACTAGGTGTTGAAGGAAAATTCTTGAGTCTCTAATGATTGAGAGACTTGGAAAGTTTCAATTATGGGCTAACTTACTCCTTCAAGAAGCACATATGCCTCAACTTGATTGTTGGAACATGAACCAAGGTCCCAAGATTAAGTTAATTATGTTGATCCATTAAGGCAAAGGATAACCCCTACCCCATATATAATAATAATAAAAAATCAAACAAATGTTTTTGAAAAAATATTTTATATTAACACAGTTTGTAATTTTCAACTTTTTTAAAATAAATTTAGTCATCAATAAAAAGGAAATGATAAATATTTGAAATTTCATTTCGTCTAAAAATGTAATATGTTTTAATTATTAAGTTATATTACATATGGTATATATCAAACAATAATGGGATAAATTTTCATATCTCTTAATAAATGGTAACTAAGCTTCATTCTTTGAGCGGGCAAGGAAATGAGGAAAACTCTTTCATATATTTCTTCTTAAATAGAGTAAGTATCTTGTAATAGTTTTCTTCTTTGATAAATTTAGTTAACTAATTATTGGGAAAAATGTTGTTATCCTCTCCACCCAGGTTCATTTCCTGCATGTCACATGTTGAGTCCATAATAAGTACATCTTGTAATGGATTTGAGCCTTGTTGTCTTGTAATGAGTTTTAGCCTTATTGTTTAAAAAATCCCTAGAAAATATAAACATGCATATTCCTCTAAAGATATTTCTTGAAAAAGAAATCAAATAGATTTTTTCATTCCATTAAAATTCAAATACCCTAAAATGATTTCACTTGTTATGGGTCATGTAAGCATGTTTTTTAATGTGGTTGAGACCAAGCAAATTCCTAAATAATTTTGATAATATAGGTATCCTAACAACAATTTCTTAAATAAAGGGTACTTACATAGCATGTTAGATGTATTAATGGAGGTATTCCATAAATTATTTTATGTATACTAGAATTTTATGAAATAATTTTAATAGACAAAAAAATATCAAATATCTTAACTTTTATTAGAGAATTTTATTGGGCTCAATTCTAATAAGATTATTCGACCCTCTTCGATAAGCAAGGAAAACTTGAATACGTTTATGTTCATGAAGCTAGGTATTAACTATTGTGTTATAGGAATATATGCATGTTGTAAGTTTCTATAAAAGATATTGAAAATTAGGGGCATGTAACAAGAAATTAGGGTACAACAATATCTTCACAAACAATATTAACAATATCATCTAGCAATAACACTAGTTAGCAATGCATATTCCTAGTTCAGAAAACAAAGAAAAGTAAGAGTTTTTTTTTTAAGCTAAAATATTTCATTAGTATATCAAAAGATATACATCATTGTCTAGTTATTTCCCATTGGTCTTCCACTAGGGAAACCAGACCAACATCAGAAGAACAAAGATTTAGCAACAATGGTTATCCAAAAATATTAGATCCTTATGAAAATAAAAAGTATCTGTCTTCGGCCTAGCCATTGGAGAAAGCCTTTTATATCTAACAAAAAACTTTGGGCCTAAGCACCAAAAAGACAAAATCAACAAAACAATGATCCATGAAAGGTGCTTATGAGGACATGGATACGTATATAGGGTCGGTAGGGGTCCCTGGTGAGGCAGTTCCTTTTCCCTTTTGCAACAAAGCTTCAACTCTAGCCAACCAAGTGGAGATATCCCTGCGATCAAGTCCTAAAGTTATGTGCCCCATTTGCAACTCTTCAAATTGCATTAATATCTCTCTCCATGCTTCACTATGCTGCAACAAAACTTTGTTGAGAAGAAATTCCATGTTCTAATACAAATATATTATGTACATGTATTGATTTTGGTGCCCCCGGGTGTAACTTGGGTCTGGCACCCAATGAACCATTGAAGCTAATACCTTCTCATGAATGTGTTCATCCTAATTTGCATGCACTTCAACATCAACTTGGTAAATCTCCTGTTGGATTGGAGCAGGGGTTTGATCGTGAAATTGATGAGCAACATTGTGGGATTTATGATTGTTATTACCACTCCTTACTACTCAAGAAGAGGAGCCTTTGTGACTTATCATGCATTGATGTGATATTGTTATAATCTTGTTGAAAGAATCTTGACAGGGGAGTGCAAGGGTATGGAAAAGCCTAGAATAAATCTAGCACAAAGGGGATAACACCCAATCCTAAGTCACAAAAGTATGAAAAAATCATTTTATGTGAATGGGACTAGACTAAAAAGGAAAAGGATGGCATGCAGACTAACAAGCCACCAGGGTGGCACCTAGACCAGTGAGACTCCAACCACACAACTAATGATGAGGAAAATTACATAGTTGGAATAAAATCTAATGAGGGGAATAGAGTTTACGAAATGCTTGTAGCAACCCAGTATCTACCCAGGAATTGACCAATTGCACCAATCAAAACAAACTCCAATGAAATCAAATATATCGCAAGGTCTTATCATTACAAAAAAAAAAAATGGAAGGTTTTCATGTGGTATTTCCTATTTCCAAAGCTCCACAATAAGACTTCAATTCTCCCCACTAATAAATTATAAAAAAATAAATGTTAATATATCACAAAAATATTGTTTAATATTTTACATTAATAATTAGATAAATATTTCATTATTTAATATATAATTTCTATTTTTCATTAATATAAGTTTTTTAATTTCAATTTTAGTTTTATTTCCTTTTAATTTTAATATTTTTCATATTTATAGTTCAACTATTCCCACTCACTCACTCACCACTTCTATTTGAAGAGGCAAATTTAAAATGCCATTCAACATTTATTTATTGAGAATTTTTTAATCATGAAGGGAGTTTAGAGCAAATCTCACATTTCTTTAAAGATTTTTAATTAATAAAAATAAATAAATAAATTTTAAACTTTTTATAACAAATATATATATATATATATATATATATATATATATATATATATATATATATATATATATATAATATTATATAATATGAGAAATATACATTGTGAGGATGAAGAAAGGTCTATATTTAGATAGATTGTTTCTTTGAGAAGAAAGAAGATGTATATGTACATATTTTTGACATGATTTTTCAAAACATACAACAATCTTGATATTATGGTCATCTTGATATTATTACAAACTGATTACCATAACATTATGGCCTTGTCCTTCTATGAATTCGTGGATCTCAAGTTTTCCAATTGGACCATGTACATCATATTTTAAAAGGCGATTGGCAAGAATGTTAATCTCTTTATATATGTGCTTACAACAATACCATTTCAACATTAGAAATTCCCTTTAAATCACTTTGAGAAGATGATACAAATAAGGGGTAGAAAACCCCAACTTTTTCTCCCACCCACTCAACCACCAACTTGGAGTCACCCATAATCTAAATTTTCTTAACATTGTAGTTGTTTTCTATGTTGACTAAGGCCCATAGGGCCACTAATTCTACATTTTTATTTTATTCCTTTCCTGGAGAATAACGAATGTGAAGATAATGAAATATTCTAAGAAATAAAACTACCCCAGGACAACATACTTTATCTTGGCTTGCTCCATGGAAGAAGCCCCATAGGAATTAATCCTCCAATAATGACCTAATTGAGATTATTAGCTTCTTTTATTTTTCTTCAATCTTGAAACCTTTACAAATAAAATCAATAACCCCTATTGCTACTTCACAAGGAATGTTCTTGTCCTAAAAGGCCACAAGATTGTGGACCCACCTGATGGTATGGATAAATGCAGCTGGAAAGACCAAAAAAATGTGAACTAAAGAATTTGACACCTAATCTAAAACACATTCCAACAACGCAGGTTTATCCCGTCTGGCTTTGGATGATTCGAAAGAGGATTTGGCCAGATACCAAACCTACTGAGAGTAATAAAATTCAAAAAATATATAATAGACCAATTATTCATGATTGCATCACAACAGGGACCGACTTGGACCTATCTAGCTATGCCTCATATCATTATCCCAAGTTAATATTATATTGTATAGAGCTAATCACAATGTTACTTTACCTTTCAATGGGTCATGGTGTTTCCAAACAAATCACCACCACCATAGAGGGGAGCCATTGAAATCCTCTTCCATATATTTTGAATATTCCAATTTTAAAAAGAGAATACATGTGCTAGTATTCTTTGACCAAGAGAGAACGTCTTCGTCCTCCTCATCATTGAATTAACTAAAATATCTAAATTAAAATTAAATTAAAAACTAAAATGAAGTTTCGAGTTGAAACTTAGTGAGTCAACGGAAAAAACTAAATTAAAATTAAATTATATATAATATATAGTCAAACGATAATGACATAATATCTCACATGTCTTAATAAATGATAAATAATCTTCATTCTTCCCACTAGTGTTATTTCTTATACTAGTATTCAAATACATTAGCATAATTTTATTCTTTATGGGTTAATGTGTATACATAACCATGCTTTTTTATTAACTCCCTTGCATTTAATTCCTTCCCAAATAGAGAAAAGATCTTATAATGGGTTTTCTTCAATAAACTTAATTAGCAAACTAGGGTTATTCCTTATACCAATGCTCAAATTCCTTAGCATAATTTTATGCTTTGGGTTAATGTGTATACATAACCGTGTTTTTTATTATGGTTGAGGCCCAACAAAATTCCTAAAACTTTGATAACAAGATATTTTAATAGTAATTGTTTAGATACAAGGTACTTCTATAACATGTAAGATTTCATAACATGTGAGAACTTTGATAAAATGATATTTTAATGGTAATTGTTTTAGATAAAGGGTACTTCTATAATAGGTAAGGTTTCATAACATGTGAGATGTATTAATTGAGGCATTTCATAGGATAAATTATTATAAGAATCTAAAATATTTAGAAAATTTTGTTGGATTCAATTTAGATAAGAGTAGTCAATCTTTTTAGACCAGCAAGGAAAATTTACATAGGATTATGTCTATAAAATTGGGTAATATAACAATTATGCTACAAAAATATACACAAGTTTTATGGAAGACAATGAAAATTAAGGGCATGTAACAAGAAATAAGAGTACATAAACATCTCACCAACAATAATAAGAAGGCCATCTATAAATAAAAATGGTTAGTGATGCATAGTGATGCATATTCTTAGTTTAAAAAATAAAGAAATTTAAAAGTTGTGTGTGATAAGAGAGGAAAACCCAACTTAAGAAAGCAAGATTTATTATCTTTATAAAAATAAATGCTACATAAATATGGTTGCGAATGAAAACCAAATAACATAGTTTATCCAATTTAGAAAGCTAGTTTTCCAAAAATGTCATTGTTTCTAAGAATGTTGAGATGTTAGTTTACATTTATTACAAGTTCTATACTTTATCAATAGTGATTAAGGGACAAATGTCTCCAATTCAAATAATATATAGTTTTCAAATATTTGTGTCTTTTGTATGAAAAGTCACGGCATGAAGGTTGGTTTTGTCCTTGAAGCTCTCTTCTTAACATGAAGCTTATGTGAAAATGATAAAAAAATGTATAGGTCGTTAAAAGTTTAGAAGTTATGATTATATTCATGGATTGTTATAAAGTATAATCTACTTTTATATATTGGTCCAAGATTATTGGAGTATGTAACTTTTATTTGTCTATGTGTGATTAGATTTATGGTTATTTATATTATTGGTCATTATTAAGTATCTAGTTCATTTCTACATAAAAAGTATATTTCTAGCTTTTAGGTAGCCATTAGGCCCAGTTGATTTGAGAGATATTCTTTCCAATTAGTTCTTCCTAGATTGATGTGTTGTTGAGATATTGTCTGAACTAGTAACTAGTATTTGCACCAAAAAGGTGCAAAGGCATGCCGATAGAAGTGTGGATGAATGTAGACTGACATAGAGGTAGCACTGCAGGAAACAAGGATGTGGACGTGGAAGGAATGAGGAATCAGGAGGCTAAAGTATTGGTAAAGTATAGCTTTCCAAGTGGATAAAAGTACGTTATAGAATCTGCAATATATCGGATTTCTATCACCGAACTCGTAACTAAACTACAATCAATCTTCGAGGAGACATCATTGTGATATTATACCATATTCTTTGAACAACATCCTAGAGATTATGATGAGAAATTGCTTGGATGGGGGAGGAAAAAAAATCAATTGAGAAACACACATTCCATAGGGTGCTCAAAATCTTAAACCAATTGAATTGGTGTCCTTCTCTACTGCAATTTAAGGAATGTCTGAGTAATGTTGTGATTTTGGATGGCCAACAAGTGGATTAAGTGCTCCCATTCTTGTTTCAAAGTTTAGAAAATGAAGTTTGGAGTACTAGATAGGTTGAAAATGCCAACAATTTGTTTTCAAACAAAACATGGAATTTTGAAAATTTGATGCCGACTGAAATTTCAATCAAAAACACAAATAATATCCTCAACTCCATTTTATTGTTATAATTCATCTTCATCTTAAATCAAATTAAATAATTACATAATTAATTGTATGTGATAATTAAATATAAGATAAATATATATATATATATATATATATATATATATATATATATATGTGTGTGTGTGTGTGTGTGTAAATTTATTTTAAAATTGAATTTATCAAGCATAAAAGAAGTTAAATTTGTTAATACATAATATTTTTTAATATAAATAAATTAATACATAATAAATTATATATTTTCTATTTTTTTTTAGGAAATAAATCAATGTCTCTCTAAAGCCAGTTGTTGGTACCAAGCCAAACCCAAGAGTTCACAAGACTCAAAACCAATGTAACAATATTTAAAACTTTATAACTCATCATGTTACTTGCAAAACTTTGAACCTAACTGGAGAAGATAACAACCATTATACCCAACAACCCTATATAAATCCAATTGACAAAATTTAATCCTCTTAATATCCAATAAAACTATTTTTAAAATATTATTAGTCAATTATAATACTTTATTATTTATTTATTTTTTATTTATAACATAAATTTTCTTATGTTTTATTATTTTAATTAAAGAATATTTTATTATTTTAATTAAATTATATTTAATTTGTTACGATAATTCATATAAACTTATATATTAATAAATTATTAGAAAAATATATTATTGATAGAAAATTTACCAAAATAAATATCATTTAACAATTTAATATATAATTATGAAACCAATAATTTAAAAGCTCACAACTTGAAAAGTTCAAGTGAATAGTTTCAATATTAAATTTCATCTGAAAAATATACAAAATTATATATTAAAATTTATAAATTTTACTGTATTTAAATTTAAATATAAAAGAAATAACTTTAAAAATTTAAATATATATAAACGATAAAATATATAGTTTAATTATTTTATATTTTTAATTTTATTTTAAATAAGAGATAGTTTTATTTGATAATTTTATTTGAGATTAAAAGTTGTATATATTTATATTAGCTTTAGTTGAACTTAGACTTATAAATTTAATGATTAAAAAATTAAATTGTTTATTTAATTATTTATAGATTATAAATATATATAATTGAAAAAATAAATTTATAGTTTATTTGTTTTTAAATTTATAATTTTAATGTATTATTTAGTGGGTTTTTTAAGTTATTTAAATACAGTTATAATAAAATATTTAATATATAAATATAAAATAATTAAATGATAAAATATATAGTTTAATGGTATCATATTTTGGTTTTTACTAAAAATTCAAGAGATGGTTTATTTGAGATTATAAGTTGTATATATTTATATTTATATTAGCTTTATTTGAATTTGGATTAATAGCTTTGTTTGAATTTTAAATTAATTCTAATAATTTTTTGGTTGAATTTCAAATAATATTGATTGTAAAATAAATTTAAAAATACAAAAATTTAAAGTATATAAGTTACTTTTATGATTAAAAAACTTAGTATAAAAATACTAATGGTGGATTAAATTATTAAAGATTATTGATATTATTAAATAAACCAATCATATCTAAATTTAGAAAAACTAATAATATAATTAAATATATTGAAAAATAATGTATTATAAAACTACCATTAACCTTAATTTAGTGTATTAAATTTTTTATTATAATTACTTTAAAAAACACTATATTTATAGTTTTAAAATAAAAACAAATTTATAAATATATAATGTTAATATTCATTGTGAGATCGAAAAAATATATATAATTTAAAAATTTTATATATTTATATTTATATAGTCTTTGCTTAAATTTAGACTATATTTATATAAAATTTTATTAGAATTCAAGCAAAGCTAATATTCTAAGTTCACCACGACTAAAGGTCCCAAACTCTGTGTAATATGTACGAAGTCTTTAATAAATTGCTAATTTACAGCGTAATCCTACTTCTCAGTACTCATAAAGTTTCCTAATATTTTCTTTGGCATTTGACTCATATCTGCAATTGATTTTACAAATACTACTTCCACATGGAAGATGTAGACTACAATTTAAAAGTATTACATAGTCAAAAAAACCTAGCGAAGTTTTAGTTTTAGGAGGATTGTGATCCAGCGTTTCCATTCGATTGACCCTAATTGTTTCCATTCAATTTACCCTAATTGCAGCTGCATTTAGCGAGCTTTTTTCAGTTAGAATAACCATCGATTCTGTAAGGTTGAACACCCAATGTAGAAATATAGCAATACATATAAAAAAATAATACATAATAGATGTCTCCAAATGAAGCTTTAAACCTTAGTCTGTGTTGAAGACGTAATTAGTGTTTCAATTAGGGCTAAAATTGTTTGACAATAATGGGGGGATTCAAGGATTTCCTGCCAACAGTGGGTGAGAAGCAGGGAGAGAAGTATTTCATGGGGGATTTGTGTAATGGGTTACGTCTTCTAGTAGATCCCTGATCGGGTCTCATTACCCTAGAGAGCTTGAGAAATAATTTGGCTATGTTAGGGTTCGATTTGCTGACGAATTCAGAGCTGCGGGCGATGATGGAGGAGGGGGATTCTGATGGCGACAACGCTCTAAACCGAAATGAGTTTTATGTTCTGATGATCAGCTTAAGCCCTTCTTTTATGGCGGAGGCTGAAAAATGGATTCACAAGGTCCTGCTAAATGTAAATGAATTGGAAGAAACCCTAACCAACTGTACAAAATGATATGATGTATTTTATCTGTCTACTAGTGGTAATGTTATATCCCTAAGGGAGTTTGAAAAAAGAAATTGTAACTGTAATGCAAATATATCATCATCTACTCATGGTTTTCATTTCATAAAAAACAGATGTCTCCAAACAGTGCGCCTAATAATTTAAGAGCTTCAGTAGCCACAACTAATTAATTTAATAATAATTATGACGACAATCGCTTAGAGAAAGAGCTTGGAAAATCCAGAAAGGATAGCAATGAAGATCACTATAGCTGATCAGGCATTGTGAGAAGCACCGGACATTTTGGTGTTGGTACTTGGTGCATGTACTGAACTAGGTGGTGTGGTCGCAGACGTGGTGGATCCAGGATCCAAAGACGCACCAGATGTAGTTGGAGTAGACAAAGGAGACGTCGATGGAGAACTGCCTAGAGCAGCTACAGTGGAGACCGTTATGCTCACATTTTGGCTAGCAGTATAGTGATCGGGAACTACACGTATGTAGTAATGATTGGCAGTGTTGCTAAGAGTGATGGTGGTCGGGCATGTTGAAGTTTCAGGCAGTCTGAGAAAGAAGATACCAGGGAGTAGCATTTAACGAGAATTTTCGACAGGAAAACATGATGCGGAGAATTGGTCAACCAGGGCAGTGTTCAGATTCAGGAGGAAGACGAATCTCAACAGTGTCCCCAACAGAAACTTCATAATAAAATGCCTATTAGCATAACTAGTTGTTTAAGATAGTGAAACTATCTTAAGCCTAAGTTTTATGAATTTATTTATATCAGTACATTAGATTAATTAAAGGCTTCAACACAATTTTGGTGTGCAATAATATCTACTCTTCCATTCTAACATGGTATCAAAGCAAGTTTTGGTTTGACTCCCTCATGGGAGAGCCTAGGAATATGTGGAGAGTAAAATAATGTTTTGTTTGTCCATCAAACTATTGCATTTGCTATTGTGAAGTGAATTTGAAAGGTTTATTTGAGAAGGATACATTGTCTTAGAATACATTGTTGATAGAGCTCAAAAAATTAGATATTTCCTCCAATGACTATATAGAGATTGATTAAAGTAGATATCTTGACTGTTAATACTCTTTCGCCTACTGCTTAGCATTGAAAATTAGTGTTGAGAAACCATGTAAATTTGAGAGGGTGAATGGGTCTAAGATACATTAGGGAGAAAGAGGACATGTATATTTGGTCATTGTGAGGGATTACACCATTCCACATGTGAGTAGACTTGTTGGATGAAGCGAAAAATCATTCACACATGTGAGCACATGTACTATGATTTGAACCTTGTACATATATGAGACACAACAACATAAGATCTAGTAGGCTTCAATGCTCCGTGGACATGTTGATAGAGGTCTCAGGGGCATTAGCAATAAAAATAAAAGTGTACCTTTGAGATGGGTATGTCAATATTGACATATTTGTGTGAAGAAATTAAGAGTAAAGTCATTTTTTATGATAGATACACTAGAAAATGGTGATCATATATTTCATAAAATTTATCTCATTGCTCCAATTTCCCATATATTCCATTGTGGCTCAGAGCTCTCTTGTGGAAATGCCTTCACTAGTTTTTTAAGGACTCATGGGGTATATTCTGGAAAATCCATATTTTGTGTAGTAAAGAAGTATGGTGCCAATGTTATCTACGATTTCCCATGCTTTGATAACAACACAACTTCAATGCATGTGTCATGGATCTTCAAATTCCAAAATTGAATGGGTTTGAGGCTACATAATATAATAGAGCAACAAAACTTGCTAAAATGGAGTGTCTAAACATTAGTGGTGAAGTGAAACACTTATCACCAACAATACGTGGCATGTGCCAATATTAGCAAGGATGAAATATGTAATACAATTAACCCATGGGGAATTCTTGTGGGACAAATGGATTGATGCATAACTGGTCAATTTAACAGTAAATGAAAAATTTTAAATGATTTGAAAATTTGTGTGAAAAAATATAGAAGATTTCACAACTAGTTGAAGTTTTAGTCTTTTCACCAAAGAGAGGCTATGAGGATGTGTTTATGGACTATATATTGTAAATTAAAAGAACACATGGAAAGTAATAAAAAGCTACTCAATATTGCATGCTCATTTGAAAGGTATAAGGTTTATTTTTACAAACTTTACTTAAATCTATGGAAAATTAAAGTAATGGCTTAATGGATTACTTGCACGCTCATTATTTGGAGATAAAATTGTGTTTCTACATATTGAAAGTGTCTTGGAGTTAAAATTGATAAATACATAGAGGTCCACGATCTCAATATGAAGTTATTTATTAGAATTCATAACCCTAAAAAATGATAACGAAAATATGAAGGTCCAAGACAAAGACTGAATCTAGAGTTTGAAGATGAAAATAAAGACTCTAAAAATGTGAGAGAATTCATTGTTGGTGGGTCCATGATGTTCCATTAAGAAATATGGCATTATCAATGATTTATTAGCATTATTTTTAGATATATTCTCTTCGACGAGTTGCTTCCTAGATTGGTGTTTTATTAAGATATTGTCTCAACTAATAACTAGTTGGCTAAGCTAGGGAAACTATATTAAGCCTAATTCTCATGTATTTACTTGTATTATCACATTAGATTAATGAGATTTTTCAACACAATTTTGGTGTGCAATAATGTCTACTCTCCCATTTTAACAAAGACAAAGGGTGGTTTTACATAAATTTATTATTCAGATTAGTTTTTTCCTAAGAGTTGTCACTCTAAAACAAAGTTTATGTGGCAATGATAAAAAAATGTATAGATTACTAAAAGCTTAAACGCCATTAACATGTTCATGGATTGTTACAAAGTATAGTAATAATACTTTTAGATATTGGTCCAATATAAATGGTGATTCTACACAAAGTCCCTGTTTAATTTACAAAGGATAGAAACACTTGACATAGGGTTGAGAAAGAGTAGCAATATGGGTTGATGGCTTCATACTTGTAAGTGTAAACTAACAATTTGAAAAATATACTCCTTAAAAACAAAAAAGTCAACATTGCATTCTAGCAAAGATTGAAGTGATAACATACATTAATGCATTAAATGTATAAAAAAAAAAAAAAAAAATCAATAGTCTCTTGTTGTAAGACAAATTTAAAAAACCTAATATCTTGTATTATGATTTAAGAATAAAGAACCATGATTTAAGTAGAAAATTTTTGAAATTTTCTATTTATCTACAACTCAGACAATTCATAGAAAGATACACTATATCAAATACTTCATAAAATATTCAAGGTCAAAGTAAGAAGCCAACTATGGAAGGAAAAAAGAATAAGGCAAGCATGTTGAAAAAAAAAAAAAAAGTTAAATACATGATTGTGTATTTTATATTCGAATTGAAGTCTTCAACCTTGAACTTCTCACATAGAGTAATCATGAATGCCAAAGCTATATATTAAAGTGATAGAACAAACCAACCAACATTATAATATGAAAAAATAACTTCAAAGTGAGTAAGAATACCCAAAGTACAAGAGAGAAAGCATTGTAATAGTAAAACTAATAATAATAATAACTAGTAATGTATGATAATCATTATGTTTTATTATTTTAAGTTAACTTTTTTAAATCTTATGTGTTTTAGTTAAATTGCTATTCAATCTTATTAGTTACTGCTTTCGGCACTACAAGTAATTTAGCGATTGTTAGAGCATTGACCACCAATTAACTTGTTCTTTGACCAAAAATGTCTCCTTTCTATCAAATTTTAACCAAAGTTTTCCGTGGAAATTTGGCTTCACTAACATTTTAACCAAAGTTTTGTGTAGAAATTTGGCTTCACTAAAATTTTAACCAAATTTTTGAATTCGACCTGTTATTGGAAACTTCACGTGCCCCAAGGAAATTTTAGATATCCAAAAATTATAATCCGAAGTCAGAAAGGGAAGTACATGAAGGTACTTCAATTTAACCAAAGTTTGATTTTTTGTCTATTAATTTATACTCAAACTTTAATCAAAGATTGTCTTGTCTATTAATTCATATAAAATACAGGAAACTTTAACCAAAGTTTTATGTTAAATCCTGTGTCCTACACTATTGTGTCTAGTGCAGAGAGAAAGTCTTTCATGTTAGCCTTCTTCCATGTTTTTGGTGGCCCTTTGACATGTCATCTGCCATGGACACTGGCACATGGACAAAAATGCAAGAGATTCATGATTTGGCCTTGATTTAATCTCGTGCTTCATGAACTATCTGAGCTTGATTATTGAATCATTATTTATCAGACCTGCATCATGCATCAAAATATGCTATCAGAAAGATTAAACTTGCATTGCAAAGGTAAACAAATATACATATATCCTATTGCATATAGGCATTTCAGTGCACTAATGTCATATCATAGAGATCTACATTTCATTTGCAGTTTGTTGTACATTTTTATTATTAATTAGCAGAGTCACATGTAGCATCCTAACCCGTCTAGTTAAATTGTTAGGGCACAAGGCTCTTAAAGTTTTACTATTTAGCTTTAATGTTCATGTACTTAATAATCATTAGATTGACTTACTCAAAACCAAGAGCTCTTCAATTTTTCAACTACCATTGACTTTTCTCTGGTCTTGGGACCACTTCCCAAACATTTTTTCTGACTATGTAATCATATTCTCTACCATGGAATCAACCCATACTGGCTTCTGCATTTATTCCTCGAATGATGATGGTTCTATCTCAACTAGGTCACTCATCAGAGCCATGTACCCAATGTACCGATCTGGTGACCTCCTATGCATGTGATGTGATGTGGGTGATCCCACATTATTTATAGCATCATACACTAATATTTCATCTTCCTTTGTGCACTTCCTTCCTTCTCTGGATGTCTTTGCATGAGTGGGTGCCTCCACTCTCTGCTCCTCTGCATGTGGGTGCTGCATAACATCCTAAGCTTCTTCCTTTGGAGCTAAAATATCCTCATATGCATGCAACTGAAGCTCCCTCTCAAGGGAACATCTCATGGAATTCTCTTCATCGAGCTTCACATATCTATGAACAATTGTCATCCTGTGAGATGGCAGGTACACCTGATAGTTGTGAGGTGTATCAATGTACCTCACAAATATGCCCAAATTTGTTGTCAGCTCTATATTTTTCCTTGTATCCTTGGAAACATAATAGTAAATTGATGGACCAAATATCCTGAAATGTGACACATTCGGTTTCTTCCCCGAAAATACTTCTTCTAGTGTACTCATCCCAAGAATCCAATGAGGACCCTTGTTATGTACATATACCGTTATGTTTCATGCTTTAGCCCACAAGTGCAATGGTAGGCCCTGATCATGCAACAACACCCCTGCAACTCCCATAATTATTTTGTTCTTCCTCTCATCCACCCCATTATGTTGTGGGTTATGGGGTGTTATTAACTCTCATCGAATGCCTTCATTTGCACATATTTTCTTGAACTCATTAGACACATATTCACCATCGTTATCGCTCCTGAGAGCCTTCACTTTTCTTCCAGTGTCTTTCTCCACAAGTGCTTTAAATTCACAAAATTTGGAGAACGTCTGGTCTTTCTTCTGCATGAAGAAAATATTGCACTTATATGATAAATCATCTAAAAATAAACATAATACATGTGCTTGGTAATGGAGGCTGTCGAGAAAGGTCCACACACATCTGAATGAACTCTTTCAAGGATTACTTGCGCTCTATTGTCCTTATCATGATATGTGGCTTTGTTGTACTTCCCCTATATACACCCTTTGCATGTATCTTGTTTCTCTAGTGCACCCTTGGTATTTCCTATAGAAATATGTCGCATGATCTTCAAAGCTCCATGGTGAAAATAGCCAAGTATCCTATGCCATAATTCACTAACTTCTCTGTTATGCACCTTCTCTTCTTTCATGCTCAAAGCAGCATATTCTTATACATCCAATTTGTAGAGGTTCTTCACTCGAACCCCGATCCACTTCACTTGTCCCGTGGCGGTGTGTCTAAGGAAATCCTTTTCTTTGCTAAATATAACATTGTAGCCACGGTCTTCCAACATAGCAACATAAACTAAATTATTCTTCAAGGCCAGAACATACATAACATATTTTAATGTGCAAGGGGATCCAAATTCTCTCTAAAAAGTAAATGTATTGATGTCGGTCGCGATATACCTTCCATCATCTCCCATCTCGATGTGCATCTAGAGGTCCTTCTCCTACAAGTCACTGAAAAAATATTTGTTTCCTGTCATATTGAATGAGGCTCCGTTATCTAGGTACCACACATTACCCATCACTGATGTCACCATGCATGCAATGAGGGTGAAATCCAACTTAAATTGTGAAGTTATAGATTCACATCCCGCCCCCCTTGAGGGATTCTTGTCGGCCTTCTTGTGTGGACACTTCGTGGCACAATGTCCTAGCTCATGACAGTGAAAGCATTTAATCTTCGACGGATCTTTATTCTTTCTTGCCTGACTAGATTCTCCTTTGGATTGGGATTTATTCCCTTTCCCTTTATTTTCCTTTCCATCCAAGGCAATGTTCTCCTCATCCTCAACCTTGGATGAAGTCCCATATTTGTTTCTTTGACCGATCTCTTCCTACACGAGATCAAACCATAACCTCTCCCAACTTGGTAGTTTGTCTCTACCATTCATGGAATCCCGATAACTGTGCCAACTCTTGGGAAGACCCAACAAAGCTAGAGGTACCAAATATTCTTGTGGGATAGTCACACCGACCCCGTCATTTTCATCATGACATTGTGAGAATTTTATCACGTACTACAGAATTGATCCATCCTTCTACATTTTGATGCTAAAAAGCTTTTCCTTCAGTACCAGCTTCTTGTGGTCACAATTTTTCTCAAACAAGTTGGTTAGTTTTTTACACATCGCAAATGGAGTTTATTTTCAGTGGAAATTCGAGACAATATGATCTCGAACTCCCTCCAATATGATCCTCCTTGCTTTAGCTACATCCTCCTTCCACTTGATATCATAGAGATCAACTGCTATGAGTTCAAATACATGTGTATTTATGTAATATAGTAGCCCACTATCATCTAATACTTCCTCCATACATATTTTCCATGCCACAAAATTTGTGGTTCCTTCCAGAGCATACTCGAGCCTGATTCTGGTGGAAGTCATCTTCTTAGTCCTGAAGAAATCCTACAACGTTGATCTTGGAATTTTATCCTCTTGAAAAAAATTTGAATACTCTTCTCTATTGTGATTATACCTCTGATACCATGTATAAATTAATTGTAAATTCAATACTTCTCATGTAATACTCTAAAAAATAATACTCAAATCTACTCTACTCATCTGCGGAAATCAATTCACGATTGAGAAGCAATATCAAAAACATGCTACATGAATCAATACACATAACATGATGATATATCTAGGGGAAATACATTACTCAAAACATCTTCCTATTTTTATTGCATTAGTCATAAAATAGTGAAGAAATACAAATCTTGTTCAAGCCTGAACAATCTATGCACAAGTATAATCTATTTCACTGCCTCACAAGCTGAATTTGGCCAACGCTTAGCCAATTTTTCTACCTTCCAAGCTCTTATTTCCTTGGATTTTTTCTCAAGGAATTATCCCCCTATTAATTAGGGAAATCCCAAACCTAAACTGCGCAATCCCTATAGGTCCTTCTCTGACTTCATGCACCACCTGTACAACTTGGATAATCATACAAATAATAGTACCTTTCCCTTGAACCCCAATCTCAACTAGGTAACTCGTATTTCATGCATGCATGAGTTAATTATGGTTGATTTATCGGTTAAATAGTTGAACACTAAATCTGCACCCCAATGGTAGACCTCCTACTAGTTCCTCCAAAAATTGGAACTAGTTTAACTTACTTTAACTCAATTTAACTGAATTAAATTATTACAACTCAAATTAGTTCCTCTAATCGAATTAACTGAGCCAAATAAGTAAAACTAACTGATCCAACTAAGTAAAAATAACCGAGCCAACTAAGTAAAACTAACTTTTTCAACTCATACAAGTTGTCGTGTGATGTGGAATTACAATTTTCTCCTATTTTAATTCAAGGGAAAAATAAATCAAGATTTTCTTGTTGCCATTTTCCAACAAAATGAAGCTAAGATATAGGGCTATTAATTCAAATGATGAATATGAGAAAATTTTTTAATTATGATATATTATATTTTCTTCTCTATATTTAAAATAGAATCCACCCTTGTTTTCCTTCCATGGATAAGGTTTACAACATTAAAAATGACCAAAATCTTGTTGTCTTCAAAATCACTCTATGGCATGAAAACACATCAACATTTAGCTCCAACTACAGGACAATGACTCCATGTGGGTTGTTGAACAACGGAATTTGACCAGTTGTCTTCTCCATTTGGTTATGGATTCATCCAAACCATTATTAGAAACTATCATGTTCAACTCATTAAGATATTTTCGAAAATATGAAATTTGTCCCAATCTGATACATGGATCAAAAAATATGTTCGTTTAAAGTCTCTCCATTTAAAATTTTCCACCTTAGCGAGACCTTCCATGTGGCATCTACATGGTCATTTCCACGTCACTCGAATGGTTCCATGTCATCATCAAAATCCAACGTGGTCGTCTCTAGGTCCACATGGCACTCACCATATTGTATAACTCCCTGGGCCAACAAGATTATCCCTCAACATGAAAGTTCATCACTCCACATTATATATAGCCTATCGAAAGTCTTTCGCTTCCACAAAATTTCACTTGATAAACACTTCAGACTCTCCGATCTTTGAACTGACCTCCATTCACGTGCACCCCTATCCTAAACCACGTTCATATTTTCCAATCTTGCTCCTTCACACTTACCACAGATGCCACATAATTTCAGACCACCTGGTTAAATATTCCCCGCACTACCTTTAGTTATGAGGGACCCACCATAAATTTCTATTCAATATGGTTTTTCATGCATTCTAGCACTACACTCCATGTAGAATAACCCCTTAAGGGCCCCATGTCGAATATACCATATCTAGTTTTCCTATCACATCCATTAGACTTGGCTTGGCCCCTCCAAAATATACACCCTTAGTGATATAACTCTCGTGTTTGATCTCAAACACTCAGACTCCTTGACTAAGTTGAGTCTAGCCTCATACACAAGGAAAATTCTTCTTTAGCAGCCCAGAACAATTCTCTAGGTTTTCTTCAAACATTTCAGGGAATTTAACCAAGAATTCCACAAGAACATGGTTCTACATGAAGCATGCATAACCAAAAGAATTCGCATTCATACATCGACACAATGACCCTCAATAGTTGGCCATAACAAAATACATTGATAAAAATGTGAACCTTCCTTGCGCACAAGCATCGTAGCCAATCCAAAACAACATCTATTGTACTCTACATTTTTAACATAGTAATTCTCTGACACCCCTCATTTATTTTAGATAAGACTATATTATATCTACTACTAATCATACCAAGCACATCATCAATAATGTTCTTCGATAGTATTAACACAAAGATCCACACAAGCCATATTTTGCTTTTTAATTGCAGTATTCTCATCAAAAAGACCCTCTGGTATTTATAGCATGCAAACTATATAATACTCATGACATACCAATCTAATAGAGTTATTAAATAGTCATCATAAATCATGCACATAGTCAAGAACGTGGTAACAACCATAGGGATCTACAAATCCCTCATATTCTAAGCACAATCATGCAATATATCTCATTGCAAACAAATACAAGAATAATTATTCATCCATTAATAGTGTTGATACATTTGTCATCGTATAACAACCGTATGGTTATCATTCAAGCGTAATAATAATACACAAAGGTGCAAGTAACAACTTATCTTGTTATTTAAATCACTAACAACTGAGAGAGGGACTTCAACTCTCTTCCCAACTGTAGGCCAAATGCATTGATGTTATTTCTTGCAGTTAACCACCCCCGAGCCAGATTTAGATTCTAATAAGTGAAGTGCTCAAGGGATATTCACACTATTCATTCACAACACATGGGAATCTAGAGCACACAATGTTCCACTTATGATCTGGAAGGAGTCTATATAACACAATATCTCCACCCAAAACTATTAGTTTAGGGAATCTAGAGCACACATTGCCTCCACCTATAATCTAGAAGGAGTCCAAAGGACATAGTTTATCCACCCAACAATCACTTACAAGGATCCATAGCCCATGGTGTCTCCACGCAATTCACAATACAACAATCCAGGGCCTATTGTGCCTCCACTTGCAATGCAAGAGGAATTTAGAGCACACCATGCCTCCACCTGATAAATTTCATGGGAATCTTGAGTCCACCTTCAGGTTATCCACCTGTGAAAACAATAAGAGAAGTCCTGGAGTGGCCAGTGTCTCCACCTACTTAACAAGTGTCCAGATTCTAATTTTTCTCGAGCTTCTCAACACCACAACTTTAGCTTGAGATTCCATTGAGCTCTTCCAATTTTGCACATGCACTGTTACAAATAAAATATTATTGTTAAATAGTATTATCATTTCACCTCGATCTCTCGTGAATTTCTCAACATGCATGTTGATAATACATACTTATAGCTTATTTCCTGATTTCCTTCATGTAAGAGTGTTTTTCGCTTGTATATTCTAGTAATTTTTGAATTACATCATGTTCTCTCTACTATATAGGTATTCTCCCCTCTCCTCCTCCAACATACTCTCGTATGCCATTTTTTCAATAACATGTTGAATGATCCAACACATATCATGATAACATGATTGGCTCATCCTATTTCCAATACACATATTGATGTATGTACCATTTTTACATTTAATTCATCAAGGAGATTGGTGGCCAATTAAATTCAACTTCTAAGCTTGGTTTTTTCCCAAATAAATTCCCAAGAAGCTTCTCCTCCTAGAACTCTAAATCCATGTCGTATCTCTCAGTCCAATCATTTTTATATACACAATTATTTACAATTGTACATAAAAATATCCACAATAGGGGTAGCCAAAAAGGGTTGTCACATACCCCACCCCCGTAGAGGAACAATGTCCTTGGTGTTCTATACCCAAACACACACTTTACAAGAGGTTTTTACCATAACTCCTTTAAATTCATTTACATTTACGCTTACATTTTTTGAACCAACAAATAAAAATGGGTATGATACCCTCATTTGATCATCCATCTTCCACATGGCTTCATCTAGTCCAAAGTGCCTCCACCACACCTTGACTTGCTTGATTACTCGATTTAAGAGCTTAATATGATTCCAATACATAATTCACAATGGATCTAGCTAGAATTCTCTCTCAGATTCCACCTATATCACATACCAATCGAAAACATGATTAGCACCATGCACAAAATTTTTAAGTAATGAAATATGTAAAATATTGTTTGCCTTCATTACGGGTGGCAAGGCCAGTCTGCAAGCCACTGGTCCTACTATCTCTAAGATCTGAAATGGCCCATAGAACCATGGTGCCAATTTGGCACATGATACAGTCTTTAATGAAATTTTCCTTGGTATGATGTGGATTTAAACATGTTCTCCCAGATGAAACTTGTTGTGCATCCTTTGTTGATCTGCATAATTTGCATAGATATTTTTCCCGTATTGAGATATCTTAAATTGTTTCCTAATGGAAATTATTTCTTATTCCATCTCCTTCAACATATCAGTCTCAATATGCACCTTGTTCACTGGATCATTCCAACTGATAAGTCTGTTACACTTCTTGCCATAAGGAGACTCGAATGGACTCGTTTTTAATGACTCTTGGTACCCATTGTTATATGGAAACTCTACCAAGGGTAGAAATTATTCCCACTACAAGGAATGATGCATGACATACAGTCTAAGCATGTCTTGCAACACTTTGTTGACTCTTTTAATATGGACATCTCCCTGGGCATGGTATGTTGTGATAAAGGCTAACTCTGTCCCAAAACCAACAAACAACACCTTCCAAAAAAATTATGTAAACTTAGGATCTCGATTCGAAATAATATTTTTTGGTCCAACATGTAACCTGACTATTTATTTTATATAAATTTGGGCAATTTCACTTGCTTGATGAGTGGACTTGACAACTAAAAAATGACCTACCTATATTCAACTTATCTACCACCACTATGATGGAATTATGTTGCTTTTCTATCCTCTACAAACCTGTGATGAAGTCCATCGAGATGACTTCCCACTTCCATTCAGGAATGGGGATCAATAGTATCAATTCCGTTACATGTCTACATTCCCATTTTACCAATTCACGCTCCAAGAATTTTTCAACATACTCAGCTACATTATTTTTCATACTTGGAAAATAGTAAAAATCATTCATAGTTTTTATCATTTTCTAATAACCTATATGACTAAAATATTTTCTTTTATGGAACTCATCCAAGAAGATATTCTTCAAGTCTCCCATACAAGGTATCTACCACCTTCCATTGAAATTTAACATTCCATCCTCCATAGGAGAGTAGTTATTTCTTAGTGCCCCTTTTTTCTCTTGCCCTAAGTGTTCTTTGATTTGATGATAACACTCATCTAGTCGTATTCCTTCCTTGATATTGTCTTGAATGTCAACTTCTCAACAAATTATAAATGCCGTGTGAGGTATATGTAGTATTTTGTTGAGTGCATCATCTATCTTATTTTCCTTATCTTTAATGTATTTTATTTAAAAATAGAACTCACTAATCAAGGCCAACCATATTTCCTGCTTAGCATTCAGATGGAGCTAATAAAATAGATATATTATCCCACCATGAATTGACATTAAGATGAAAATTATTTCAAGTAGGTAATGCCTCCATATTTTTAGTGCATGCATTATAGCTACTAATTCCATATTGTGGTTGACGTAATTGCACACGTGCTCATTCAAATTTCTTGATTCATATCATAATACCTGCTCTTCTTACATCGGGACCCCACCAAGCCTTTTTTTACAAGTGTCTATGCACACCGCAAATTTTTTTCCTAGGTCTTCTATCCTCAATATTGGTGCATGTGTGAGCAAATTTTTTAGTTACTTAAATTTGGTTTCACACTCAACCATCCATTGGGATTTAATAACTTTATTTTACAACAATGTGACCGAATTTCCAATCTTGGATAAATTCTAGATAAATATTTGGTAATAACTGACTAATTCCATAAAGGATCGAATCGTTGCCACATTCTGAAGAGTAGGCCACTCCATGATGGCTTTGATCTTCTATGGATCCACTGTTATTCCTTCCTTGGAAACAATATTTCCCAAATATTGTTTTTTTGAATGGAAGAAGACACATTTTATAAGTGTTTCATAGATATTATGCTCTATCAGAAATTGTAATACAACTGTTAGATGTTCTTTGTGCTCCTCCTTAGTTTTTGAATCAACCAAGATATCATCAATAAAAACCAAAAAACGTGTCCAAGTAAGAACTGAGAACCTTATTCAATAAGCACATGAATGTTGTTGTGTTGTTTGTGAGTCCAGACGACTTAATTTTAAATTCAAAGTGTCCATACCTAGTTCTAAACATCGCCTTATGAATGCTTTCATCCTTGATTTCTAGCTTACGGTACCCAAACCAAAAATCGATCTTCGAGAATATTATAGCTTATCTTAGATTATCAAACAAATCATTAATCCTTTAAAAAGGATAAATTTTCTTGATTGTGACTTTATTGAACTATCTATAATCAATACATAGCCTTAATATGTCGTCCTTCTTCACAAATAATACAGGTGCTCCTGAGAGTGATACATTGGGCCAGATGTATCATTTTTCCAACATATCCTTTAGTTGTAATTTCAACTCTAGTAGTTATGGTGTACTATTCAGTATGGATATTTTGATATCAATGTTGATCTTGGAAATAAATCTATGGATAAATCAATTCCCTGTGTGGCAGAAATCCTAGAATATCCTTAGAGAACACATCCTCGAATATTTTTAAAACTGGGTGCCCTTCCAAGATTTTTCTATCAAATTTTGAGTAGCTGATCACTTTCACAGTGAACATCTCACATCTCCTCCTATTGCACTACTTCAAATATATTTCCTTTATTCATCAAGCTATCGCTAGTTTTAATTTTCCTTGCAGTCTCAACTTTTCCCCTGTGTTGTTGATACATTCAATTGGCTTGCTGAAGAAACTGATTTTAGTTATGTACCTTTCTAAACAATCCACATCGATTAATATTCAATATGAACCCAATGGTAGTAGGTTCATATAACTAGCGTGGACATATTGTCAATTATAACTGGCTATGACTTCACCATATGCTTGACTTTTTTCTTATTCCCTATGGCGAACTAGACCAACCATGATTCCTCATGTGCTCTCCTCGGCAATGCACACTTGTTATGAAACCAGCTCCCAAAGTAGAAGAAAAGAGAGATCAACGCCTTAGAAATCAGCCACTTCGAGGGAGAAACCTCATTTACATTACATAAATGAACAATTCTTGGATGACACAAATGAAAGAACCTCCTTTCTATATATAGGATTCTATGGGGTCACAATATAATCCTAGCCAACCTAAAAATAATAATGTAAGGGCACAAAAATAACAATATGGGGACTACAAGGGTACAAAAATAACAATAAGGGGGCTACACTAAAAACAATAAGGGACTACACTATTAATATAGGGCCCTAACATGCTCCTCTCCTTCAAAAAAGTGTTGTTCTCAATGCTTGAGTAGTTATGGATGATTCTGCATAAAATTCTCATCCTCCCATCTGGAATATTCAGTCAGTAAGTTCTTCCATTTGATGAGATAATATGAAATTGATCGATTTTGTAGCTGTCAAGTTCTTGTTTCCATGACTACTTCAGGTTCCAATATGATTTTTCATTCCTCATCAAATTCTATCAATATTGTTTGAACAGGAATTTTGTCACCTATAACCTTCTTTAAGCATGAAACATGGAAAACTACGTGCACTCGGGAAGATGCAGGAAGCTCCAATTTGTATGCCATAGTACCAATCTTTTGCAACACCTTGTAAGGACCATAGTACTTTGGCAATATTTTATTATCCTTCTTAGATTTCTTGAGGGACATTTGTTTGTATGTTTGTAGCTGTAAAAATACACAGTCACCTACATAAAAACATCTCTAGCTGCGATATTGATTTTCCTGTTGTTCCATTCGATTCTATGCAAAATTTAGGGTATCCTTTAAGAGTTGGAGAACTTTTTTTTGATGCTTGATGTGATCTTCCACTGCTTGAACCTTAGAATTTTCTCTTAAAGATGATATGATGTGTTATCACAAAATCAGACCTGATAGGCTGCCAATCATATAAATCTTGTGTAACTATTTCAAACCAATCTTTTGATTGATGCTTAACCTCCTCAACCTGAGAGGGCTCTCTCAAGGGTTAATCATTTTTTATAGAAATATAGATGGCTAACTCTATGTGGGGTAATAAGTAGATAAATGATAGAAATTGGTTGTAAATCACAATAGCTTCAGTAAAACAAAACAATCTACTTAGCATGGAAGTCAAGACATATCAGAGTTCTAGTCAAGAGATATACATGTGAAACTGTAAAACACATAGTCAGTTTTTCTATGAAGGAAGTCAGAGCATCAATGATGAATTTTGAGTAACATAAGCAAACACCACTGCAATAGGGTAGTAAAAATATGCAATTAGAACAAGAACACACTAAAACTCTTTATAAATCTTGAGTTGGCTAAGTAGAAAACTCTGTATTAAGCTGAAAACTAGTCACTTACAATAACACAGTCTATTTGCTAAAAAATTTCCAACCTATTAGTGTCAGTCTAGTCATACTGCCATCAGTGATCAAAATTTATATTTTTCATTTGCATATTAGGAGTCCCATACCATAAATTTTCATCATTCCGCTAGGTCATGGATTCATTGATGGTAGTGGTTTTTCATCAGTTTTCCCTCATGTGAAACTTGTTTATTCTCCTCTCTATGGTCTTTAGTCATGAGTTAATTTCACTCTGTGAGTCATGTTAGTAGGTCATAGGGTTGGTCTCATTAGGTTATAGGGTGTCATCATATTCAAATTAATGAGTCAAGTGTCAATAAATATCAGCAAGGTCATGAGGAGGTCAATAAACTCAAATTCACAGCACTTGAGAAGATCAAAGAAATTTTTTATTCAACTTGATGTAATTTTAGCCTCAAAACCATGTTTTGAGGTGAAAAAATGGTACTTTGCCTTTATTATCATCTCTTATGTAATTTTATGTCATCATTGTAATAAGTCACACTTCAGAAGCTGCTATCTCCACAAAGTCACCACCCTGCCCTTCAGAGAAATTTCCCATAGAATTTTTAGTATCAAATCATGTTCTAAGTATGTCCATCACAAAGAGCCTGGAAAGAGCTTTCCAACGGTATATTATACTCTCAAAATCGACTCCTAGATTGAAATCTATGCCTAAATGAAAGAAAGGTCCTCCATACCCTAAACCAACCCCTTTTCCCACCTTTCCCTTAAACTTTATTTTATTAAAGTTTAATGTTTTCTTTTATAAAACCCCCCTTTTTCCCTATCCGATTTCACAAAACACATTTTTAAAGTCTTTTAAACCCATAAAATTTGATGCGATTAAATAAACCACTTCCCCACATTTCCCCTTAAACTTTATTATAAAGTTTTAAAGTTTTCTTATTATAAAACCCCCCCTCCGATCGCAATCGCACCATACTTATTGTGCGCTCTGATTGACCCTTGTGTTCATAGAAACTCTGATGCGATTGCATACCCCTAATTAACCACTCCCGATCGCATCCTGAACATCAATCCGCCCACCGATCCAACGGCCCATATGCGATCGCAATCGCCCAATCACATTCCACCTTCGCAGTCTCCCGCACCCTTAACTTCTCCGATGCGATTTAACTCCCGACGCACTATTGCGATTACCTCTCCACCGTCGATCAGCGCTTCCAATCGAACGGCTCATACACTGTCACACCATTGCAATTGGCGTGTTCCCATAACACCTTGCTCCGCTCCCCTTCCCCGCCAAAATTTCTGATTGCGATTGACCTTCGAGTCCCACCTTAAACCTTTTCCGTCCATTCATAATAAACGGGCCTTTTCCCTTTGTAAAACTCAAATTTTATTTTATTTCATTTTACAAAGGACTTCCCCCCCATCTCTTATTCCCAATCGCATCGGTAAAATTCTATTGTGTAATACACCCGCCCCAAGCCCCGATTGTGATTGCGATTGACCCATGGGTCCCGCCTCAAACCCCTCCGCTCTTTTCAACGTAAAATCATTTTCTCCTTTGCAAAGTGCCGAAACATTTGGAATTATTTTTTTTCTACCCCATTATCCCTTTGGCCTACTCTTTTACCCTTATTACATTATTCCAATCGTATCGGATTTTTGCCTCATTCTAATACATCTACTCCCTTTTCCGCTTCGACCCTGATTGCGATTACACTATCGCATCGTATATTTTCAAATCGCAAGTTTTCCATTGTGTGTTACAACTCCTCCAATCTTTCGATTACGATTGCGATTCAGGCCCACCTCGTTTCCCTTCACTCTTTATCATTCGCAATGGGTTTTTCCCTTCACTAAAAGGCATAATTTCATTTTAATTCATTTTAAAGGCATTTGCTTCAAAAGTGGATTTAACTTCAAGAGAGTAATAATAGAAAGAAACAGTTAAAGGGCCGAGAGCTAATTATGAGAGAGAGACTTCTACAGCAGCAGTAAAATAGGGATCTGTTTTTCAAATTGCATATTTTTCTTTCATCCAGTGTAACAGCGAAATCTTCAGATGGCCCAAAATGTATTGTTGTTCCTTATTTTCAGGGGCAGATTGTTGGTTCTCTTTTCTATGATCGGACTTCAGTTCTTGAGCTGGAAAATAGCTCCTCTTTTTGTGGATCTACTTCCCTCACATTTCTGGTCTATTTAATGTAATCTTTTCAGTCATTTGTAAGCAGACTGTAAGTCGTAAGTAAGGGAATAGTGTGGAAATCAAGGAGGACGTTCTGCACTCCCACTGTAACAGTTTGGACAGGGAATTAATAAGAGATGCAACTTTGATTTGTGGGATCCATGTGGTATGAATTTTAGCATTTTTTCTCTCCTTTGTGTTCATATGTAAATTTTTATGTGTACCATTCATTCATAAACATTTCTGGTTGAATGCTTTCAAGATAGATAGGTAGAATCCATTTTTAATGCTCTGCCTTGGGAAATCATTCAATATTCTGTGTTTTCTTCTGTTTGAAAAGGATCCATATCCTATGCCCTTTTCAGCTCCTCACCAGTCTTTCCATTCCATTATTATTTAAACTTAATTGATAAATTTTCCTGCCTATCTTGCCTCATGAAATAACCTGTATCTTTGATTTAATTCCCCGATTCAAACTATCCCATTTGTTCCATACAACCCTGAAATTCATTCATTAAAACATTTCCCATTATTATACCTAGCCTAAAGTCATTTCATAATTGTACTTTTTTTAATATCTTTCTACGGAGAAAGCCCTCTCCTGACCTTGTAGGGCTAGCTACAAGGTTGAGCGTGGTTTAAAGGTTACCCTGATTTGTCTTTTTCAGCCTGAGGTTCAAATTAGGTGATAAAATTTCTAGCAACCATACTGGGAATGCATTTAGCATAAAAAATTGATCACTCCAGTACTATTTTCCTTGTAAATTTCTGGACTCTGGATGATGATGTTCAGAGTTTGCTAGGCTAAAATAGAATTTTTCAAAGTAGAAATTTAACCACACTGGCTTCAAGAAGATACACAAGGGCCAATCCAGATCCAAATCCTCCCCCTGTGTTTGAAAATCCTAATCTCATTCCAAGAATAGTCAGAAGACAAGAGGGATCACTAAGTCCTAGACCAATTTTCAGATCCCATACTTAGCCTAGTGAATGGTTGTTTGTAGAAGATCTTTCTTTTTATGAGTGTTTTGAGCTTTCTTTGTTTATAATTAAATCTGAAACTGCACTTGATGACACAGTTTTAGATCCAGAATTCCTTGTAGATATCGAAGTTCAAAGGGAAAATACTTCCTCAGGAACAACATTTCGTCCTCCTCATTCATCAGGAACAACATTTCCTCCTCCTAATTCATCAGTATTCCCATCAGTCAATTCCCAGATTTCATCCCCTCCATCAACACCTCCCTTAAATCCCAGTATCACAAACATTGTTGTAAATCCACCTCGAGTCATGGCTACCCGCTATGCACCCCTGGTTTTACCTCAGGTTCTGAATGATATTCCTGCTGATTACCAAAGTAAAATTCCTATCTTTGATGCCACTCAAAGCATCACAGCCCAGCAGCATGTTGATAAAATGAATGACTTTTTTGATCTAAATGAGGTAGAGGCAGAGAATGTAACCACAAGGTTGTTTGTCCAAAGCTTTGGAGGTGAAGTTAGAAAGTGGTTCAGAGCTTTACTAGCTGGCTCTATCCACACTTTGCAGGAGTTATATGCACAGTTTTCAGACTGATGGGAGGTAAAGAAGAACCCACTCCAATTTTTTTCTGAATATGAAAATATCAAAATAAATGCGGGTGAAACTGTACAGGATTATTGTCTAAGATTTAATGTTGTATATAATGTTATTCCGGCTAACCTGAAACCTCCTGTGGGATTAGCCTTGCTCAAGTTTCCAAATGGTTTTGATGTTGATATGGCATATCAGCTACGAGAAAGAGATCCTTCCACACTTGAAGACATGCAGAAGATAGCTGTGAGTGTAGAAGCGAATTTGCTAGCCAAAAGAGCACGGACTAGAGCTGAAAAGAGAGTCACTGTGAAAGAAGAAGCATCTCCTTCAGATAGTAAGATGGACACTTTGATCTGAACAGTGGAGAATATGGTTGATCGATTGACCATTTCAGATAGACCTGAACAACAAATTAGGAATCCGAATTTCAGAGGACACCAGCAGCCTCAATTCAGAATCAAACAAAGAGAACAGAGAGCGCAAGACCAAGTAGCACCACAACAGCAGATCAGAACTCCATTGCAGCAGAATTACGTTCAGGGAACAGAGACAGACGAGGATGATGATCGTGTGATTGAAGCCAATCATTTCTTCACTACAGATGGCACTCCCATCTTTCTCACAGAAGATGAAGAATACACAGCGACTACAGACATTCAAAAGGACGAAAATTTTATTTTGGCCAACGATGCAATGTTAGAAGAAGAGTCTGATGACTACCAAAGAGGATACATGAATGCTTTATCAACCCAACAAAAGAATTATTCTTTGAGGAATAGAGATGTCTCAATCAATCCCATTCAGAAGAGAAAAGAGCTCCAATCAAAAAACGATTCTTCAAATACTCAGAAGAAAGGGAAAGAGTCGGCCGATCCTTCCTCCAGCAAAACACCTTCAGCGATTAATACTACAAATGAAAAGAACTAGCATAGCGCAGCAAAGGAGCCACTAGAGAAGAAATATCCTCCCATTAAAGAGGTAGAAAAATTCCCTTCTTTTAATTTGGAGAATGAAATTTCTAAGCTGAAAGTGTCCATGCCCTTAACTGAGTTGGTAAGAAATAGCACTTACAAACATCAGGTGTCTAGAATTTTGCAAATAGACTCTATATCAAATATGGTAAATGTAGAAGATAATTATCTTGAACTCATTTTTGGTCCAGCCACAGAAGATCAATCTGAAGAAAGTGAAGTCCCTCCCTTTTACCTGAGTCTTAGATTACATGAATTCATTTTACACAATGCTATGTTGGACTCCGGAGCCTCGCATAATTTGATGGCCAAAGCCATCATGGAGAATTTAGGACTTGATATTACTCGCAAATACCATGATTTGTATTCTTTTGACTCTGGTAGGGTCCATTGTATTGGTCTTATCAAGGATTTGGTAGTATCTCTAGATCAAATCCCAGCCAAGAACGTTTTGATGGATGTAGTTGTTACCGATGTTCCACCACGGTTTGGAATGCTTCTATCCAGGTCTTGGGGTGAAAAAATTAAAGGAACCATGCAGCTTGACTTCTCTTATGCCACCATTCTTGTGTTTGGTCAGTTGAGAAAACTATATAGGGATAAGAAGATGAAAAACATTATCACTAGCAAAGAGAAGCCAATTAATCATCCCATTAATGCAGTCCACACAGATTTAGTGTCCTTTGTCTTATATTCAAATGGTGGTTTGAATGATGAAAATTTTCAGTTGGTACAAGTAGATGAGACACCTGAGATTTCAGAAAATTTTAGGGCAGTCCTCAAACAGGAAAAATATAAAGCAACAAGCACTTCTGAGCTTCCTGCCTGCCAGCAGCCAAAAGATAGTGAACAGCAGAAAGATGCAAAAATCAGTGAAGATAAAGTAGAGAAAGAAGCAAAATTTCAGCATCTACAAGAAGAAGAAGAAGGCCTATGGAGCATGGATTTTGATGGAGCTATTGGTAAGGATGGTGCTGGTATAGGAATATGGATTCGGAGCCCTGTTTTCCATCCTGAAAAATCCCCTAGTAATGTTAGAGTATGTGCTTATAAGTTGGCTTTTGACTGCTCTAACAATGAAGCGGAGTATGAAGCTTTGATTGCAAGTTTGAAAATTTTGAAGAAGCTAAATGCAAAGAGTATTTTTGTCTATGGAGATTCAGAGTTGATAATCAAATAGGTCAAAGGAGAGTACCAAGCAAAACATCCATGATTGAGGGCTTACAGAAATGTAGTGCTAGACATCTTGAGGACATTTTCAGAGTACACCTTGACAACAGTACCCAGGATGCAGAATATTATTGCTGATTCTCTTTCCACTATAGCAAGCAACTTGAAGATTCCGATGAACTCCAGCAATAAGTTTGAGATTTATGTCAAATATAGGCCTATTGTTCCGGACAATCTAAGGTATTGGCAAGTGTTTTGGGATGACAATGAAATCAATGCATTTTTGCAGAGTGATGGAAAATTAAAAGATACTCCCATAGAAGGTGATTATGAGGTTGATGATCAAGAGATAGAAGTAAATCAGATGGACATATTGCAGCTGAAATATAATGTAATTCCTAGAGGTCTCATACCTTTAGAGGAGCTTTTTGATCAAGATGATGTTGCAAAGAAACCAAGTTTTTTGCCTACTGAGAAAGGAGTTGAAGATGTGAATCCTGGGACAGTAGACAAGCCCAAGCTTGTGAAGTTATCAAAAGCATTATCCTCTGAGGTAAAGGAACAGTATGTTAAATTGCTTTCTAAATTTTCTGATGTGTTTGCATGGGATTATTCAGATTTGAAGGTGTATGAAAAAAACAAAATCCAACATAATATTCCTATCAAGCCGGATCAGAATCCATTTAGATAGAAGTTGAGAAGAATCAACCGAAAGCTGCTGCCATCCATTGAAAAAGAGGTAAATAGATTTTATAAAGCTGGTATCATTGTTCCAATTAGATTTTCTGACTGGATTTCAAATTTGGTCCTGGTACGTAAGAAGACAGGAGATATAATATTGTGCATAGATTTTTGGAATCTGAATAAAGCATCCTTAAAGGATAATTATCCACTTCCGAAGACGGACCATATTCTGTAGAGAGTAGTTGGAGCATCAAGGATGTCACTACTCGATGGCTACTCAGGCTATAATCAGATCTTGGTGCATGAGAAAGACCAAGACAAAACTGCCTTCACAACACCCTAGGGAACTTTCCAGTATGCCAAAATGCCATTTGGACTAAAGAACGTTGTAGCCACTTTCCAGCGAGCAATGGACATTGATTTTTCCAATGAAAAGGATGTTTTTCTTGTTTCTTATTTGGATGATCTGACAGTATTTTCTGGTTCTAATGATGAGCATTTGCACCATTTGACAGTTGTCTTTCAGCGATGCAGAAAGTTTGGGATTTCTCTCAATCCAAAGAAAAGTCTATTTGACATGGATGAAGGCAAGCTGATGGGGCATATCATCTCTAAATATGGTATCCACATTGATCCATCTAGAGTAGAGGCAATTCATCACATAATTCTTCCACGAAACAAAAAGGAGATTCAAGCATTCAATGGTAAGATGAACTTCCTGCGTAGATTTATACCTAATTTGGCTGAACATTTAAGAGAAATGAATAACATGTTGAAGAAGGATGGCACTGTCAAATGGAGTGAGGAGGCTATCAAGTCATTTAATCTGGTAAATTTTGCACTGTCCAATGCCCCAGTTTTGATTAGTCCTAATTACACTCAAGATTTTATTATTTTTTCATTTTCATCGAAGCATACTATGGCTGCGGTTTTGATGCAGAAGAGAGATCAGATTGAAAAGCCAATTGCCTTTTTCAGTAGGAATATTAGAGATGCTGCCTTACGTTATAATATCATTGAGAAACAAGCATTGGCTCTTATAAAGGCATTGAATGATTTTAGAGTATACATCCTGCATTCACATACAATAGCATATGTTCCTAATACGGCAGTAAAGGATGCCCTGATGCAAACTGATCTAGAAGGTCGAAGAGGTAAGTGGATAGCAGCTATGTTGGAGTATGATTCGGAGATCAAGCCCACAAATTTTATCAAAGGACAAGGCTTGGCAAAGCTAATGGCCCAATCAAATCTACGTGCCCTGGATATAAACCTCATAACAACAATGTCAGAAAATGAGGATGAAGGTTTGCTTGTTCCAGTTTCAGACATTTTTCTACAATCCCCATGGTATTTAGATATTGTTTATGTTCTTCAACATCTTTCACCACCTCCAGGGATGTCTAAGAGTAAACGTAGATCACTGAAACTTAAATCTGCTAAATATTGTATTTTAAACAGTGCTCTTTATTGGAAAGATCCAGGAGGTATTCTGCTCAATTGT
The DNA here is from genome assembly GCA_034641835.2 of Pinus albicaulis. Lineage (NCBI taxonomy): Eukaryota > Viridiplantae > Streptophyta > Pinopsida > Pinales > Pinaceae > Pinus > Pinus albicaulis. The sequence continues at coordinate 816,292,108 of CM076583.1, read as the reverse complement.
TTGGTTGAAGAAGAGGTTCGGAAGGTAATGCATGACTTTCACAAAGGTGATTGTGGTGGTCATCTGTTTTGGAAAACTACAGCCAATAAAGTGTTTAGAGAAGGATATTATTGGCCCACTTTATTTTCAGATTTGTACAAAACAGTGATGAGTTGTCATGAATGTCAAATTTTCCAAGGGAAAAGAAAACTGCTTCCTCTTCCTTTGAAACCAGTTGCAGTAAATGCTCCCTTTCAGTAGTGGGGACTCGATTTCATCGGTGAAATCCATCCCGCAAGGCAAGGCAAGCTACAGATACGGTAATTATTCAATTCTTAGAATCAAATATCTTATCTCGTTTTGGATGCCCTCACAAAATTATAACAGATAATGCAGCAGCGTTCAAGTCTAAGAATATGGTGGATTTCTACAACAAATACAATATTTTCTTGGGCCATTCAATGGCGTACTACCCACAAGGCAACAGCTTGGTAGAATCATTGAACAAATCTCTGATAAATATAATCAATAAAATGCTGGAGGCAATCAAAAGAAACTGGCATCGAAAGCTCATCAACGCATTGTGGACAGACAGAGTTAGCAGTAAGAAATCCATAGGTATGTCACCTTTTGAATTGGTTTATGGTACTGATGTTGTCTTTCCTACATCACTTACAGTTCCAATCATGAGATTATTGCAAGAAGTTGGTAGTGAAGACGATGACAATCAGCGAAGAATCAATCAGATGATCCACCTTCAGCAAACAAGAGAGGAAGTGTCACAAAATGCTATTCAGTTGCAGGAGAAGATAAAGAAGATCTATGACCGTAAGACCAAAGTAGAGAAGTTTCAGTTAGATGATGTGGTGTTGATATGGGATGCAAGAAATGAGGACAAAGGGAAGCATGGTAAGTTCGACAACCTGCGGAAAGGACCATACAAGATTTCAGCATACAGGGGACAGAATGCATTCTTTCTTTCAGAAATGGATGGCCAAGATTTCTTAGGAGGAGTAGTGAATGGTAGGCTTTTGAAGCACTACCATTGTTGAAGATAATGGATCAGAAACTATGTCACCATCATTGTATATACCATGTTATTTTTGGTCAGAGTTCAAGTACACAGTCATTGAAGTTTGGGGCCCGAGGTGAAGGCTATAAAACTTGAATGATATGTGTATGGTTTGGTTTTATTTCACTTTTCAGTTTTAGTCTTGAGTCAGAGTCAGTCTGCATAGTGTCAGTTTTCAGTATTTTTTTGACTCCATGCCCAATGGGTAAGGCTACTTGGTATACGGTGTTCTTGGCACCTCCAAGGAGCTACCATCCCCATTGGAGCCAATGTTAGTGTCAGTCTAGTCATACTGCCATCAGTGATCAAAATTTCTCTTTTTCATTTGCATATTAGGAGTCCCATACCATAAATTTTCATCATTCCGCTAGGTCATGGATTCATTGATGGTAGTGGTTTTTCATCAGTTTTCCCTCATGTGAAACTTGTTGATTCTCCTCTCTAGGGTCTTTAGTCATGAGTTACTTTCAATCTGTGAGTCATGTTATTAGGTCATAGGGTTGGTCTCATTAGGTTCTAGGGTCTCATCATGGTCAAATTAATGAGTCAAGTGTTAATAAATATCAGCAAGGTCATGAGGAGGTCAATAAACTCAAAGTCACAGCACCTGAGAAGATCAAAGAAATGTTTTATTCAACTTGATGTAATTTTTGCCTCAAAACCATGTTTTGAGGTGAAAAAATGGTACTTTTCCTGATATGTAATAAGTCACACTTCAGAAGCTGTTATCTCCACAAAGTCACCACCTTTCCCTTCAGAGAAATTTTCCACAACATTTTTAGTGTCATATCATGTTCTAAGTGTGTCCATCAAAAATAGCCTGGAAAGAGCTTTCCAACGGTATATTATACTCTCAAAACTGACTCCTGGATTGAAATCTGTGCCTAAATGAAAGAAAGGTCCTCCATACCCTAAACCAACCCATTTTTTCCACCTTTCCCTTAAACTTTATTTTATTAAAGTTTAATTTTTTCTTTTATAAAACCCCCCTTTTTCCCTATCCGATTGCACAAATCGCATTGTTAAATTCTTTTAAACCCATAAAATCTTATGTGATTAAATAAACCACTTCCCCACATTTCCCCTTAAACTTTATTATAAAGTTTCAAAGTTTTCTTATTATAAAATCTCCCCTTCGATCGCAATCGCACCATACTTATTGTGCGCTCTGATTGACCCTTGTGTTCACAGAAACTCCGATGCAATTACATACCCCCAATTAACCCCACCCGATCGCATCCTGACCGTCAATCCGCCCACCGATCCAACGGCCCATATGCGATCGCAATCACCCAATCGCATTCCACATTCGCAGTCTCCCGCGCCCTTAACTTTTCCGATGTGATTGAACTCCCGACGCACTATTGCGATTACCTCTCCACCGTCGATCGGCCCCTCCAATCAGATGGCTCATACACCGTCGCACCATCACAATTGGCGTGTTCCCATAACACCTTGCTCCGCTCCCCTTCCCCGCCGAAATTTCTGATTGCGATTGACCTTCGAGTCCCACCTTAAACCTTTTCCGCCCATTCATAATAAATGGGTCGTTTCCCTTTGTAAAACTCAAATTTCATTTTATTTCGTTTTACAAAGGACTTCCCCCTCATCTCTTATTCCCAATCGCATCGGTAAAATTCTATTGTGTAATACACCCGCCCCAAGCCCCGATTGCGATTGTGATTGACCCATGGGTCCCACCTCAAACCCCCCCGCTCTTTTCAACGTAAAATCATTTTCTCCTTTGCAAAGCGCCGAAACATTTGGCATTATTTTTTTTCTACCCCATTGTCCCCTTGGCCTACTCTTTTACCCTTATTACATTATTCCAATCGCATCAGAGTTTTTCCTCATTCTAATACATCTACTCCCTTTTCCGCTCCGACCCCGATTGCGATTACACTATCGCATCGTATATTTTCAAATCGCAAGTTTTCCATTGTGTGTTACAACTCCTCCGATCTTCCGATTGCGATTGCAATTCAGGCCCAACTCCTTTCCCTTCGCTCTTTCTCATTTGAAATGGGTTTTTCCCTTCACTAAAAGGCATAATTTCATTTTAATTCATTTCAAAGGCATTTTCTTCAAAAGTGGATTTTTCTTCAAGAGAGTAATAATAGAAAGAAACAGTTAAAGGGCCGAGAGCTAATTATGAGAGAGATACTTCTACAGCAGCAATAAAATAGGGATCTGTTTTTCAGATTGCATATTTTTCTTTCATCCAGTGTAATAGCGAAATCTTCAAATGGCCCAAAATGTATTGTTGTTCCTTATTTTTAGGGGCAGATTGTTGGTTCTCTTTTCTATGATCGGATTTCAGTTCTTGATTTGGCAAACAACTCCTCTTTTTGTGGATCTACTTCCCTTACATTTCTGGTCTATTTAATGTAATTTTTTCACTCATTTGTAACCAGTCTGTAAGTTGTAAGTAAGTGAATAGTGTGGAAATCAAGGAGGACGCTCTGCACTCCCATTGTAACAATTTGGACAGGGAATTAATAAGAGATGCATCTTTGATTTGTGGGATCCATGTGGTATGAATTTTAGCATTTGTTCTCTCCTTTGTGTTCATATGTAAATTGTTATGTGTACCATTCATTCATAAACAGTTCTGGTTGAATTCTTTCAAGATAGATAGGTAGAATCCATTTTTAATGCTCTGCCTTGGGAAATCATTCAATATTTTGTGTTTTCTTCTGTTTGAAAAGGATCCATCTCCTATGCCCTTTTCAAATCCTCACCAGTCTTTCCATTCCATTATTATTTAAACTTAATTGCTAAATTTTCCTGCCTATCTTGCCTCATGAAATAACCTGTATCTTTGATTTAATTCCCCGATTCAAACTGTCCCATTTGTTCCATACAGCCCTGAAATTCATTCATTAAAACATTTCCCATTATTATACCTAGCCTAAAATCATTTCATAATTGTACTTTGTTGAATATATTTTCACGGAGAGAGCCCTCTCCTGACCTTGTAGGGCTAGCTACAAGGCTGAGCGTGGTTTAAAGGTTACCCTGATTTGCCTTTTTCAGTCTGAGGTTCAAATTAGGTGATAACATTTATGGCAACCATATTGGGGATGCTTTTAGCATAAAAAGTTGATCACTCCAGTAGTATTTTCCTTGTAAATTTCTGGACTCTGGATGATGATGTTCAGAGTTTTCTAGGTTGAAATATAATTTTGTAAAGTATAAATTTAACCACACTCGCTTCAAGAAGATACACAAGGGCCAATCCAGATCCAAATCCTCCCCTTGTGTTTGAAAATCCTAATCTCATTCCAAGAATAGTCAGAAGACAAGAGGGATCACTAAGTCCTTGACCAATTTTCAGATCCCATACTTGGCCCAGTGAGTGGTTGTTTGTAGAAGATCTTTCTTTTGATGAGTGTTTTGAGCTTTCTGTTGGAAATATGATGCAGAGTGTTGTCCTTGATGGCAACCCACCAAATGAAGATGAAGACATGAGATAATTGGCATGTGTTGTCCTTGATGGAAATCTACCTGATGAAGTTATTCTTGACTTGATGGACTTGGTAAATGATGTAAATCTGATGTGATATGATGTTTGTTGACAATATGATGCTAAGTGAATAGCAACCCACTTGATGAAGATGATGACAACTTACTTGATGAAGTTGTGCTTGATAGAATATGTTCTTGATGAAGTAAATCTGATGTATCTACAGTGAGTACAGAAGGGAATGAAGAAAGGAATTCAGCATGTGCTAAATCCATGATGAAAAGAGTATGTCTTAAGGCATACGCAGATATGTCTAAGGGAAGTCGCGTATGCACGCGAAAAATAACGTGCCAAGCCGCGTATGGGCAAAAGCTCTCTAAAAGTGAAAAATCAGGGGTAACCACCATGATATTGACCCATTGTATTGGGTATTGATCCGCCTAATTGACCCCGTCCAGGAATACCATCGGAAGTAATGTAGTTTTGGGCTCATGGTATTGTTTTGGCTCATGGTATTGAAAAAGGGGCTCATGGTATTGAAAAAGGGAAAACCTATATAAGGAGAAGAATTTCATTATGCAAACACAAGTGTGGGTGCAAGATGTCTGAGCTTAAATGAATACTTCTCTGTGAAGTAGATCTGAATGAAAAGGGTTACTTTGAATGATAGATCTGAATGTAAGATGCACCAATGATGAAGAAGGGGATCTAGATCTGAAATGTACCTATATTTGCTAGATCTGTTTATGGAGTGATTAGATCTGTGATGAGGCGAACATTTGTCTAAAGTAAAGGGTTGAATCTGAACTGAATATCTGATCTAAAGAATTTTGCAGCTCTGAAATGGTTGAAGAAGCATACGCTAGTTCGCCGCAGAGGAAGCGCGTATATACGCGGCTTCGCTGAAGATAAAGCGTGTATGCGCAATGAAATTGGTTCTGTAATTTGTACAGAAGTATACGCTTGTTTGTTTGAAAGGAAGTGCGTATATACGCGACATCAGTGAAAGGAAAGCGCATATGCAAACTAGGGTTTGCTGAAGTCTGTGGTAAGAAATGTCTGATATGTTCTGCTGTGTTACTGCTTTCTGCATTCTACAGTTCTGAGTTGTCTATATTAGTTTGGTTGTATGATTGAGCTTAAATGTATGAAGAGGGTCCAGTCTGAAAATATGATGAAATGTGGCCTACAAGTATTGTTCTATTGAAGTTGTTGGATCCAGTGTGAAAATTGATGAAACGTGGTCCATAGAGGTGCTGAGGGTTGTAGCCTTCTGCCGTGGGGTCGTGTGAGGCTCCCTTCCCTGTGTGAGGCCGGTAAACGAGGACGGTCAGAGTCTTCCGGCAGAGAGGCCGGTAAACAAGATCAGGGGTCAGCCTTCCCTTCCGTGAGGCCGTAAACGAGACGGGGCCGTGAGTTCCTTCCGCTGTGAGAGGTCAGTAAACAAGTCGTGGGGTTGTAGCTTCCCTTCCAGGAGTGGTCAAACGAGCTGCCAGCTCGCATGTCGGTAGAGTCCGCACTAAAGACATATGTTGTAAGATGTTTTCTCTATAATAAAATATTGAAGGCTGAGCAACTACAGCGGTGGTTTTCTCTCGACTTGGGTTTCCACCTAAAATATTGGTGTTCATGTGTGATGCTTATGTGTGATGGTTTATTTTGTTCTTACTACACATGTTTACTGCTTATATAACATCTAATGAATGAATGATGGAATGATATAAGTGAAGAATTAATGGCATAACTAGATCTCTGTGTATACGCGACATACGCGAGTTTTATGGAAGAATATCCACGTGTATACGCTAGTTGGCTTTGTAAAGAAGTAGCTGGGTGTTTTAGGAGCATGAAAAAGTAAAAAATTCAAGCGTTGTCCCTACCACCGATTCACCCCCCCCCCCCTCTCAGTATTTTTCCCAACACTTTCTTTGTTTAGAAGTAAGTCTAAAACTGCACTTGATGACATAGTTTTAGATCCAGAATTCCTTGTAGATATCGAAGTTCAAAGGGAAAATACTTCAATTGATGATTATATTTTGAATTCCCCTCAGTCATCTATCATTGTGACCAATATCCCTAAGCCTTCAGAGTCATCAGGAATAGCATTTCCTCCTCCTAATTCATCAGTATTCCCATCAGTCAATTCCCAGCTTTCATCTCCTCCATCAACACCTCCCTTAAATCCCAGTATCACAAACACTATTGTAAATCCACCTCGAGTCATGGCTGCCTGCTATGCACCCCTGGTTTTACCTCAGGTTCTGAATGATATGCCTACTGATTACCAAAGTAAAATTCCTATCTTTGATGCCACTCAAAGCATCATAGCCAAGCAGCATGTTGATAATATGAACGACTTTTTTGATCTACATGAGTTAGAGGCAGAGAATGTAACCACAAGGTTGTTTGTCCAAAGCTTTGGAGGTGAAGTTAGAAAGTGGTTCAGAGCTTTACTAGCAGGCTCTATCCGCACTTTGCAGGAGTTATATACACATTTTTTAGACCAATGGGAGGTAAAGAAGAACCCACACCACACACATATAATTTGTCGAATATGGCTATTAAAAAAAGAAATGTGGGTGAAAGCTGTTACAGATTATTGTCTAAGATTTAATGTTGTATATAATGCTATTACGGCTAACACCGAAACCTCCTTCGATTGGCACCGCAAGTTTCCGGATGGTTTCGATCTTTAAAATGTTACACTATCAGCTATGAAAGGATGCTTCACCGCCAAGCCATAGGAAGATGGCTGACGTGTAGAAGAAAATTTGCTAGCAAAAAAAAAGGACTAGAGCTGAAAAGAGAGTCACTGTGAAAGAAGAAGCGTCTCCTTCAGACAGTAAGATGGAAACTTTGATTCGAACAGTGGAGAATATGGTTGATCAATTGACCATTTCAGATAGACCTGAACCACAAATCAGGAATCCAAATTTCAGAAGACACCAGCAGCCTCAATTCAGAATCAAACAAAGAGAACAGAGAGTGCAGGACCAAGCAGCACCACAACAGCATATCAAAACTCCATTGCAGCAGAATTGCGTTCAGGGAATAGAGACAGACGAGGATGATTATCCTATGATTGAAGCCAATAATTTCTTCACTACAGATGGCACTCCCATATTTCTCACAGAAGATGAAGAATACACAGCGATTGCAGACATTCAAAAGGACGAAAATTTTATTTTTGCCAACGATGCAGTGTTAGAAGAAGAGTCTGATGACTACCAAAGAGGATACATGAAGGCTTTATCAGCCCAAAAAAAGCAGTATTCTTTGAGGAATAGATATGTCTCGATCAGTCCCATTCAGAAGAGAAAATAGCTCCAATCAAAAAATGATTCTTCAAATACTCAGAAGAAAGGGAAAGAGCCGGTCGATCCTTCCTCCAGCAAAACACCTTCAGCGATTAATACTACAAATGAAAATAACTAGCATAGCGTAGCAAAGGAGCCAGTAGAGAAGAAAGATCCTCCCATTAAAGAGGTAGAAAAATTCCCTCCTTTTAATTTGGAGAATGAAATTTCTAAGCTGAAAGTGTCCATGCCCTTAACTGAGTTGGTAAGAAATAGCACTTACAAACATCAGGTGTCTAGAATTTTTCAAATAGACTCTGTATCAGATATGGTAAATGTAGAAGATGATTATCCTGAACTCATTTTTGGTCCAGCCACAGAAGATCAATCTGAAGAAAGTGAAGTCCCTCCCTTTTACCTGAGTCTTAGATTACATGAATTCATTTTACACAATGCTATGTTGGACTCCGGAGCCTCGCATAATTTGATGGAAAAAGCCATCATGGAGAAGTTAGGACTTGATATTACTCGCAAATACCATGATTCGTATTCTTTTGACTCTGGTAGGGTCCATTGTACTGGTCTTATCAAGGATTTGTTATTATCTCTAGATCAAATCCCAGCCAAGAACGTTTTGATGGATGTAGTTGTTGTCGATGTTCCACCATGGTTTGGAATGATTCTATCCAGTTCTTGGGGTGCAAAAATTGAAGGAACCATGCAGCTTGACTTCTCTTATGCCACCATTCCCGTGTTTGGTCAGTTGAGAAAACTATATAGGGAGAAGAAGATGAAATACATGATCACTAGCAAAGAGAAGCTAGTTAATCATCCCATTAATGCAGTCCACATAGATTTAGAGCCCTTTGTCTTATATTCAAATGGTGGTTTGAATGATGAAAATGTTCAGTTGGTACAAGTAGATGAGATACCTGAGATTTTAGAAAATTTTAGGGTAGTCCTCAAACAGGAAAAAGATAAAGCAGAAAGCACTTCTGAGCTTCCTGCCTACCAGCAGCCAAAAGATAGTAAACAGCAGAAAGATGTAGAAATCAATGAAGATAAAGTAGAAAAAGAAGCAAAATTTTAGCATCTACAAGAAGAAGAAGAAGGCCTATGGAGCATGGATCTCGACGGAGCTGTTGGTAAGGATGGTGCTGGTATAGGAATATGGATTCAGAGCCCTGTTTTCTAGCCTGAAAAAGCCCCTAGCAATGTTAGAGTATGTGCTTATAAGTTGGCTTTTGAATGCTCTAATAATGAAGCGAAGAATGAAGCTTTGATTGCAGGTTTGAAAATTTTGAAGAAGCTAAATGCAAAGAGGATTTCTGTCTATGGAGATTCAGAACTGATAATCAAACAGGTCAAAGGAGAGTACCAAGAAAAACATCCACGATTGAGGGCTTACAGCAATGTAGTCCTAGACATCTTGAGGACATTTTCAGAGTACACCTTGACAGCAGTACCCAGGATGCAGAATATTATTGTTGATTCTCTTGCCACTATAGCAAGCAACTTGAAGATTCTGATGAACTCCAGCAACAAGTTTGAGATTTATGTCAAAAATAGGCCTATTGTTCTGGACAATCTAAGGTATTGGCAAGTGTTTTGGGATGACAATGAAATCAATGCCTTGTTGCAGAGTGATGGAAAATTCAAAGATACTCCCATAGAAGTTGATTATGAGGTTGATGATCAAGAGATCGAAGTAAATCAGATGGACATATTGCAACTGAAAGATAATGTAATTCCTAGAGGTCTCATACCTTTAGAGGAGCTTTTTGATCAAGACGATGTTATAAAGAAACCAAGTTTTATGCCTACTGAGAAAGGAGTTGAAGATGTGAATCTTGGGAGAGTAGACAAGCCCAAGCTTGTGAAGTTATCAAAAGCATTATCCCCTGAGGTAAAGGAACAGTATGTTAAATTGATTTCTGAATTTTCTGATGTGTTTGCATGGGATTATTCAGATTTGAAGGTGTATGACAAAAACATAATCCAGCATACTATTCCTATCAAGCTGGATCAGAAGCCATTTAGACATAAGTTGAGAAGAATCAACCCAAAGCTGCTGCCATCCATTGAAAAAGAGGTAAATAGATTGTATGAAGCTGGTATCATTTTTCCAATTAGATTTTCTAACTGGATTTCAAATTTGGTCCTGGTACGTAAGAAGACAGGAGAGATAAGATTGTGCATAGATTTTCAGAATCTGAATAAAGCATCCTTAAAGGATAATTATCCACTTCCGAAGATGGACCATATTCTGCAGAGAGTAGTTGGAGCATCAAGGATGTCACTACTCGATGGCCACTCAGGCTATAATCAGATTTTGGTGCATGAGAAAGACCAAAACAAAACTGCCTTCACAATACCCTGGGAAACTTTCCAATATGCCAAAATGCCATTTGGACTGAAGAACACTGGAGCCACTTTCCAGCGAGTAATGGACATTGCTTTTGCCAATGAAAAGGATGTTTTTCTTGTTGTTTATTTGGATGATTTGACAGTATTTTATGTTCTGATGATGAGCATTTGCACCATTTGAGAGTTTTCTTTCAGCGATTTAGAAAGTTTTGGATTTCTCTCAATCCAAAGAAAATTATGTTTGCCCTGGATGAAGGCAAGCTGTTGGGGCATATCATCTCTAAAGATAGTATCCGCATTGATCCATCTAGAGTAGAGGTGATTCAGCACATAGATCTTCCACGAAACAAAAAGGAGATTCAAGCATTTAATGGTAAGATGAACTTCCTGCGTAGATTTATACCTAATTTGGCTGAACATTTAAGAGAAATGACTAACATGTTGAAGAAGGATAGCACTGTCAAATGGATTGAGGAGGCTATCAAGTCATTTAATCTGGTAAATTTTTCTCTGTCCAATGCCCCAATTTTGATTAGTCCTGATTACACTCAAGATTTTATTATTTTTTCATTTGCATCGAAGCATACTATGGCTGCGGTTTTGATGCAGAAGAGAGATCAGATTGAAAATCCAATTGCCTTTTTTAGTAGGACTATTAGAGATGTTTCCTTACGGTATAATATCGTTGAGAAACAAGCATTGGCTTTTATAAAGACATTGAAGGATTTTAGAGTATACATCCTGCATTCACATACAATAGCATATATTCCTAATACAGTAGTAAAGGATGTCCTGATGCAAAGTGATCCAGAAGGTCGAAGAGGTAAGTGGATAGCAGCTATGTTGGAGTATGATTTGGATATCAAGCCCGCAAAGTTGATCAAAGAACAAGGCTTGGCAAAGCTAATGGCCTAATCAAATCTACGTGCCCTGGATATAAACCTCATAACAGAAATATCAGAAAATGAGGATGAAGGTTTGCTTGTTTCAGTTTCAGACATTTTTCTATAATCCCCATGGCATTCAGATATTGTTTATGTTCTTCAGCATCTTTCACCATCTCCAGGGATGTCTAAGAGTAAACGTAGATCACTGAAACTTAAATCTGCTAAATATTTTATTTTAAATAGTGCACTTTATTGGAAAGATATAGGAGGTATTCTACTCAATTGTTTGGTTGAAGAAGAGGTTCAGAAGGTAATGCATGACTTTCACAAAGGTGATTGTGGTGGTCATTTGTTTTGGAAAACTACAGCCAACAAAGTGTTCAGAGCAGGATATTATTGGCCCACTTTATTTTCAGATTTTTACAAAACAGTGATGAGTTGTCATGAATGTCAAATTTTCCAAGGGAAAAGGAAACTACTTCCTCTTCCTTTGAAACCAGTTGCAGTAAACGCTCCCTTTCAGCAGTGGGGACTCGATTTCATCGGTGAAATCCATCCTGCATCATCAGCACAGCATTGATGGATATTGACAGGTACATATTACTTCACTAAATGGATCGAGGCCGTCCCATCAAGGCAAGCTACAGATATGGTAATTATTCAATTCTTACAATCAAATATCTTATCTCGTTTTGGATTCCCTCACAAATTTATAACAGATAATGCAGCAGCGTTCAAGTCTAAGAAGATGGTGGAATTCTGCAACAAATATAATATTTTCTTGTGCCATTCAATGGCATACTACCCACAAGGCAACGGTCTGGCAGAATCATTGAACAAATCTCTGATAAATATAATCAAGAAAATGTTGGAGGCAATCAAAAGAAACTGGCATCGAAAGCTCATCAACGCATTGTGGGCAGAAAAAGTTAGCAGCAAGAAATCTATAGGTATGTCACCTTTTGAATTGGTTTATGGTACTGATGTTGTCTTTCCTACATCACTTACAGTTCCAGTCATGAGATTATTGCAAGAAGTTGGTAGTGAAGACGATGACAATCAGCGAAGAATAAATTAGATGATCCACCTTCAGCAAACAAGAGAGGAAGTGTCACAAAACGCTCTTCAGTTGCAGAAGAAGATAAAGAAGATCTATGACCGTAAGACCAAAGCAGAGAAGTTTCAGTTAGATGATGTGGTGTTGAGATGGGATGCAAGAAATGAGGACAAAGGGAAGCATGGTAAGTTCGACAACCTGTGGAAAGGACCATACAAGATTTCAGCATACAGGGGACAGAATGCTTTCTTGCCTTCAGAAATGGATGGCCAAGATTGCCCAGGAGGAGCAGTGAATGGTAGGCTTTTGAAGCACTACCATTTTTAAAGATAATGGATCAGAAACTATGTCACCATCATTATATATACCATGTTATTTTTTGTCAGAGTTCAAGTACACATTCATTGAAGTTTGGGGCCAGAGGTGAAGGCTATAAAACTTGAATGATATGTGTATGGTTAGGTTTTATTTCACTTTTCAGTTTTAGTCTTGAGTCAGAGTCAGTCTGCATAGTGTCAGTTTTCAGTATTTTTTTGACTCCATGCCCAACGGATAAGGTTACTTGGTATACAGTGTTCTTGGCACCTCCAAGGAGCTACCATCCCCATTGGAGCCAATGTTAGTGTTAGTCTAGTCATACTGCCATCAGTGATCAAAATTTCTATTTTTCATTTGCATATTAGGAGTCCCATACCATAAACTTTCATCATTCTGCTAGGTCATGGATTCATTGATGGTAGTGGTTTTTCATCAGTTTTCCCTCATGTGAAACTTGTTGATTCTCCTCTCTATGGTCTTTATTCATGAGTTACTTTCACTCTGTGAGTCATGTTAGTAGGTCATAGGGTTGGTCTCATTAGGTTCTAGGGTCTCATCATGGTCAAATTAATGATTCAAGTGACAATAAATATCAGCAAGGTCATGAGGAGGTCAATAAACTCAAAGTCACAGCACCTGAGAAGATCAAATAAATGTTTTATTCAACTTGATGTAATTTTCACCTCAAAACCATCTTTTGAGGTGAAAAAATGGTAATTTGCCTTTATTATCATCTCTTCTGTAATTTTATGTCATCATATGTAATAAGTCACACTTCAGAAGCTGTTATCTCCATAAAGTCACCACCCTGCCCTTCAGAGAAATTTTCCACAGCATTTTTAGTGTCAAATCATGTTCTAAGTATGTCCATCAGAAAGAGCCTAGAAAGAGCTTTCCAATAGTATATTATACTCTCAAAACTGACTCCTGGATTGAAATCTATGCCTAAATGAAAGAAAGGTCCTCCATACCCTAAACCAACCCCTTTTCCCACCTTTCCCTTAAACTTTATTTTATTAAAGTTTAATGTTTTCTTTTATAAAACCCCCCTTTTTCCCTATCCAATTGCACAAATCGCATTGTTAAAGTCTTTTAAACCCATAAAATCCGATGCGATTAAATAAACCACTTCCCCACATTTCACCTTAAACTTTATTATAAAGTTTTAAAGTTTTCTTATTATAAAATCCCCCCTCCGATCGCAATCGCACCATACTTATTGTGCGCTCCGATTGACCCTTGTGTTCACAGAAACTCCGATGCGATTTCATACCCCCAATTGACCCTGCCCGATCGCATCCTGACCGTCAATCCGCCCACAGATCCAACGGCCCATATGCGATCACAATCGCCCAATCGCATTCCACCTTCGCTGTCTCCCGCGCCCTTAACTTCTCCGATGCAATTGAACTCCCGACGCACTATTGCGATTAAATCTCCACCGTCGATCGGCCCCTCCAATCGGACGGCTCATACACCATCACACCATCGCAATTGGTGTGTTCTCATAACACCTTGCTCTGCTCGCCTTCCACGCCGAAATTTCTGATTGCGATTGACCGTCGGGTCCCACCTTAAACCTTTTCCGCCCATTCATAATAAACAGGCCTTTTCCCTTTGTAAAACTCAAATTTCATTTTATTTTGTTTTACAAAGGACTTCCCCCTCATCGCTTACTCCCAATCACATCGGTAAAATTCTATTATGTAATACACCCGCCCCAAGTCCTGATTGCGATTGCGATTGACCCATGGGTCCCGCCTCAAACCCCCCCGCTCTTTTCAACGTAAAATCATTTTCTCCTTTGCAAAGCGCCGAAACATTTGGCATTATTTTTTTTCTACCCCATTATCCCTTTGGCCTACTCTTTTACCCTTATTACATTATTCCAATCGCATCGGAGTTTTGCCTCATTCTAATACATTTACTCCCTTTTCCGCTCCGACCCCAATTGCAATTACACTATCGCATTGTATATTTTCAAATCGCAAGTTTTCCATTGTGTGTTACAACTCCTCTGATCTTCCGATTGCAATTGCGATTCAAGCCCACCTCCTTTCCCTTCGCTCTTTCTCATTCGAAATGGGTTTTTCCCTTCACTAAAAGGCATAATTTCATTTTAATTCATTTCAAAGGCATTTTCTTCAAAAGTGGATTTTTCTTCAAGAGAGTAATAATAGAAAGAAACAGTTAAAGGGCCGAGAGCTAATTATGAGACATAGACTTCTACAGTAGCAGTAAAATAGGGATCTGTTTTTCAGATTGCCTATTTTTCTTTCATCCAGTGTAACAGCGAAATCTTCAGATGGCCCAAAATGTATTGTTGTTCCTTATTTTCAGGGGCAAATTGTTGGTTCTCTTTTCTATGATCGGACTTCAGTTCTTGAGCTAGAAAACAGCTCCTCTTTTTGTGGATCTACTTCCCTCACATTTCTGGTCTATTTAATGTAATTTTTTCAGTCATTTGTAAGCAGTCTGTAAGTCGTAAGTAAGGGAATAGTGTGGAAATCAAGGAGGACTCTCTGCGATCCCATTGTAACAGTTTGGATAGGGAATTAATAAGATATGCAGCTCTGATTTGTGGGATCCATGTGGTATGAATTTTAGCATTTGTTCTCTCCTTTGTGTTCATATGTAAATTGTTATGTGTACCATTCATTCATAAACATTTTTGGTTGAATGCTTTCAAGATAGATAGGTAGAATCCATTTTTAATGCTCTGCATTGGGGAATCATTCAATATTCTGTGTTTTCTTCTATTTGAAAAGGATCCATCTCCTATGCCCTTTTCAACTCCTCACCAGTATTTCCATTCCATTATTATTTAAACTTAATTGCTAAATTTTCTTGCTTATCTTGCCTCATGAAATAACCTGTATCTTTGATTTAATTCCCCGATTCAAACTGTCCCATTTGTTCCATACAACCCTGAAATTCATTCATTAAAACATTTCCCATTATTATACCTAGCCTAAAATCATTTCATAATTGTACTTTGTTGAATATCTTTTCACAGAGAGATCCCTCTCCTGACCTTGTAGGGTAGCTGGTTTAAAGGTTACCCTGATTTGCCTTTTTCAGCCTGAGGTTCAAATCAGGTGATAACATTTCTGGAAACCATACTGGGGATGCATTTAGCATATAAAATTGATCACTCCAGTAGTATTTTCCTTGTAAATTTCTAGACTCTGGATGATGATGTTAAGAGTTTGCTAGGCTGAAATAGAATTTTGTAAAGTAGAAATTTAGCCACACTGGCTTCAAGAAGATACACAAGGGCCAATCCAGATCCAAATCCTCCCCCTGTGTTTGAAAATCCTAATCTCATTCCAAGAATAGTCAGAAGACAAGAGGGATCACTAAGTCCTAGACCAATTTTCAGATCCCATACTTAGCCGAGTGAATGGTTGTTTGTAGAAGATCTTTCTTTTTATGAGTGTTTTGAGCTTTCTTTGTTTATAATTAAATCTGAAACTGCACTTGATGACACAGTTTTAGATCCATAATTCCTTGTAGATATCGAAGTTCAAAGGGAAAATACTTCAATTGATGATTATATTTTGAATTCCCCTCAATCATCTATCATTGTGACCAATATCCCTGAGCCTTCAGAGTCATCAGGAACAGAAATTCCTCCTCCTAATTCATCAGTATTCCCATCAGTCAATTCCCAGCTTTCATCTCCTCCATCAACACCTCCCTTAAATCCCAGTATCACAAACACTGTTGTAAATCCACCTCGAGTCATGGCTGCCCGCTATGCACCCCTAGTTTTACCTCAGGTTCTGAATGATATGCATGTTGATTGCCAAAGTAAAATTCCTATCTTTGATGCCACTCAAAGCATCACAGCCCAGCAGCACGTTGATAAGATGAATGACTTTTTTGATCTACATGAGGTAGAGGCAGAGAATGTAACCACAAGGTTGTTTTTCCAAAGCTTTGGAGGTGAAGTTAGAAAGTGGTTCAGAGCTTTACCAGCAGGATCTATCTGCACCTTGCAGGAGTTACATACACAGTTTTTAGACCGATGGGAGGTAAAGAAGAACCCACTCCAAATTTTTTCTGAATATGAAAATATTAAAAGAAATGTGGGTGAAACTGTACAGGATTATTGTCTAAGATTTAATGTTGTATATAATGCTATTCCGGTTAACCTGAAACCTCTTGTGGGATTAGCCTTGTTCAAGTTTCCAGATGGTTTCAATGCTGATATGGCATATCAGCTACGAGAAATAGATCCTTCCACACTTGAAGACATGCAGAAGATAACTATGAGTGTAGAAGCGAATTTTCTAGCCAAAAGAGCGCGGACTAGAGCTGAAAAGAGAGTCACTGTGAAAGAAGAAGTGCCTGCTTCAGACAATAAGATGGACACTTTGATGCGAACAATGGAGAAGATGGTTGATTGATTGAACATTTTAGATAGACCTGAACCACAAATCAGGAATCCGAATTTCAGAGGACACCAGCAGCCTCAATTCAGAATCAAACAAAGAGAACAGAGAGTGCATGACCAAGTAGCACCACAACAGCAGATCAGAACTCCATTGTAGCAGAATTACATTCAGGGAACAGAGACAGATGAGGATGATGATCCTGTGATTGAATCCAATCATTTCTTCACTGCATATGGCGCTCCCATCTTTCTCACAGAAGATGAAGAATACATAGTGACTGCAGACATTCAAAAGGACGAAAATTTTATTTTCGCCAACGATGTAATGTTAGAAGAAGAGTCCAATGACTTCCAAAGAGGATACATGAATGCTTTATTAGCCCAAAAAAATCAGTATTCTTTGAGTAACATAGATGTCTCGATCAATCCCATTCAGAATAGAAAACAGCTCTAATCAAAAAATGATTCTTCAAATACTCAGAAGAAAGGGAAAGAGTTGGCCGATCCTTCCTCCAGCAAAAAACCTTCAGCGATTAATACTGCAAATGAAAAGAACCAGCATAGCACAGCAAAGGAGCCAGTAGAGAAGAAATATCCTCCCATTAAAGAGGTAGAAAAAGTCCCTTCTTTTAATTTGGAGAATGAAATTTCTAAGCTGAAAGTGTCCATGCCCTTAACTGAGTTGGTAAGAAATAGCACTTACAAACATCAGGTGTCTAGAATTTTGCAAATAGACTCTATATCAAATATGGTAAATGTAGAAGATGATTATCCTAAACTCATTTTTGGTCCAGCCACAGAAGATCAATCTGAAGAAAGTGAAGTCCCTCCCTTTTACCTGAGTCTTAGATTACATGAATTCATTTTACACAATGCTATGTTGGACTCCGGAGCCTCGCATAATTTTATGGCCTAAGCCATCATGTAGAAGTTAGGACTTGATATTACTCGCAAATACCATGATTTGTATTATTTTGACTCTGGTAGGGTCCATTGTATTGGTCTTATCAAGGATTTGGTAGTATCTCTAGATCAAATCCCAGCCAAGAATGTTTTGATGGATGTAGTTGTTGCCGATGTTCCACCACGGTTTGGAATGCTTCTATCCAGGTCTTGCGGTGCAAAACTTAAATGAACCATGCAACTTGACTTCTCTTATGCCACCATTCCCGTGTTTGGTCAGTTGACAAAACTATATAGGGAGAAGAAAATGAATTACATGATCACTAGCAAAGAGAAGCCAGTTAATCATCCCATTAATGTAGTCCACACAGATTTAGAGTCCTTTGTCTTATATTCAGATGGTGGTTTGAATGATGAAATGTTCAGTTGGTACAAGTAGATGAGATACCTGAGATTTTAGAAAATTTTAGGGCAGTCCTCAAACAGGAAAAAGATAAAGCAGCAAGCACTTCTGAGCTTCCTACATGCCAGCAGCCAAAAGACAGTGAACAGCAGAAAGATGCAGAAATTAGTCAAGATAAAGTAGAGAAAGAAGCAAAATTTCAGCATCTACAAGAAGAAGAAGAAGGCCTATGGAGCATGGATTTCGATGGAGCTATGGGTAAGGACGGTTTAGGTATAGGAATATGGATTTGGAGCCCTATTTTCCAGCCTGAAAAAGCCCCCAGTAATGTTAGAGTATGTGCTTGTAAGTTGGATTTTGACTACTCTAACAATGAAGTGGAGTATGAAGCTTTGATTGCAGGTTTGAAAATTTCGAAGAAGCTAAATGCAAAGAGGATTTCTGTCTATCAAGATTCAGAGCCGATAATCAAACAGGTCAAAGGAGAGTACCAAGTAAAACATCCACAATTGAGGGCTTACAGAAATGCACTCCTAGACATCTTGAGGACATTTTCAGAGTACACCTTGACAGCAGTACCCAGGATGCAGAATCTAATTGTTGATTCTCTTGCCACTACAACAAGAAACTTGAAGATTCCGAGGAGATCCAACAACAAGTTTGAGATTTATGTCAAACATAGGCTTGTTGTTCCAGAAAATCTAATGTACTGGCAAGTGTTTTGGGATGAGAATGAAGTCAATGCCTTTTTGCAGAGTGATGGAAAATTCAAAGATACTCCCATAGAAGGTGATTATGAGGTTGATGATCAAGAGATCGAAGTAAATCGGATGGACATATTGCAGCTGAAAGATAATGTAATTCCTAGAGGTCTCATACCTTTAGAGGAGATTTTTGATCAGGACGATGTTGCAAAGAAACCAAGTTTGGTGCCTACTGAGAAAGGAGTTGAAGATGTGAATCTTGGGACAGTAGACAAGCCCAAGCTTGTGAAGTTATCAAAAGCATTATCCCCTGTGGTAAAGGAACAGTATGTTAAATTTCTTTCTAAATTTTCTGATGTGTTTGTATTGGATTATTTAGATTTGAAGGTGTATGACAAAAACATAATCCAGCATACTATTCCTATCAAGGCAGATCAAAAGCCATTTAGACAGAAGTTGAGAAGAATCAACCCAAAGCTGCTGCCATCCATTGAAAATGAGGTAAATAGATTGTATAAAGTTGGTATCATTGTTCTAATTAGATTTTCTGACTAGATTTCAAATTTGGTCTTGGTACGTAAGAAGACAGGAGAGATAAGATTGTGCATAGATTTTCAAAATCTGAATAAAGCATTCTTAAAGGATAATTATCCACTTCCGAAGATGGACCATATTCTGCAGAGAGTAGTTGGAGCATCAAGGATGTCACTACTCGATGGCTACTCAGGCTATAATCAGATCTTGGTGCATGAGAAAGACCAAGACAAAACTGCCTTCACAACACCCTGGGGAACTTTCCAGTATGCCAAAATGCCATTTGGACTAAAGAACGCTGGAGCCACTTTCTAGCGAGCAATGGACATTCTTTTGCCAATGAAAAGTATGTTTTTCTTGTTGTTTATTTTTATTATCTGACAGTATTTTCTGGTTTTGATGATGAGCATTTGCACCATTTGAGAGTTGTGTTTCAGCAATGCAGAAAGTTTGGGATTTCTCTCAATCCAAAGAAAAGTCTATTTTCCATGGATGAAGGCAAGCTGCTGGGGCATATCATCTCTAAAGACGGGATCCGCATTGATCCATCTGGAGTAGAGGAAATTCAGCACATATATCTTCCACGAAACAAAAAGGAGATTCAAGCATTCAATGGTAAGATGAATTTCTTGCGTAGATTTATACCTAATTTGACTGAACATTTAAGAGAAATGACTAACATGTTGAAGAAGGATAGCACTGTCAAATGGATTGAGGAGGCTATCAAGTCATTTAATCTGGTAAAGTTTTCTCTGTCCAATGCCCCAGTTTTTATTAGTCCTGATTACACTCAAGATTTTATTATTTTTTCATTTTCATCGGAGCATACTATGGTTGCGGTTTTTATGTAGAAGAGATATCAGATTGAAAATCCAATTGCCTTTTTCAGTAGGACTATTAGAGATGTTTCCTTATGGTATAATATCATTGAGAAACAAGCATTGGCTTTTATAAAGGCATTGAAGGATTTTAGAGTATACATCCTGCATTCACATACAATAGCATATGTTCCTAATGCAGCAGCAAAGGATGTCCTGATGCAAACTGATCCATAAGGTCGAAGCGGTAAGTGGATAGCATCTATGTTGGAGTATGATTTGGAGATCAAGCCCACAAATTTGATCAAAGGATAAGGCTTGGAAAAGCTAATGGCCCAATCAAATCTACATGCCCTGGATATAAACCTCATAACAGCAATGTCAGAAAATGAGGATGAAGGTTTGCTTGTTCCAGTTTCAAACATTTTTCTACAATCCCCATGGTATTCAAATAATTTTTATGTTCTTCAACATCTTTCACCACCTCCGGGGATGTCTAAGAGTAAAGGTAGATCACTGAAACTTAAATATGCTAAATATTTTATTTTAAATAGTGCTCTTTCTTGGAAAGATACAGGAGGTATTCTGCTCAATTGTTTGGTTGAAGAAGAGGTTCAGAAGGTAATGCATGACTTTCACAAAGGTGATTGTGGTGGTCATTTTTTTTGGAAAACTACAGCCAATAAAGTGTTCAGAGCAGGATATTATTGGCCCACTTTATTTTCAGATTTGTACAAAACAGTGATGATTTTTCATGAATGTCAAATTTTCCAAGGGAAAAGGAAACTGCTTCCTCTTCCTTTGAAACCAGTTGCAGTAAATGCTCCCTTTCAGCAATGGGGATTTGATTTCATCGGTGAAATCCATCCCGCATCATCAGCACAGCATCGATGTATATTGACAGGTACAGATTACTTCACTAAATGGATCGAGGTCGTCCCAGCAAGGCAAGCTACAAATACGGTAATTATTCAATTCTTAGAATCAAATATCTTATCTCATTTTGGATGCCCTCACAAAATTATAACAGATAACGCAGCAGTGTTCAAGTCTAAGAATATGGTGGAGTTCTGCAAAAAATACAATATTGTCTTGGGCCATTCAACAGCGTACTACCCATAAGTCAACTGCCTGGTAGAATCATTGAACAAATCTCTGATAAATATAATCAAGAAAATGATGGAGGCAAACAAAAGAAACTGGCATCGAAATTTCATCAATGCATTGTGGGCAGACAGAGTTAGCAGCAAGAAATCCATAGGTATGTCACCTTTTGAATTGGTTTATGGTACTGATGTTTTCTTTCCTACATCACATATAGTTCCAGTCATGAGATTATTGCAAGAATTCGGTAGTGAAGATGATGACAATCAGCGAAGAATCAATCAGATGATCCACCTTCAGCAAACAAGAGAGGAAGTGTCACGAAACGCTATTCAGTTGCAGGAGAAGATAAAGAATATCTATGACCGTAAGACCAAAGTAGAGAAGTTTCAGTTATATGATGTGGTGTTGAGATGGGATGCAAGAAACAAGGACAAAGGGAAGCATGGTAAGTTTGACAACCTGTGGAAAGGACCATACAAGATTTCAGCATACAGGGGACAAAATGCTTTCTTGCTTTCAGAAATAGATGGCCAAAATTGCCCTGGAGGAGCAGTGAATGGTAGGCTTTTGAAGCACTACCATTGTTGAAGATAATGGATCAAAAACTATGTCACCATCATTGTATATACCATGTTATTTTTGGTCAGAGTGCAAGTACACAGTCATTGAAGTTTGGGGCCCGAGGTGAAGGCTATAAAACTTGAATGATATGTGTATGGTTTGGTCTTATTTCACTTTTCAGTTTTAGTCTTGAGTCAGATTCAGTCTGCATAGTGTCATTTTTCAGTATTTTTTTGACTCCATGCCCAATGGATAAGGCTACTTGGTCTACGGTGTTCTTGGAACCTCTAAGGAGCTACCATCCCCATTGGAGCCAATGTTAGTGTCAGTCTAGTCATACTGCCATCAGTGATCAAAATTTCTATTTTTCATTTGCATATTAGGAGTCCCATACTATAAATTTTCATCATTCCACTAGGTCATGGATTTATTGATGGTAGTGGTTTTTCATCAGTTTTTCCTCATGTGAAACTTGTTGATTCTCTTCTCTATGGTCTTTAGTCATGAGTTACTTTCACTCTGTGAGTCATGTTAGTAGGTCATAGGGTTGTTCTCATTAGGTTCTAGGGTCTCATCATGGTCAAATTAATTAGTCAAGTGTCAATAAATATCAGCAAGGTCATGAGGAGGTCAATAAACTCAAAGTCACAGCACCTGAGAAGATCAAAGAAATGTTTTATTCAACTTGATGTAATTTTCGCCTCAAAACCATGTTTTGAGGTGAAAAAATGGTACTTTTACTTTATTTTCATCTCTTATGTAATTTTATGTCATCATATGTAATAATTCACACTTCAGAAGCTGCTATCTCCACAAAGTCAACACCCTTCCCTTCAAAGAAATTTTCCACAGCATTTTCAGTGTCAAATCATGTTCTAAGTATGTCCATCACAAAGAGCCAGGAAAGAGCTTTCCAACAATATATTATACTCTCAAAACTGACTCCCGGATTGAAATCTATGCCTAAATCAAAGAAAGGTCCTCCATACCCTAAACCAACCCCTCTTCCCACCTTTCCCTTAAAGTTTATTTTATTAAATTTTAATGTTTTCTTTTATAAAACCCCCCTTTTTTCCTATCTGATTGCACAAATCGCATTGTTAAAGTCTTTTAAACCCATAAAATCCGATGCGATTAAATAAACCACTTCCCCACATTTCCCCTTAAACTTTATTATAAAGTTTTAAAGTTTTCTTATTATAAAATCCCTCCTTTGATCGCAATCGCACCATACTTATTGTGCGCTCCAATTGACCCTTCTGTTCACAGAAACTCTGATGTGATTGCATACCCCCGATTGACCCAGCCCGATCGTATCCTAACTGTCAATCTGCTCAGCGATCCAACGGCCCATATGCGATCGCAATCGCCTAATCGCATTCCACCTTTGCAGTCTCCCGCGCCCTTAACTTCTCCGATGCGATTGAACTCCTAACACACTATTGTGATTACCTCTCCGCCATCGATCAGCCCCTCCAATCAGACGGCTCATACACCGTCGCGCCATCGCAATCGGCGTGTTCCCATAACACCTCGCTCCGCTCCCCTTCCCCACCGAAATTTCCAATTGCGATTGACCTTCGGGTCCCACCTTAATCCTTTTCCGCCCATTCATAATAAACGGGCCTTTTCCCTTTGTAAAACTCAAATTTAATTTTATTTCATTTTACAAAGAACTTCCCCCTCATCGCTTATTCCCAATCGCATCGGTAAAATTCTATTGTGTAATACACCCTCCAATCAGACGGCTCATACACCATCGCGCCATCGCAATCGGCGTATTCCCATAACACCTCGCTCCGCTCCCCTTCCCCACCGAAATTTCCGATTGCGATTGACCTTCGGGTCCCACCTTAATCCTTTTCCGCCCATTCATAATAAACGGGCCTTTTCCCTTTGTAAAACTCAAATTTCATTTTATTTCATTTTACAAAGGACATCCCCCTCATCGCTTATTCCCAATCGCATCGGTAAAATTCTATTGTGTAATACACCCTCCCAAAGCTCTGATTGCGATTGCGATTGATCCATGGGTCCCGCCTTAAACCCCTCCGCTCTTTTCAACGTAAAATCATTTTCTCCTTTGCAAAGCACCGAAACATTTGGCATTATTTGTTTTCTACCCCATTATCCCTTTGGCCTACTCTTTTACCCTTATTACATTATTCCAATCGCATCGGAGTTTTGCCTCATTCTAATACATCTACTCCCTTTTCCGCTCCGACCCCAATTGGGATTACACTATCGCATCGTATATTTTCAAATCGCAAGTTTTCCATTGTGTGTTACAACTCCTCTGATCTTCCGATTGCGATTTCGATTTGGGCCCACCTCCTTTCCCTTCGCTCTTTCTCATTAGAAATGGGTTTTTCGCTTCACTAAAAGGAATAATTTCATTTTAATTCATTTCAAAGGCATTTTCTTCAAAAGTGGATTTTTCTTCAAGAGAGTAATAATAGAAAGAAATAGTTAAAGGGTCGAGAGCTAATTATGAGAGAGAGACTTCTACAGCAGCAGTAAAATAGGGATCTATTTTTCAGATTGCCTATTTTTCTTTCATCCAGTGTAACAAAGAAATTTTCAGATGGCCCAAAATGTATTGTTGTTCCTTATTTTCAGGGGCAGAGTGTTGGTTCTCTTTTCTATGATCTGACTTCAATTCTTGAGCTGGAAAACAGCTCCTCTTTTTGTGGATCTACTTCCCTCACATTTCTGGTCTATTTAATGTAATTTTTTCACTCATTTGTAAGCAGTCTGTAAGTCGTAAGTAAGGGAATAGTGTGGAAATCAAGGAGGATGTTCTGCGCTCCCATTGTAACAGTTTGGACATGGAATTAATAAGATATGCAGATCTGATTTGTGGGATCCATGTGGTATGAATTTTGGCATTTGTTCTCTCCTTTGTGTTCATATGTAAATTGTTATGTGTACCATTCATTCATAAACATTTCTGGTTGAATGCTTTCAAGATAGATAGGTAGAATCCATTTTTAATGCTCTGCCTTGGGAAATCATTCAATATTCTGTGTTTTATTCTGTTTGAAAAGGATCCATATCCTATGCCCTTTTCAACTCCTCACCAGTCTTTCCATTCCATTATTATTTAAACTTAATTGCTAAATTTTCCTGCCTATCTTGCTTCATGAAATAACCTGTATCTTTGATTTAATTCCCCGATTCAAACTGTCCCATTTGTTCCATACAACCCTGAAATTCATTCATTAAAACATTTCCCATTATTATACCTAGCCTAAAATCATTTCATAATTGTACTTTTTTTAATATATTTTCATGGAGAGAGCCCTCTCCTGACCTTTTTCAGCCTGAGGTTCAAATTAGGTGATAACACAACCCTGATCATTTTCACTTCTTCATATTTATAGATCATTTACAACATAGGATAACCTTATCCTGAGCTAGATACATCGAATTCCTACTTTTTGACACCGTGCCTAACCATGTGACATGGTATTTATTACAAAATGATAGCTGCAAACCTAATGAACAATCCTATTACAAATAGGACTCAAAATCCTTAACTATACTCATAAAAACCTTATCTAAAATAGATTACATCATTTTCCAACTATATTCCCATAAGATAGAATTCAGATGATAAGCTCCAACACTTTATGACCTTAATGTTGATCTCCTGCAAAATAGGAAACTGTCCCCTGTTTTCTAGGCTTAGGATTCTTTGTGTTCTTGAGACACTCTGACCACTATGAACCCATGACTTCGAGGTTATTTTCTATCAGGAACTGAAATAATATATGCCCAAAATCATCCTTAAGTTCCAGCTATACAAAATCACCATCAAATTGTCCAAAATAGCAGAAACAGACATGCGCTACGAAAACAGCACAGTTTCGTAGCGCTTTTCGTAGCGCAGTATTTTAACCTATTTTCCTTCAAAATTTTATTTTATTTCCTCTAGGGTTATCTTCATATTCACTTAACACAAATTCCCTAGCAATTTCAGGTCATAATACAGACATTTTCCCTCCAAAATTTTATGAGAAAGGGTGAAAAAAGCTGTTACAGCAGTTTCGTAGCGCTTTTCACCCTTTTTGCACTATTTGTGCTACAAAACTGTTGAGTGAGCAGTTTTTTCCGGATTTCCTTAAATTTCAAACCAAAAATGTGCCAATACTTCAGAAAACCTCTGGTTTCATCAAAAAAAATAGCCATATAAACTAAAAACATAATTTTCATGATGTTTTTTCTTCATTTTCCATTTTATTTAGTTTTTGAATTTTTAATAATTTGTCATTTTGCACCTTTTCTTTTCAGCTCATCCTGAGTCAGTTTCAACTACATCTCCTAAGCCTCCACTTGGTCTCTTAGTGTTTTATTACTGGCTCTCAAGTGAGTATTGATCACTCTGACAGATTTTGATTCCTTGATGGCTGGAACTGTGCATGTAAAAAATTGTTCTGCACTGCTTGGAATCTCAGACCTAGAAACAATTTGACCTTCCCAAAGTGCCTTAATTATTTTGAACTCTGTTTTTTCAATACTATGCTTTCTGGACCTCTTTTTCATCATTTCAATCTCTTGGTTTTTTAGCTTCAATCTCTCCTCAAGATGTTTACACTCTGTCATGTGTTCTTTTCCCTTCATTGTCTTGTTGGCTACATGCTCCACTATTGGTGATGAGAGATCAACCACCTCTTCAGGGACTCTGGTTGTTTCAACAGTTTCTTGGACCTCATTTTTGCCTTCCTTGAGCTTCTTAGCATGCCTAGTTAAAGGCTTCCTTGCTTGAAAGATAAAGGTTGCATTTTCACCCTCAAATTCAAGTTTCTTAACTGACTTAGCCTTTTTATGTTTGTGTTCATCTACTCCAATGAAATCAGCTTGCACGATGGGTGTCTCTTCTATATCAATTTCATGAAGAATTTCATCTAAGTTTCCTTTAATTACTGGGATGTCCTATGTACCTGAAACAACTTTTTTTCCCTTTGATGCCACTACTTGGCTTCTTGTCATTCTCTTGATTTCCTGCTTGCTAGCAACTTGTTTATGTTTTTCCTCTTTGACCCTTTTTTACCTCTATTTTGCAGGTGGAGTTGTTGCAATAAGAAGTTGTGTTTTCTCTGTCCTTTCCTCAACTTTTTTCCTTGGTTTCAACTTTACAAACCTCTTTGACTTTACAACCACAGGCTGACTAGACTCTGCTACTGGTATTGAAGGAGTTCCTTTAGGTTTAGGGTTTCTAGCTGGGGTTAGGTTCTCCAGTTCAAAACCATTCATAAACAAAAAAGAAGACCAATCCCTTCTTATTTTCTAAAGCTCATTCAACACCAATAAATTTATCAAACCATGGTGAAACAAATATGTTTCACAACCATCATACTTGGCTTGTACTTTGTCAGAAATTTTCGCAAGGCTCCTATGCAAGTAGAAGGAAAAATCTAGTGATATCATACCTATGAAATGCAGAAGTAGCTTGAAATGATAAGTATAAAATTTATGGTACCTGCCTTCACATGTAAAGTATCTTTTAATTTTGAACAGCAGCTTGGCATAGGTGTCTTTCATACAACTTCTAGGTATTGCATTATTTAGGTCCATATCTGCATACTCAGGTTTCATGAATTCCTTGCATGGTTCCATGTCAAACTTAAAACCTTTAAACCAAGTCTCTTGCCCCCTTGGTATTTCTGTCACAGAAGCAATGATCTCAGGAGTAATTGGCACATTTAACATCCCAATATTAGTAGTTGTTCCACTGAAGTGTAAGGAAAATTCTTTAGACACTTGAGTGTCACAACCTTGCAGCTTTTCAAAACACAGGAGACAACTTGCTTTGCTAAAAGCCTCCATCACTATTTTATCTTCAATTATAGCCTTCATATTTTCAGGCTCATATCTTAAGCAATGTCCCCCTCTGTGGACTTTCTTCTCCTCTTCCATGCTTCTTTAGAAAAACCTGTCAGCTTCTCTTGAATATGTAAAACAGCCTCGCTTGATTATGGAATAGCCTCGCTCAATTATGGAACAGCCTTGCTTGAGAATATGGAAGATAGCCTTTGTATAGAACACCCACAAGCTTAGCTTGATAGCTTCAGAGCTTAAACACTTGTATGGAATCAAATGAAAACAAGAATGACCAAATTAGACAAGAATTTGAATTTAAGGTGTCATCTCATAACTGAATGATGCTTCACTGATGCCCTATCATGATAATGATGACTGTGAGAAAGGTAAGTACATTGAACCTAATCTCTAACTGACTCGCCATACCCCTATCCTATCATTCCGCAACGAATTCTGACAGATTTTGGCTTAATTTGCAAGACGATTAAGAAACCGCGCTTTTTTAGCGCCCACAGTGTATTTTTCGCAGTTTGCGCTACGAAAGTATCAGCACTTTCGTGGTGCAAATCCTCTTTTTTGAATAAGCGGCACTACAAAATGGAGGATCCTTGGCTAATTATAGAAATTTAACCTGAAACCTTATGAAATGATCACTAAATGGAAAATGTGAGTAGTTGATCATGGAATGGACCTGTAAAGACTTTATTTGAATTCAATGATGACCTTTAAACTTATAAAAAAATTTAACCTACTCTTAACCAAAACCTAAAATGACTTTCAAACCCATTTTAAGACCATGATAAAAAACAAATTTGACACAATGATGTTTTGAAAATTTTTGGGTGATAACATGATGGACGACGGATGATATCCATAAAGTGCCATAAATGTGGTCATTTTTGTTGCAATGTGGAAGGAAGTGTTATACCACCATTCAGCCAGAGGTAACCAATTGACGCATTATGTTTTTTTTATCATATACAAAGAAATATATATATCCTTCCAAACATTTGTTCACTATCTCATTTTTCCCATCGGATTGAGGATGATAAGATGAGCTATGAGCTAGTTGAGTACACAGACAAGAAAATAATTCCGTCCCAAAATTTCTTGTAAAAATTGGATCTCTATCACTTACAATAATATTTGGGTTTCCATGTAGCTTTTGAATTGTTTCCATAAATGAAGTAGAAACTTTACTTGCTTTAAATGGATGAGATAATGCACAAAATTGTGCATACTTGGTAAGCCTATCAAGTACCACCATGATGACACTCTTTCCTTCAAAATTAGGTAACCTTGTGATAAAATCCATTGAAACCTCCTCCCAACGTTGATTTCAAATGGATAAAGGTTGTGGCAGACCCATGGTATTAATTGTCTACACTTTATTTGTTGGCAAACCAAACATTCCGCCACAAAATTTTGAATATCAGATATAGGGCCATCCTAAAAGAATTTTTTCTTCACCCTATGGTAAGTTTTTAAAAATTTTGAATGTCGTCCTAAGGGAGAGGTGTGCAATTCTAAAATAATCTTTTGTTTTAGTTGGTACTGCTTGCAAAGATATAAGTGATCTTTGTACCATAAGGAATCATTTTTCCAACTAAATGTATCAGATGTACTGGGATATTGCTGCAACTTTTGAATGAATGTCCATACTTACTCGTCATTCTTCCATTCCTCCCTTGCTTTAGTTATAAAATCTGGTTGGTTAATAGAAATGGCACAAAGAAATGCTTCCACATCCTCATCCTTTCTTGAGAGTGCATCTGCAACAACATTTAGCTTCCCTTTTTTGTAGATGATTTCAAAGTCATAACCCAACATCTTTGTGACCCATTTTTTCTACTCTTATGAAGATATTATTTGTTCCAAAAATTATTTAAGACTATCATGATCAGTTTTTATCTTGAAGTGTCTTCTCATTAGGTAAGGTCGTCATTTCTTTAGTGCATATGGTATTGCCAAAACTTCCTTCTCATAAATATCTTTTTGTAAATACTTTCCTTTGATTGGACGACTTTCAAAAGAAATGGGTCTTCCTTCTTACATTAAAACAACACCAATTCCATTTCCTGAGGCATCGCATTCCACAATAAAGGTTTTTGTGAAGTCTGGTGTAGCTAAGACCAATGCTTGGCAGATTTCCTCTTTAAGATGTTCAAAGGCCTTAGTTGCTTCAGGAGTCCCTAAAAATGCACCTTTCTTCAATATTGTTGTTAGAGGTGTTGTTATTTTCCCATAATTATTAACAAACTTTCGATAATACCCTGTTAACCCGAGAAATCCTCGCAACTGCTTTATGGTTGTGGGGAATTTCCATTCCTTAATGGCTTTAATTTTGTTAGGGTCTACCTTAACACCCTCTTGATATACAATATGACCCATATATTCCACCTCTTGTACTCCAAAGAAAAATTTGGAGGTTTTTTCATATAATTGTTTCTCCTTCAATAGTTTGAACACCCTGTCAACATGTTGAACATGATCCTTCCAAGACCTGTTGTAGATTAGTATATCATCAAAAAATACTAACACAAATTTTCTAAGGAAGGGTTTGAAAATGGAATTCATAAACCCTTGAAATGTAGAAGGTGCATTGGTAAGGCCAAAAGGCATGACCAAAAAATTCATAATGACCCTCATGAGTTCGAAATGATTTTTTTGGAATGTCTTCAGTCTTCATTCTAATTTGATGATATCCTAAACAGAGATCCAACTCAGTGAAATAAATTTCTCCATGTAATTCATCCAATAATTCATCAATCACATGAATGGGAAATTTATCTTTTATAGTGAGCTTATTTAGCTCCCTATAATTCGGAAACGTGCGCTATGATCCATCCTTCTTGTCCACCAATACTACTAGAGCAGAGAAAGAACTTTGACAAGGTTGAATTATACCAACCTCTGGCATTTTTGCAATTATACATTTAATTTCACTCTTTTGGAAATAAGGATATCAGTAAGGCCTAATGTTTGGAGGAATAATTCATGGAATCAAATGAATAGCATGATCATGATCACGAATAGGTGGGAGTACTTTAGTAGTTTCAAACACCTTGGAATGATTTTCCAAGACTTTTTGGAGATCTGGAGAAATAGATTATTTTGATGTTGGAACTTCTAGTGAGCATAATTGTGCAATGACGGCTCGTTGTTCTTTCCTCAGAAGCTTTGTCATCACATTAGAGCTTATTATATTTCTTGGCTTTCCCGCAATACCCCATAATTCACCTTCCTTTCCTTCCGAAAAAAATTTCAAGAAAAGTTCTTGAAAACTAAAAGCTACCATCCCCAAAGATTGTAACCAGTGTACTCCTAGTACAACATCAGCACCACCCATTGGAATGTAAAGCATTGGAATATTCAATACATATTCCCCCATGGTTAGGTTGATATTATGGCACTTTCCAGAGCAATTTATAGTTCCTCCATTTGCCACCATCACTTGAAACTATGGTGTTGGGTATAGGAATAAATTCAATTCCTTGGCTACCTTTCAATGAATAAAATTATGGGTACTACCTGAATCAATAATAACTATTAAATTTTTATTCTTGATATGTCCTTATCCCTTGAGAGTTTGAGGAGTGGTAATTCCTTCCAATGCATTACAGGATATGGTCGGATTCATTTATTCTTCCTCTAGGGTTGGTTCCTAGTGTATATCCTCTTCTTTTGAAGTTTCTTGTTCCTTTTATTCCTCCTCTTCACAAAATATGTAAAATAATTTCCTCTGAGCACTTAGTAACACTTCCAAATTTATAGTTGTGAGTGGTATGCTTCCTTATCGCCATAATTTTTCTTTCAATTTTTCTTGCCAACGTGAATGCCTTCTCCAATGTATCAGGTTCCCAAAGGTGAACCTCATGTTGGATTTTATCCTTTAGAATCCCTATGAAGACATCAATCCTATGTTCCTCTGGAATATTATTTACACTTATATTCAATTTTTGGAAGTCCTCAATGTACTCCATCATTGAACCCTTTTGTTTGAGATTTATCAATTGGCTAAAGAAGGTGTTGCTCTTTGTATCCTCATAATGTGTTATCATTTCCTCCATAAAAATTAACCAAGTGACTAGTGGTTTACAAGAACAAATCCATTGATACCATACAAAATATTTTTTTCTAATTATAAAGTTGCAATGTGTACCTTTTGTGTTTTCTGTGTATTATGGAGCTCAAAGTATTGCTCCATTCGTAGTATCCAAGTTATCGGATCCTTGCCATCAAAATTCCTCATATCTATCTTTGGAATATAGTGGGTATTAAATCCAACATTAGAGTCTATGAAATCATGATTAACATTTATTTTTTTCTCATCGTGAGTTTCCTCTACTAAGTTTTTGCCATTAGGAATCTTTTCCTGTAGGAACTTTTCCAAACCTTCCTTCAAACCTTCCATGTCTTTCTTCAAATATTCTATACCATCCATCTTAGCTTCCATGCCATCAATATTAGCTTCCATTTCATTCTTCAAACCATCCATATTAGCTTGCATGCCTTTATTCAAACCATCCATATTAGCTTCCACGCCTTTCTTCAAAACTTCCATTTCATTTTTTGTTACTCTTTGCAAGAGTGAAATTTGTTGCACTTGCTCTTGTAATTTTGATATATCATGTTGCACTTCTTCCTCTTCATGAGTCATAGTAGAGCCTTCTGAGGGATTAATGGGGGTTGAATTATTTTTAGGGGGAATTTTAGAACCCAATACTGATATCTATGCTTCAATAAGTCGTTGGAATCACTTCAAACTGATTTTTCAAACAAGACTTATGCAATTTTTTTTTAAAATACATACCTTTTTCTTTCTTTTGATGAGCTTGATATTGAATATGATGTATCTCTATAATTTCGTATCCCCAAGATTTTATCTTTGGTCCTTTAGCAGCCCTCTAAATCTTCTTTCTAATGCCACAGGTCTAACCTGATTTGGATTCTTCAATGCCAAGTTATGCCCAATCTCCCACAATTACCTAATTATGGATTAGTTCAATAGAGCGAACTTGTACGACGTGCCACATGTCATTTTTTTCTCCGTCGGCTCTGAAATCGATACACAGGAAACTACAGTCTGTGTACTTTCGGCCACTTATTACAAAATTCCAATCCGATGCTTAGAGAGATATTTATGAATATTTTTCCAAATTCACCTCTTTGAGATGCAATTCGGGAGCATGAAAAAACCCTGACTTCCACAAATCATATCTTCGAAACAATTGCGAAAAAATATCTGAATTTTGTTGAGATTGAAATAAGATGATGAGCTTAGTGGAAAGAAGTCGCCTTCACTAAGTGGGCCCGCGGGCTATTTTTGACGCAAAGTCTATTTTTAGACTATGTCTATTTTTAGACATATGGATCATGTTCTCTGATTTGCAGGATGCTATTTGTGGATGGTTGGTCAAGTCAGAAAAAATAGATGGACTTCTATTTTTAGACATATTGGGCGGAATCTATTTTTAGTTTGTCAGTCTAAAAATAGATATGTCGAATATTATTAGCTATTAATAATATTTGGACTATAAACATTATCTTTTTCTCTTGGATCACTTCAGTTAAGTGCACAGATGTGGCACAGGAGCTGACAGAAGGAATTACGCTATTCTTGAGGGTTAATTGGAGCTATTGCATGGATACTTCAGTTAGAACTCATGTAACAGAGTTTGGTGGAGTTGATTGAGGAGTTAATGGAGTTGTGTTCAATTTAACTAATCTAAACATAGTTGAGCTAGTTGTATTTAGTCTAACTGATTAATACACTAGTGAAGAGTGGTGTGAATTAATTATTAATTAATTCACTAATTATAAACTCATTAATCAACTAAATAATACATCAGTTAACTTCAGTGCATGGACAGTTTCAGTGGAGACCAGTGAAGAGATAGATGAAAGAGCAGGTTTACTATCAGTTGTGACTATATTGTTGCATATTTGCAACAACCAGTGATTGGAGAAGCCAATGAGGATTTCGCAGTACAAGCCAGGTGGTTCGAAGTTATTTATGAGCCATTCTTCAGCATTGATTACGCAATAGAGGTTGGCTATCAGGTGGCAGAGATTGGAGCATGTGTTTTTCTAGATCTAGCTTGATTAGTGTGTAGCAATTGGAGGTTGTGCTGAGAGCTTGTGAAGAGCTTTGTACAATGATTGTTACATGATCTCTATGACATATAATATACAGATAGTTGGGGGTTTTCAGCTTTAAGCTTTCCCATGAAATACTGTGTTCATATGTGTGATTGTTTATGGTTTTAATGTGCTCATGCGATTGTTTTTATTTCCGCAATTAATGATCAATGGTAGAAGAGATTCTGTATTGTGCATGAAGTTAAAATAGTGTGTGATCAGGAGAATCTCGGTGCATAACATATCAGTTATTCAAATTTCTACAAAATTTTTACACTAATTTTCTCAGGATTTCTTCACAAATGGGTTTTTTTGGCTTCTGAACCTTTGTAGAAAAAAATTTATAG
Source organism: Pinus albicaulis (assembly GCA_034641835.2). Classification (NCBI taxonomy): domain Eukaryota; kingdom Viridiplantae; phylum Streptophyta; class Pinopsida; order Pinales; family Pinaceae; genus Pinus; species Pinus albicaulis. Next base: position 816,257,926 of record CM076583.1, on the reverse strand, counting down.
CAAAAATTCCACAATGACCTGTTTGAAGCAGTGAAACCCTAGAATCCAAAGCTCTGATACCAAATGTTATGAAACCAACTCCCAAAATAGAAGAAAAGAGAGATCAACGCATTAGAAATCAGTCACTTCGACAGGGAAACCTTCTTTACATTACATAAATGAACAATTCTTGGATGACACAAATGAAAAAACCTCCTTTCTATATATAGCAGTCCATGGGGTCACAATATAATCCTAGCTGACCTAAAAATAATAATGCAAGGGAATTATTACTCAAATGATTTGGAATGGCGGTAGACCTCAAACTGGGAGCCCTCTCAGCGTGTCAGTGTTAGGGTAACGGGAGGATGGCGACAAGGGTTTCAGATTATTCTACACTCATTGCCTCCTGGAGATTACAACACGCAATTTTAGCTTCATTTTGCGTAACCCTTCACCATTTGGTTTTTACTCCTCTTCTCTATGCAGATAACCATGGTCAAGGAACGGGAAATGGTGGACCTTGACCCAAAACCTGGCGACATCTTAATGGTTTGGGGGTTTGAGGTTTCAGAGAAAAACATCAAGCGGTATATTTGTCCTTCCAAGGTTGCAGGAGTAAACCCTCGAGGCTCGGGCGAGGTCTAGAGGAAGGAGAAGGTCCTTGGTTTGCAGGAAGACCAACTGTATAATAGTCTAAACCTAGGATTTTGGCTAGCAGAAAAAATTTAGAGCATGCAGCTGAACAAACCCCCTTTTTTTCGGATCTGGCAACAGAAGAGCCGATTTTACTGCAAGTAAGTTCTTTCTCCTCCTCTTGTTCAAAAATTTCTGATTTTTTAGGAGGCTTAGAGGATATAGTGGCAAGTTGTGGATTTCCTAGGAATTTTGGTTTGAAGTCTTGTTTGGGTGGGTAATTAAGAACCCAAGAGATGTTTAAGGGGCCAAAGGTGGAGTCGGTCGGTACTTTTTTCTCCCCGTCTCGGGTGCAGGATAGGGTTCAGAAGGTGAGTGTTCATCCTCAATTTGTGGAAGGGGAAACTAGGGTTTCTCGGCTGAGGCAGGATCAGAGCTACTGTCAAGGTTCAAGGTTTGTTGGGGACCCTAGAGATCTGATTTCTGGGGTGTCATTCCAGTCAGGCCTTGACATAGGAAAAAGGAATTATTTGGGCGCGAGCAGAGAAGAGAAACTATCATCCATTTTAAGGGGAAATGTTGTCTCGGGTGAAAAAACCTTGATTTTCTTTATCTCTCAAATTTTGGAGTCTAGTCGGCCTCAGTGGAATCAATGCTACTCTCGAAGCGTAGGGTAACGGTGCAAGAGAAGGAAATAGGGCTTCAGGAGGTCAGAGAAAGAATATTAAGCTAATAAAGAGGAAATAAACCCCTCAGAATCTGGTTCTTGGGATGGTTTTACATATTGAAGAAGTTATGGAAACTGTGGATACCATACTTGTCGGCAAAGTAAAGGGAAAGAAGTTCTCTGCTAACTATTGCTAACTATATCAAAGAATGGACATAAAATTCCTGGGAAGGTGGGCTAGAGAGACAAGTTGAAGTAAATTTACTAGGGCTTGGTTGGTTCATGATCAAACTCAACAAGAAGGTAGCACTGGAATGGGTTCTCAGCCAAAATTGGAGTTTGGGGAAGGGACCCATCCTGTTCAAAAAATGGAACCCCTTATTCGACGCACAGAGAGAAAATATAGACGAATCACTAGCTTGGGTTAAACTCCCTGGGATTTCATTCCCGTTTTTGACGTACTTTGTGTTTTGAGAATTTGGGAACTTTTTAGGGCAATTCCTAGAGGTTGACTCCTCCTTTCAGTAGTCCATGGATAAAATCTCGGCCCGGATTATTGTATCCCTAAACCTAAAATAAGGTTTGGCTAAAGAGATCAATCTAACATATAAGGACCTCTTGTTTACTCAGACGCTCGATTACGAGCATATGCCATTTAGATGCCACCGTTTTCACGTTTATGGACATATAGCCAAGGAATTTCCACTGGGTTACAAGCATAGAAGGAAACATAAAAAGGAGTCTGTAGTAGCAAAGGTAACCCCTGAGAACCAGATCTTTACTGAGGAGGGAGTGGTGGTTATGGAAGGGGTAGAAGGTGGAACAACGCAACAGACATAAGGGGGATCACAGGATATGCAGATAGATCCAGCCTCCTTATCATCATCTCCCAGGGTTGAAGGAGTTGATCCGCCTCTTGTCAAGAAACCCCGGCCCCTATTCCGGAGGGTACGACTCTAGTCTCTACCCCTGCTTTTCTTTCTGATTTAATTTCTTCATGTTGTGTGTTGGTTGAGCCTGGTCCTTCCAGGCCTAATATTGATCCTATTTTTCACTCTTAATTCGTGGTTGAAGTTTTTAGACAGTATCATTACTTATATTCCCGATCTTAATCTATTTTCCCCTGTCCCCTCTACCCCTTTGGATCCCCCCCCTGATCCCTCCATTTGTTTAATGCATTATAACCTCAAGCCTAGAGAGAATAAACCCCCTTCTTGGGGAGCAGTGGGAGGACTGGGACCCCTCCCCATTGCCATGGGTCCCCGAAAGGCCAGGATAAGGAATTAAAACCTCTCAAAAGCCCAGTTGAGAGCCAGGGTCGTCATTGCTGATGGAAAACAACATTCTCTTTTAGCGGTGCTTAGAGCAATGCAAACCCCCTCCCTTGGTCCCTAATTATTTTTATCTCCTTTAATTTCCATGGGCTTGCTATCAGCTCCAAAAATATATCGTTAAGGTAGTTAGTTAAATCATATTCTCCTGATTTTCTCATGCTCCAAGAAACACTGGGACCTGGTGATGACATAAAGAGAGCCCTCTGCAAACTTTTCCTAGGTTGTTCCTTCTTCACTCTGGATGCAAAAGGGAGATCTGTAGGTCTAGCGTTGGGCTGTAAATATGGGAGACTAAAATTATTGAACTCTTGGGATAGGGATCATGCTATCGGGCTGGAGGTTTACTCAATCAACCTCTGCCTGACCATCTCAATTCTAATTTTCTATGGACCCTGCACAGACAGAGTCTCCTTTCGGAACTCTCTTTTATCCAAATCTCTGATGAGGAGCACAAATCTGGTGGTCGAGGGGGGACCTCAATTTCTCCCTAGGGTTATCGGAAGCTTGGGGACCTAATTCCATGGCAAACCTACTAACTTATTTCTTTCTCCATAAGTTTTCCTCCTTGGGATTGGTGGATGTTGACCCCATCAAGCCCGAGCTAACTTGGAGGAAGAGGAGAGTGGGGGTGATAGGATCGCAAAGAGACTGGACCATTTCCTCCTTAAAGAGGATCTGGTGGGAAAAATATCGATCTTCAGGCACTGGATTTGGGAAGGGGGAAATTTGGACCATATGCCTATCCTTTTGGAGCTCACAGGATCAAACAAAAAGTTGGGTGCCCCTTTCAAATTTAATTCTTCCTAGCTGAAAGAAGAGTAATTTAATGAACTATTTCACTCCACTTGGAAGGCGAGCAAGGAAGGGTTGGAGGGGGATAAAGGTTCTTTGTTTATGAGGAAACTCAAATTTATGAAGAAGGCAACGGTGGAGTGGGCAAAGAAGAAAAAATAGGAAGAGGATGAATCCCTCTAATGGATAGGAATGGAATTAGATCAGTTGCAGTCACCCGATGATAACGGATATGAAACTCCTGAAAAAAGGGATAGAATCAAATCTGTGGAAGCCTCTTGTTGGAAAATCTTTAAGGACAGGGAAGAATAGTGGCGTTTAAATAGTAGAGCCATCTGGTTGTCAGCGGGGGACTAAAATACAAAATTCTTCCAAAATTATGCAAAAGGCAGGAAAAATATCAATACCATATGGGGGATGCAGATGGAGGATGGCAAAACCGCTAAATCTTTCAATGAACTTGCTAAGTTGGGGATCAGCCATTTCAAGTCCCTTTTCAAAGCCCCTCCTGCAGCATCAATTGTGGAAATGATCAGAGTGGCTCGTTTTTTTTCCCCACTACATGGAAGAGGATGAAAATGAGAATATCATGATGCCTATCACAAAAGGGGAGGTGGAAGGCATCCTCAAGGATATGCAGAAAGATAAAAGCTCGGGGACATATGGATGGACAGTGGAATTTTTCCAACATTTTTTCGAGTCACTAGGGGAGGAACTAACAGAGGTGGTCGAATAATCTTGGCTCAATGGTTAGATTCATCAGCCTTTCAATTCAACTATTTTAGCCCTCATCCTAAAGAAGGAGGATCCGAAATAATTTGATGATTTTCGTCCGATATCACTTTGTAATTGTATTTACAAAATTATAGCAAAATTGATAGTTGTTCGGATCAAACCCATACTTTCAAAGAACATATCTAAAGAGCAGTTTGAGTTCTTGGATGGAAGACAAATTCATGAAGCAGTCGGTGTATCACAGGAGATTCTTCATAGCCTTAAGATGAGTGGGAAGAAAGGTGTTATTGTTAAAAGTGACATTTCTAAGGCATACGACCGCATAAGCTGGCTCTATATTCAGTTGCCCTTAACCCACTTGGGATTCGGAATTTATTTCATCAATTGAGTGATGGCGTGCATCACCAATGTCAGCTTCGCAGTTTTGATCAATGGGGCAGCAACCTCATTCTTTCAGAGCCAGAGAGGTCTGCGTCAGGGTTTTCCTCTCTCACCCCTCCTTTTTCTATTGGCAGCGGAGGGTCTTAGCCAAATGATCTCGGAAGCTAGAAGGAGAGGGGATATCAAAGGGATCTAGGTCATTGTAAATCTAAGTATCACCCATCTTCTTTTTGTGGACGACATACTCCTATTTAGCTCGAGCTCCCAGACAGAAACAAGGCAGCTCAAAGAAATTTTAGGCCTTTTCCTTAAAGTTACATGGATATGCATCAATGTTAAAAAATACTTGGTAAGCTCATAAGGCCTTTCTGAGATGGAGGCAGGGAGGATGTTGAAATATCTCCCCTATGACGCAAAGGAATTATCATACAGCTTTAAATATTTGGTGTTATTCCTCAAGCCAGATACTTACCAAACTATAGATTAGCACTCTCTAGTGGATAAAATTGAAAATATAATTAAACATTGGAGTTTCAAGTGGTTGTCATGGGTAGGTCATTTAGTGTTGATCAAATCAGTCCTCTTAGCCATCCCTATTTATTGCATTGCATTAACTTGGGTGCCTAAAGGAATCCTATCAAAAATCAAGCACCTGTGCAGTAGATTCCTATGGGCAAGGTCAAAGGAGGAGTCAGTACTCCCTTGGGTTGCATGGGATAAAGTGGCTAGACCAAAGGAAAAGGGGGGTTGGGGCATCAAGGATCTCAATGCCTTTGCATATGCTCTGGCGGCCAAGTTGGGTTGGCGACTACTCACTAAGGAAAATCTTTGGACCATGGTCGTCAAGAGGAAGTATATTAATCCAACCTGACTAGAAGATTGGATTAGAACACCACATAAGAAACATCCGCAAGCATCAGTGGTATGGAAAGCCACGATTGAATCTATCTATATCATCGAAAAAGGATTGACGTGGATGGTGGGGAATGGAGAATCTGTAAGAATCGGCCAAGATCCTTAGGCGGGATGCAACAGGTCCTTTTCTCTATCCAGGGGCCTAATAGAGCATCTATCTGCAAAAGGGATCAACTTCCTCAGTCAGGAAGGTCTCGAGGGCCACTCTACAATTTGGGGATAGACCTTGAAATCAGGAGTGGATCTCAAAATTGACGAGAAGTGGATGGAGGAAGGAGGGGCTTCATCTCGGAACTCCAAATATAAAACGTCAAATTGAACAATCATCTTGACTCGCTGAGTTGGGTACACTCCCCCTTGGGGAAATACACTCCTAAATTCGGTTATAATTGGATGATGTCTCAAAAAGGCTGGAATGATCTGGACTGGTGGTTAAAAGCTCTGTGGAAACTTAAGGCACCAGCAAAATCCAGGCTTTTCTTTTGGTGCATCCTAAAAAATAAAGTCCCAACTTGGGATATCCTTCAGAAAAGGAGTAAGATCGGCCTTGGATGGTGCCCGCTATGCAAGAGAAATGAGGAAACCATTCTTCACCTATTTCTAAATTTTTCGTTCAATATTGAGATTTGGAAGGAAATGTTGCACCTGCTAAATAGTAAACTTATCTGGGAAGGTCCTTCCTTCTAGGATTCTTGGCACTCCTTGTGGAACAATGCTACGGACAACAAAATCAGAAATATTTTTTTGATTGTGTCATGGGGCACATGGATCACTCGGAATAGGGTTACTTTCAGGGACAAGTCCACTCCCCCTGAGATCATAATTGTTGAAGGGGTATCTATATTTGAGAACATCCCTCTATCCAACCCTTCCAGGACTACTAGAGAAGTAAGGATAGAATACATCATAGGATACATCCCCTGGGCATATTTCGATGGGGCTTCAGATCCCCAAAATCTTTGCGGAGCTAGAATCTCCATCCATCTCCCTTCTGGGAAGACTTTCTTGGCCTCATTTGGCCTAGGAATTGGACCCAATAACTTTGCATAACTCCTCTCCCTCAAACATCTCCTTTGTTGGCTTATTCATCTTGGACTAAGACATGCCAAAATTTTTAGCAACTCTCTGAATGTTATCCAATGGTTCAACGTAGAATTTAGATGTCAAAAATTTATGTTGCTGCCTCTTTTAGAAGAAGTTCTATCTTTAAAACGATATTTTATGATTTATCTGTATGTCATATATACAGGGAGCGAAATATGGAAGTGGAATCACTTTCTAAAGATGGCGTACAGTAAGCTCTAGGAGGTTGGACCATAAAAGAAACTGATCGAGACTTGATCTGCCTCTCGGATCAGCCGCCATATGCCCAATAAAGTCCACCTGAACTCTTTTTGCTAATGCAGGGAAATAGAAATGCCTATATTTTCTCTGGTACTCCAGTATTTGTTTTGTTTTTTTAGATATCAGACTTATCGGTTTCTTCAAATCTTTCAGTACTACTTTATTTAATATTGTTTAAACATATTTTTGGCCGGCTTGTTTTCCGTTTCAATGGAGGTCCAGAACGCTGGTGGCTAGTTCTATTTTTCTTTTATGCTTAATTACTTTTCCCCCAATATATATGAATTGGGAAAACTTTGAATACACATCTAAAACATCTCTTTGCTCTTGTTTAGGTTTTTTTCCTCGAAACAGAGGAGGCCCAGGACAAATGAAGATGCTTAGATTTATTTTTTGACGCTTTATGCATATGCACATTAGTGTTTTAGTGGGGTGGCCAGAAATTCGATATTTTTTCGCACCACCACATGACAACTCTATATTTATTTTATCCCTAGTACAATGGAGACAAGAATATATAGTTCTTGGAATTCCAATAGGCATATACTCTGTAACTTTTTATTCTCTCAATAGAAGTTTTGTTTTTTTCTTTGGAAAAAAATAATAATAATGTAAGCGCATAATAATAATAATATGAGGACTACAGGGGTACAACAGTAACAATAAGGGGGCTACACTAACAACAATAAGGGACTGCACTAGTAATATAGGGCCCTAACAACACTTCTCTACAATATTAGTGCTAACATAACTTAAATTAGAACCTAAGCCTATCAGAATTACCATATGGTTATTTATCATACTTTCCAACTTGATCATTGAGGTTTGGTGATCGACTTGTCGATTATCTAATGTGGCACAAATATTTGTCACACTTTGAGCCACATCCTTCACAATATCTTCTTCTTGTACATTTTATACTCTCTAAACACTTCGTTGTCACTAGGGACAATCCCTCTGCCTATGTTTATCTCCACAAGTCCAATAGTAAATTGGCCCTCCTCTGGACTTGTCATCTTCCTCTCCTGTAGGTCTTGTAAATCGGTCCTTCTAAGCAGTATAAAAATCCTTATGCTAAAACTCACCCTTGGCTATGGTGGAAAACTTCACACTTCCTCTTCATGGATGATGTCTTGCAAATTTTTTTCCTTTCCTTTTAAATATAATTTTGCCCCTCGTCTTCCAAACGGTCTTGAAATTAGACTTATGCTTGGATTTTTCGTAGTAGTACTTAAACTTCCTAATGCAATCTTCCAATGTTTTAGGCTCATTAAATTATGTTATGTCCCTGAATACCTATGGCAATGCACTGAGATAAATTTGAATATTTGTATTCTCATCCTTGAAATAATGCATTTACCTAAGCAACTCCAAGAATATGGTTGTATATTTATCAAGTGAGAACTTCCCAAATTTGTGCTCATATAACTCCTTGGTCTTATTGTCATATTACCTCTCAAATATGTATTTTTCCCTCAAATACCTCTCAAATCTCTCTTGGGAAATTCGTTATCTTGGATATCCTTCAAATTCCTCAAATATTCCCACCAGATATCCACCTTTCTCTTTAGACTAAAAATGGTTAGACTTTTCTTCATATCTTTAGATTAATTATGAACCCCGAAATATTTTTTCATTCCTAGTAGCCATGTCTCTGATTCCTTGGCCTTCTTCAGCTTTTCATCAAAGGTAGGAGGCTTTTCCTTCTTGAATTCTTTCTGCATGAAATATTTCTCATTCCTTTTCTACTAATAATAATTTTTAATGGTAGCACTAGAAAACTACTCATGATTGCATGTCCTCCTCTCTTTAGTACTTAGAGGATTTCCACCTCTCATTGTATCCTCGCTTACCTACCTATGTGTTTTCCTATACCTTCTACCTTATGCACGTCATTACTCAACTCCTATTCCTAGAGTCTTGATGAGACCAACCTAAACTTATAGTTGGAACCTATTTCATGCTACTTTTGTCTTTGTAGATTTAATAGGGTTTGCAGTATGACTTCATTTAATTCTACCTACTTTTCCTGGGCTTTGAAAATATTATCATTATCAACTTTGTATCTCCTTAACTCTTGGACTTCTAAGAGTATTCATCCATTCAGGGTATCCTTCCTCTTTCCTTTTCTCCATTTACTCCTCTTCATGTCCATGTCGAGATCTATCAATGTTATATTGCACCATTTTGTTGCTCATTCATTTTTCTTGTTGTTGTTTCCTTTCATGTCTTGTTATTTGTTGTCATAGATACGTAACTGTTAGACAATCCAAAACATAAATAAATATGCGTACCCATCATCTTGGCTCAACTACAATAAGCTTGTTGTTGTATAGCAATCTAAAACATCACACCTCAAGTTAGCATGCATGTTAGAAAATAATTCTTGCACCCAATATACAATCCACAAGAAAACACTACAAGAAACACATAACAAATAATCAATACAACTTTTCACTCTATAACATATTTCTAAGTGTAATACCCATGAAAAAGTTACTTTGTGACTTTTACATTTAATTGTTGCCATGAAAGTTAAAAGACAAATGACATGATATTCTGATGTAAATATTTATTTTTAAATAGTGAAAGCAGAAATTATTTTGATGTGTTAACACTCTTGATAATATATTAAAGGTTTTCATGTGATATTTAACTCCTAATTGTTAGGAAAATAGTTTGAAACCAGTTATGCTTAAGAAGGGGGCAGGAAGAAATGAAGAGAAAATCCTCCTTTTGCCACCATTTAGCAAAATTTGGCAGAGATAAACCACCATAATATTTCATGATTGGAGATAGATGTCATGAGGTGGAAATTGTATAAGAGAATTGTGGGAGATAAAGATAGTTGTTTTTTAGAACACAACCAGTGGGAGAGAAAGGTCAATTTTGAACCCATAGGATTATTAGGATGTTGCTAATGGTTTCAGGAGGTGAATTATGTTAAATATTTCCAAGTTTTTTTCTTAACAGAGAGGTGTGGATCTTGAGGGGGAACCAACTGTAAAAGCTAGTTCATGGTTGGGAGGAATGTGGAACTATTTATCATATTTCCAAGGAACCCTAGATAAGTATATAAATGTTATTAATATTTATGTTGATTGGTTTATTTATGGAAATGAAAAATATTGTTACTAGGAATCTTAGAGATTGATATTGAGTTAGTAATATGGTAAAATATTCATAATGGTTAAGTTTTAATAGATAAATATGTATGCATGTGATTGTGTTGGTGTGTATCTACCTCTAATTTAATGCAGGTAGCAGGAGACTATAGGTTCATGTTAATTCTAACCTTGTTGGAGAGGTTGGTAAGAGGTTAAAATAGAAGCACACCCTAGATTTCCTTTTAGGGTGAAAATTAAATGAAAGAAAGAATGTCACCTTAAGTAATGGTAATATCATGAAGTTTTTAGGATGATGGTTTATATACCTAACTCTATTTGTTTAATTCCTTCTGATAGCAGAACAAAGGGTTAATAATAATAGAAAAAAAAGAATCATATATGCGTAAGTGTGAGTATATATATATATATATATATATATATATATATATATATATATATATATATATATATATATATATATATATATATATATTGTAACGTACATCGAAAACACATAGACAACATGGAGAGTATGTGCATGTAAAATATCAAAAAAAAAAAAAAATCATAATTGCACAAATTTTTAAGAATGAAAATATGGTGCATATGTCTACATAAATAAGTGGAAATACCATAGTTGTAAGGGTATGAAAGCCTATAGAAAACACATCAATTAATTTACAGGACCTTTTCTATGGGAAAAAAATTACATAGTTATGCCTTTTCCCAATGAGCCAAATATTTAGAAACCCAATCTATATCTAAATAGGCCACAACCTTCTTTTAAATTACAATTTATATATAAATTAGAAAAACAAAGAAAACCTTGTTGGTAATTGTGATTCATTAATCAATAGACGGTTTCATATCAATATACATGTTATAGTTTTTGTTGTGGACAGAAACCTACATATACAATGTAATTAAGACACTCCTAGGCAAGCTTGGCCAAACACACACACAAATATATATGTCTGTGTCTGTGTGTGTCTGTGTGTGTGTGTGTGTGTGTGTGTGTATACATATGTATATATATATATATATATATATATATATATATATATATATATATATATATATATATATATATATATATATATATATATATATATATATTGTTGAAAATGGAAAGAAAAAGAGACTTATAATATAATTTCCCCTTAATTAAATTAGAAGGAAATTGTAATTCCACGTCACAAGACAGCTTGTACGAGTTAACTGAGTTGGGAAGACTTAGTTAGCTTAGTCAATTCGATTTGGGGGTCAAATTGGAGGCATGTAGAGATCACTCTAAGTTTTAGGGGGTCCATTTGCAGTTTATTTTGAGTTGTAATTGTTTAACTTAATTATTTGGGTTAGAATCAATTTAACTAGTTCTAATTGATGGATGATCTAGTGAGAGGTCCAATGAATTAAATATGATATAATTCACATGCAGTGATCAATAAGATAATTGATAATTCACTATAAATAGTTGTTGCATGTCAGTTATAAGGAAGGAACAGTTGAGATTGGAGTTAAATGGAAGTAAACTATTAGTTGTATAATTAGAAAAATGTACAGTTCATGCATGAGGTGATCAGGATTCCTTAGATGTATTGCGAAATCAATTAGTGGTAATCTCTTAATTAATAAGGGCTCAATTCCCTCAAAAATGCATGAGAAAGGAGACAGGGGAAAGGAATTGGTTAAGTATTGGACCAATCTTGCTTAGATCAGAGTGAGACAATCAGAGATAGTGCGGAGAGCTCCCAAGCCTGAGAGAAGCATTGTATTGTTTTATATTCTTGAATTCATGCAATATATAGATAGAAGAGTTTTTAGCTGAGGATTTACCTATATACATATTTGTGTTGTGTGATCAAAATTATTTCTCTTTCTTGTTCATGAGATTGTGTGAACATAATTGGTTTCTGCAATTTGTACAATATATTCAAGTATTTTGTTTTAGCATATTATAAGATCATTTGAATCTATGTGGATTTTCTACATGGTATCAGAGTATGAATCACTATAGAAGAGAAGAATATGAGTTTGTTTTGAACAGGTGAATTGAATTTGCAGATTTATTCTTTAGGACCAGCAGCAGATCAAGATGTCTTTCTTTGGATTGAGACATGAATATGCCTTTGAGGGTAATTTGAATTCCATAGCTCAGAAGGATAAGATGGAGGGAGAGCTAGAGGAAAACATACTGAAGGAATTCATAGACAGTGATATTCCCAGGCCTGTAGCAGCAGATGCTCAAAATATTGATGCATGGAAGAATAATTTAGCAAAGGCGAGAAGGATGTTGTTAGAAGGAGTTCAAGATCATATTGTCTCGAACCTCCATGGAAAGTAAACTACATATGCTATGTGGAAGGCCTTAAAAAATCTGTTTCAGAATAGCAACGACCACAGGAATTTGGCGCTACAGGACAAGCTCAAAAAGATCAAGAAGGAGAAGGGTGACATAATACAAAATACTTGATGAAGTTCACTCAATGTCGAGATGAGCTCGGAAGTGTTGGTGTGACATTTTCCCAGGATGATTTTGTGGGCTTAACACTTCTAGTTCTTCCCAAGAGCTGGCACAGCTACCATTATTCGGTGAATGGGAGGGAGAACTTACCAAAGTGGATGTGGTCTGAATTGGTACAAGAAGAGATTTGGTAGAACACCAGAGATGGATCCTCTTCAAATATTTATGATGAGGAAAATCATGCCTTGGCTAGAAAGGCGAAGAAAGGGAAATGGAAGGTGTCCCATTCCAAATTAGATTCTGGTCAGGAAGGCAAGAAGTGAGACTTATCAAAGAAAAAAAAAGAAAAAAATTCATTTTTATGAGCTTGGACACTATGCTACAAAGTGTCCGCACAAGAAGAATGGCAAGAATCCCTCAAGAGGAGTGGCACATGAAGCACTTGCTTCACAGTTCGAGTTGGATTCCACCCTCATTGCATTCATGGTGTCATCGGTGATGCATTCAATGCGGTACTTATATAGTGGAGATTCATTCCATATGATTTGCAACAAATAATTCTTTAGTAGCTTGGAGGAGAAGGATCTCCATATGCACATCGATATGGTATATGATGAGAGGTATAGTGCGACCGACATAGGTATAGTTACCTTTCAGAGGGAGTCTGGTACTCCTCTCACATTAAAATATGCCATGTATGTTCTTGGTTTAAAGAAGATTTAGTTTTATCTTCTATGTTGGAAGACTTTGGTTATGATGCCATATTTAGCAAAGGAAATGTGTTCCTTCATCACAAAGCCACAAGACAGGTGAATAAGATTGGGATTCGAGAAAAGAACCTCTAAATTTTGGATGTAGAAGATTTTGTTACCTTGAGCACGAAATCAAAGAAGGTGCAGAGCTGAGACATCAGTGAGTTATGGCGTAGAATATTGGGCCATCTACACCATGGTGCTTTGAAGATCAGGCAGCATATTTCTACAGGACTTCCCAAGGGTGTACTTGATCAGTGAGATACATGCAAAAGGTGTACATTGGTGAAGTACACCAAAGCCACCTTTCATGAAAAGGAAATTCGAGCATTGATGAGTTCTTGACAGCCTGCATAGAAAAACACAGGTATTATGTGAGTTTTGTATATGATTTTTTGCGCAAGTGTTGGATATTCTTCATGAAGAAGAAATATCATATGTTCTCAAATTTATGCTAGTTCAAAGCACTTGTCGATAAATTTAAAAGGAAGAAGGTGAAGGCTCTTAGAAGCGACAATGGTGGGGAATATGTTTTGAACGAATTCAAGAAATTATGTGCTTCAGAAGGAATTTAACGAGAATTAATAGCACCTCATAACCCACGTCAGAATGGGGTTTCAGAAAGGAATAACATAACTATTATAGAATTAGCACCATGAGCGATGTTGCATGATCAGGGCCTATTTTTGCATCTGTGGTTTGAAGCATGTAACACAATAGTATTTGTGTAGAACATAAGTCCTCATCGAATACATGGCATGAGTACACCAAAGGAAAAATTTTCAGGTAAGAAACCAGATGTGGCGCATTTTAAATTTTTTGGTTCTGTTAGTTCCCAAATCCACCCTAGGCTGAAATAAGGCAGAAAAAGGACAACACCAAACCATGCTCAGCCTCGTAGCTAGCCCTACGAGGACAGGAGAGGGCTCTCTCCGGGTCAATCTCAAGAAAAATGTTCAAAGGGGCTTGAGATGACTAAAACAACAACTGATCTTAGGCTAGATAAACAAATAGGAGGGTTTGATTTTGATTTTTAGGGGTTTTTGTTGGAAAAAGGGAAAAACAATTTTGGGCTTGGGGATGAGGCCAAAATCTTGCAGAGTTCAAGTTGGGGCAGGGTAGGCAATGACTTTGACGTCTTAGATTCAATAAATGGATAGAAAATACTGCTGAGGAGCTGAATAGGGCAAGAGAGTGCAAGGATCCTCTTCAAACTGACGAAAAACATAAAAAACTAAACAAAAGCTTAAGGCAGAGCACCAGCAAATCAATGAATTCTACCTCAATTACTCATTTGTTTAATTCAGAAGCATAGATAAGGGAAATGGCATACATAAAACATTAATGAAACTTACAATAACATGGAGAAGAACATCATCAAAAATCAAAAGCCACAAGGATCCCAACAAGTGCTGCAAAACTCTGGTCTTTCCTTTGCCAAAAATCTGAAATGAATATACAATGAGGTGCCAAACTTTTCCCAAGTATCCAACCCTGAAAATGTCTCAGAAAATACAATATATAGACTATCATAACCCCTTCCCATGCCTCTAAAGGTCGATCTCATCCTTATAGGAGCTGTTTCAACCAATTCTAAACATGGAGCTAAAATCTAGGCAGCCAAACAACTTGCCTCTATATGCTAGGAAATTGATCCATTCACTTAATTTTCACTTTTTAGTGAATGAATCCTCTAGAACAAGTAAAAATATTCCAAATTTACATCATAGTCATCAAATTACATCATGGTAGGTCAATCATCACATGAAAAAGTAAAACTAGTCAAAACTGGGCGAATTTCTGAGTTGAAGAGTGAAAATGAGGCAAAATTTCTCTATGCGCCGCGCTCAAAAACTCAATGCGTCACGCCACTTTGAGCCTGTTTTTTAGGCACTTCCCAAAATCCAAATTGATCTCATGATAGCTCGTTGGAAAGCCCTGGATGTCGGCTATCCAACCCAAGTATAATTTTTCAATTTGGATGTCATTTTCCCCTCCAAAACTGCAATTTCCCAGGACTGGTTTCTGCTGATGCAAAAAGTGGCAGAAAGGCCATTTTCAAGGTGTTTTTGGCCCTTTAGGCAGCCCAAAATTTGATGACATGCTTCAGCCATTCCTTAAAATACATAATATATCATGACAAACCCAAAAATGCAAAGTTTTCCTCCAGAATATGTCCCAATCATAAGCGCGCGTCGGGTGGCGCGACGCGTCGGGCGGAAAAACCTGTTTTGCAACCAAAATTTTCAAAAATGACAAAATATTCTCCAAATTTGCTGAAATTTGGAGTGAATGTCTCCCATCATGTCTCATGCTCAGCCAATGAAGCTTCAGCCAAGATTCGGAGTGGATCTGGCCTTTTCCGACGTTTTAGTGCTTTTCTCAACCTCGCCTTCAAGATCTTCATTTTCGCTCTGCAAACGTGTGTGCGGGCCCAATAGTGGTTTTTCATATGTATGAGCATGTCTTTGTCCCTATTGGCCTTCTCCAAGAGCTTCTCCAGATGAATTTTGACGCTCGTGAGGCAAGTCTCTCGCTCAAATGGTGTCATGTCACCTGGTCTCTTTCGGGCCAATTCACGGTCTTCACGGATTTCGTGCAACTCTATGAGTTTCTGGTGATCCTCTAGTTGTTTATTCTGCTGCTCCAAATAATGTATAACCCACTGAGCTCTCTACAATTTCTCGGTCAGCGTGCTGATCTCAACTTTTTGCTCCTAGATGATCTCCTTCAACTTTGAGCTGGGAGAGCTAGAATCAACGTCGATCAATATAAAATCAGTCTCTTGGCCTCCCGAGGGGCCCTCACCATGCATAGGCTTCTTGCCTCTGTCCTGTACCTGTGTTGATGTAGAAGGCGAGACCCCTTCCACGTCAAGTGAAGATAGTACACGCGCTGCTGATGAAGATAACGAGACCCCTTCCACCCTGGGCGGAGATAGTACTCGTCGTGCTGCTGCAAATAAGGCTCTGGTGCCTCTCTGATAGGTAACACACACTGGAACACTGCTAGGCTCTATCTCAGGAAACTCAAACTGATGTGAAGGCTCACCTGCATCACGAACAATCTCTAGAGGAGGCTGAGGGACTGTAAAGAGGTCACGGGAAATGAACTCATCCCATGTGATGCCCTGCAATCCAAGCTGATGTACTACAATCATCTTGATGAGCGCATAATGATAGATGCTGTTATGTTGCTGCTCCGAAGTCTTCTTCTTCACAAGGGTAGTCATCCGCTCTATGTTTTGGCACATGAAGTATGGAATATTCATCAGTCTCACCCTCGTGAAATGCATCAAGAGTCTGACATGGTATGCATAAAGGCGCGAGAATCTACCCTCACAACTGAAGTATCTAATGATGAGTTTCATTAATGGCGCATAGGAATCCTTCAGAAACCGGAACGGGAATACTCTGCTCAACTGCCTCAAATATCCAAGCCTAATGTAAGGTTCATAATATGCTCTATCTAGCTGATGTCTCTTATTCCACTCCTCACCAATGTTCGGTATCCCGGTCGCCTCAGAAATGGTCTCTGGTGTCAAAGTGAACTTCACTCCAGCAAGATTTACATGACCATCACGCAAATGTAGGACAAATAAGCGAACCAACTCCAGATGGTGCTGAATCTAAGATATCATCTCGCAATACTGAAAACATGAATGTTGCTGAAAGCATGCCATTGCAAGCGGGCAGGCCTGCAATTGAACCAAAGAAGTGGGCTCCTCTCTGACGTTCCTGCCACTTTTATGAGACCTCCTCGGTACATTTAGCTCTGCGGTTGAATCACTGTCCTGCTCATATCCATGCTCATATGATGAATTTGTTTCTGACATGATGCTGAAAACAAGGTGTTTGACAAATAGGTGGTGATAAATATATGGTCAAAACAAGAGTTTTTTTTTCAATACCAAGTGTGCCACATATGAAATGAGAGGCTGCAAGGAAGTATCACCATGAATGCAATAGACTGTCAAGTGGATTCAGAGCGGAAGGACAGTCATTCACTGCTTGGGGAATTTCAGGATTAAGAACCTTTACAAGTGATATGGGAATAGGTGATAGTGATAGGGGGTAGTTTTAGGAACAAGAGTCAATGAAATAGCAACATATAAGTGAAATCAAGGATATGGAGGCAGTCCTTGAATGTGGAAATTAGGATTTCACCAATGATAGGAAGGGAGGGAAATCATGGCAGATGATAGGGTTAGAGGGTTAACACATGGGCATAAAAGGGTATAAGGGATATGGGACAGCGGGTATAGGAGAAGGGATCGTGATATAATAGTGTGACAGTACTAGCAGTGATAACAATGATAACAATGACAAGAGCACAAATGAAAATGGAATGAGAGTTTAAGCACCAAAGTTCAAGTTTTAATCACCTCTTTTCAAACCTTTGGGAACAGATTTCAATATGGGTATAGGGTTTATTCTTTCACCAATTAAACTCTTGAATTTCACCTTTCAAATAGCACCCAACAAGAGTTAACATCAAATGGTAAGGGCGCACACTTACTTGGAGACTAAAGAACTGAACCAAATTGAGTTTTGATGAATCGATGATGAGTTTCGGCCTTTGGGGCTCTGTGTTCCACGCACAAACCCAATGCGCCGCGTTTAGTGGGTGCATCGCGCCCTTAGAAATTTGCACGGTGCGTTTTGGCTCTACGCACCGCGCTCTGTGGATGCGCCACGGCCTATCCCAATGCGTCGTGCTCAAATTAACACACAGTCGGCCCTTTCATAAAATCACAGTTTTGCTCCTCAACTTCAAACTCGACTTCTCTCTGAGATTTTCTCAATAAATCTTGTTGCAAATGAATTAATAATCTTGGGAAATATCTCATATAGACATGGTTTTAATTTTTTCTTCTTCAAAACCCATTTTGTAATGTTTTTTACTTTGGCACTTTTTCATTTAATACAACTTTGTCCTTTATTTCCTCACTGACTTTCTGAGCTTTAAATGATGAAATTGGTTGATTTTTTGCAGGGATGTTGACATTGAACCTTGGAAAAGGATGACCAGAGTCTGCATGTGAAGAAATTCATGGCGAAAAAAAATACATATTTATTACAAAAACAATTTTGACAATTTCTTCTTCAAAACAGAGTTTTGAAGAAGAAACATCCTCGAGCATATTGACGATGAAAATTTTGAACTGAAAACTTATTGAAAACCTCCTCATGGCCTACGGGCATTATTTAACATTTCGGAAGACCACACCCTAGACCTAGAAACTGAAAGACTCTTTTGACCAAAATAGCATCTATGACTATAAATGACATGAACTGAACTTTGATGACTTTTGATAAATTTTGACCAACCCAGCAGGTACAAGCATGAGGGAAAATGAGAGAACAAACCCTTCCGTCAGACAATGGCATGCCCCTAACGGAATGCAGATGAATGAGAAAAATGAGACACCTAAACAATGAAGTGCAATAAGAGAAATGATCTCTGACGGAGGGCTGTAAAGACCGACTCTAACATTAGCTCCAATGGGGATGGTAGCTCCATGGAGGTGCCAAGAATGGCAGATCTTTGGGAGAGCGGACCAATGCCTTCGTCCATTGGTTTATGGAGTCCATTATTTTTACAAAACAACTTCAAGACTGTTGATTGAATTTATTTGACATGAAACTTTGACTCAAACTGACTCAACTTTTTAAAATAGAAATGACTGAACCAAACCGACTAAACAGACTCAAACAAAAACTGAAATCCTTCTTCAGAATTATAGCCTTCACTCTGGTTCCCAGACTGAAGAAAAGACTAGAGTGCACACTTACAATGAAATTGGAATACATGATATGTACAATGACAATATGATCAGCAGAAAACATCTTAGAAATGGTACCGCTTGAGCAGCCGACCATTGATCGGCCCTCCTGGACAATCTTCACCGTTCATCTCCTTCAAAAGAAAGGCGTTCTGACCTCGATATGCTGCAATCTTGAATGGACCTTTCCAGAGGTTTTCAAACTTACCGTGTTTACCTTTGTCCTCATTCCTAGCATCCCACTTCAGTACCACTTCCTCTAACTGGAATTTATCTGCCTTCGATTTCCTGTCATAGATCTTTTTGATTCTCTCCTGCAACTTAAATGTGTTTTAGAAGACCTCTTGTCTTGTTTGCTGCAAATTAATCATCTGAATTATCCTTCTCTGCATATGGCTTTCTTCACTACCAGCCTCCTGAAGAAGCTTGACCACCGAAATAGCAAGTGAGGTAGGAAAGACTGTATCTACTCCATAAACTAACTCGAAGGGGGACATACCAATGGACTTCTTTTGACTTACCCGATCAGCCCATAGCGCATTTACCAGCTTCTTATGCCAACTCTTCTTATTGATGTCCAGCAACTTTTTAATGATATTGACTAGAGACTTATTGGAAGATTCCGCCAAACCATTACCTTGCGGATGATAGGCGGTTGAATGCCCCAAAATGATTTTATACTTCGCACAAAACTCAATCATCTTTCTTGATTTAAAAGCCGCTGCATTATCTGTGATCAATTTACTCGGGCAACCAAAACGAGACAAAATGTTGTTCTCAAGGAAAGAAATAATTACCGAATCGGTGGCTTGTCTTGTGGGAACTGCTTCGATCCATTTCGTAAAGTAATCGGTGGCTGTTAGAATCCATCTATGCTGTCCTGAGGAAGGAGGATGGATTTCCCCAATGAAATCCAAACACCATTGCTGGAAAGGGGCGCTTACCTCAATAGGCTTGAGTGGCAATGGCTGTAATTTCTGTCTTCCTTCAAAAATCTGGCACTCATGGCAGCCTTTGACTGTTTTATAGACATCAGCAAACAATGTTGGCCAATAGTACCTTGCTCTCAAAATATTATTGGAGTTGTCTTCCAAAAATGATGACCCCCACAGTCTCCTTTGTGAAAATCTTCCATTACCTTCTTCGCTTCTTCCTCCACCAAACAATTCAATAACACACCACCCAGATCTTTCCAAAAAAGTGCAGAATTCAAAATACAAAATTTTGCAGCCTTCAGTTTCAAGGTTCTACCTTTGTTTCTAGTCATGCCGGGTGGTGATCACAAATTTTGAAGAACATACACGATATCTGAATACCATGGGGAATCAACAAACATTTCCGATACCTCAAGTGGCGAATTCTCCTCATCCTCATCAGACATAGCAGCAATCAGATTTATGTCTAGCGCATGCAAATTCGATTCAGCCATAAGCTTCGCCAGCCCCTGTCCCTTGATAAGCTTCATGGGCCTTATTTCCACATCATATTCCAGCAAAGCTGCGATCCACTTACCACGTCTTCCTTTCGGATCAGTCTGTACTAAAACATATTTCACGGCAGCGTTAGGAACATAAGCTAAAATATGGGAATGCAAAATGTATACCCAGAAATCCTTCAATGTCTTTACCAGTGCCAGAGCTTGTTTCTCAATGATGTTGTATTTCAAGGCTGCGTCTCTAATAGTTCGACTGAAAAATTCTATAGGCTTCTCATGTCCATCTCTTTTCTGCATTAACACAGCTGCCATGGTATGTTCCGAAGCAAAGGAAAACAAAATAAAGTCTTGGGTGTAATCCGGGCTGATTAACACCGGAGCTGAAGATAATGCCAACTTCACCAAATTAAAGGACTTTACCGCCTCTTCAATCCACTTCACTTGGCTATCCTTTTTCAGCATATTTTTTATTTCTTTTAAATGTTCAGCAAGGTTGGGGACAAAATGGCGTAAAAAGTTCATCTTACCATTAAAAGACTAAATGTCCTTCTTGTTCCTGGGAGGGTCAATTTGCTGAATTGCTTCAACACGTGATAGATCAATACGAATGCCATCTTTGGAAATAATGTGACCAAGTAATTTACCTTCATCGATGGCGAACAAGCTCTTTTTAGGATTAAGCGAGACACCATATTTTCTGCACTTTTGAAAAACAACTTTCAAGTGATACATATGCTCTTCATCTGAATTGGAAAAAACCGTCAAATCATCAAGGTATATAACAAGGAAAACATATTTTTCATTCGCAAAAGCCATGTCCATTGCCCGCTGGAAAGTCGCACCAGCATTCTTCAAACTGAATGGCATCTTGGCATAGTGGAATGTCCCCCACGGAGTGGTGAATGCTGTTGTGTCGTGGTCATCCTCATGAACCAAAATTTGGTTATATCCAGAATAACCGTCGAGTAGTGACATGCGAGATGCACCCACTACTCGCTGCAATATATGATCCATCTTAGGCAATGGATAATTTTCCTTCAATGACACCTTGTTCAAATTTCGGAAATCAATACACAACCGAATCTCACCTGTATTTTTCCGCACTGGCACTAAATTGGAAATCCAATCAGAAAATCTGATGGGAACAATGATTCCTGATTTGTACAACCTGTTTACCTCCTTCTCAATCGATGGCAGCAACTTCGGATTGATTCTTCTTAGCTTTTGTCTGAAAGGCTTCTGATTAGGCTTAATAGGGATAGTATGCTGGATTATATTGGTGTCATACGTCTTTAAATCTGAGTAATCCCAAGCGAAAGCATCAGCAAATGAAGACAACAAACTCACATATTTAGCTTTTACCTCTAGTGGCGATGATTTGGATAACTTCACCATTTTTGGGTCTTCATCTGTCCCAATATTTACATCCTCAACTCCTTTTTCAGTCGGTCGTAAAGTTGGTTTCTTGGCCACATCATCCTGATCGAAGAGCTCTTCTAAAGGTATCAAACCTTTAGGAATAATGTTATATTTCAGCTGTAACACTTCCATTTGATTTACTTGAACATCATCACCATTATCATATTCTACATCGATTGAGGTATCTTTGAACTTACCTTTACTTTGCAGAAAATCATTAATCTCATCATCATCTTGGAAAACTTGCCAACATCTTTGATTATCCGGGACGGTAGGATGATGCTTCACATGGCTTTCGAACTTATTACTTGAATTCATTGGGATCTTCAAGTTACTTGCTGCCTTACCGAGCGCATCTGCAATTCCATTTTGAATGCGAGGAATACAAGTCAAGGTATAATCTGAAAAATGCTTCAAAATATCAAGGACAGCGTTCCGGTAAGCCCGCATCCGAGGATGTTTCATTTGATATTCACCCTTTACCTGCTTAATCACCAATTCGGAGTCGCCATAGACTGCAATTCTCTTAGCATTCAGCTTTCTAAGAATCTTTAGGCCAGAAATCAGAGCTTCGTACTCAGCCTCATTGTTTGAACAATCAAATGCTAATTTGTAAGAACATACCCGTACATTTCTCGGTACCTTGTTTGGAGTGGAAAAAGGACTGCGTACCCAAATACCAATCCCAGCACCATCATTGCCCACTGCACCATCGAAATCCATGGTCCATAGACCCTCTTCATCATCCTCTAAGTGTTGAAATTGTGCTAGCTCTGTTTTTTCTGCTTGTTGTCCACTATCTTTAGCTGATTGCTCAGCTGTGCTTTCCGGTTGTTGCCTTTATTTCTGCAAAACTTCTCTGAAATTCTCGGTAATCTCTGGAATATCTTCTGCTTGAACTAACTGACTATCTACATCATTGAAACTATCAGCAAACAAAACAAAAGACTCTAAATCTGTATGTACATAATTAATCGAATGACTAACCGGTTTCTCCTTGGTTGTAATCATATACTTCATTTTTTGTTCCCGGTACAACTTTCTCATTTGACCAAACATGGGAATCTTCGCATAGGAGAAATCTAATTGTAATTTCCCTTTCAATTTGGCTCCCCAAGATCTGGAAAGAAACATACCAAATCTCGGAGGAATGTCTGCTACAACAACGTCCATCAAAACATTCTTTGTGGGAATCTGATCCAAACTTACAACCAAGTCTTTAATGAGCCCAATACATCTCACTCTGCTAGAATCAAATGAATAAAGATCATGGTACTTCCTGGTAATGTCTAAACCCAACTTCTCCATGATTGATTTAGGCATAATATTATGGGAAGCACCGGAATCGAACATGGCATTATGCAATACAAACTCATGCAATCGAAGACTGATATAAAAAGGAGGCACTTCGCTGTCTGGAGACTCACCATCTAAAGCTGGTCCAAATATCAGTTCTGGTTGATCATCTTCAATATTCACCATATCAGACATGGGATCGAAATTCAAAATTCTAGAAACTTGACCTTTATAATTGTTGTTCCTCATTAATTCGGTCAAGGGAATGGACACCTTTAATTTAGAAATCTCATTCTCCAAACTAAAGGCTGAAATATTTTCGATCTCTTTAGCTGGAACATCTTTCTTTTCAGCCTTCTCCCTTGATGTGATTGGCTGATTTGATTTTTCTGCTGATGGTGACTTAGTGACAGCGGGATCAACTATCTCTTTTTCTTTCTTCTCTGCAACAGGTGAATCGTTTTTAGGTGTTGAAACTTCCTTTCTCTTCTGAATTGGATTGACTGGTAAATCTCTGTTTCTAAGAGAATATTGCTTCTGCTGGGCTGACAATGCATTCATGTAACCTCTCTGATACTCATCTGAATCTTCCTCAAGGGCTGCATCATTAGCCAAGATAAAATCCTCATCTCTGTGTACCGCTGAACTTTCTGCATATTCCTCATCTTCAGTGATATAAATGGGAAAATCATCAAGAGTAAAGAAATGATTTTCCTCCCCTACTACATCATCTTCATCATCTGAATCTTGACCAACAAAATTCTGTTGAAGAGGTGTCTTAGACTTACTGCTGGACTGTTGGTTCTTGTGCTCGCTGTTCTCGTTGCTTAATCCTGAATTGTGGCTGCTGCTGACCACGGAAGTTGGGATTTCGAACTTGAGGTTCGGGCTTATCAAGAGTGAACCTTTCGAACATTTTTTCCACCTTGCGAAGTATCTGATCTGTAGATGTAGAAGCTTCTTCTTTTATCACAACTTTCTTCTCGGCTTTAAATCTAGCTCTCTTATCATTCAAATTTGCCTCAACACTCACGGCAATCTTCTGCATGTCCTCTAAAGTGGGCGGATCTATATCTCGTAATGAATAGGCCATCTCCGGATCGAAACCATCCAAGAATTTGAACAAATATGACTTCTTAGAAGGCCTCAAATCATCAGGAATTTCATTATAAACCGCATTAAATCTGATAATATAGTCTTGGACGGACTCACCAGGATTGCGCTTGATCTTGGTATACTCAGAAGTGATTTGAAGCGGATCTTTCTTCATCTCCCACCAATCTAGAAACTGTCTCTGAAGGTATTCTAATGTATTAATACTTCTGGGCTGCAAAGCTCTGAACCACTTGCGTACCTCACCTCCAAAAGTTTGCACAAACAATCTCATGGAGACATTCTCTTCATCAATTTCATGGAGGTCAAAAAAGTCTGTCATTCTATCAATATGCTGCTGAGCAAGCACACTTTGAGGAGTACCATCAAACAAAGGAATTTTACTCCGATAATCAGCGGGCATGGGATCCAAGTTCTGGGGCAAAAAAAGAGGTGTGAATCTAGCAGCCATTACTCTTGGTGGATTTATGATCTGTCTTGGAGAAACGGGTGGAGTAGGAGCAGTAGGTGTACGAGGTGTATGTGGTGGAGATGGAGGAGGAACTACTGCTAATTTTTGATCAGATATCGATGGTTGTACGGGAATGGTAGGAATGAAATAAGGTTCAGTGTGAACTTGTGAATCAGAAGTAACTGTTGATGGACCAAGAGTTTCAGAAGCAGATTCGATAAACTCAGGAATATTCGTTGCCACAATAGGGTTTTGAAGGTTCAGAATGTAATTATCAATAGATCTATTAGCTTTTTCAACCTCAAGATACTTAATGAACTCGGGATTTATGACGGTAGAACCATTAGCACTTTCAGATTTAGTTTCGAATAATGACAACTCGAATTGATTATCAAACTCAACATCTTCAAGGAATTCAAATACAGTCGGGCATGAACGAGATTTAAACGAAGGGATCACGGGACTTTCTCGATGGAGGATTCTTGAGATCAGATTGGGATTCTCATACACTGGAGGTGGATCAGGATCTGGATTTGATCTAGTATGTCTTCTGGAAGCCAGTGTGTTGATCTATTCAAAAATCAAAAGGACAAAACCGATCTATTCAGCCTATCAAATTCTAGACTCAATCACCCAAAAGTCTAGAACGATGTAATATACTGGGGTAACTCACAAGTCAAATGTCATGTTCACAAGCTAAACCAGATATTGACTGAAGCAGCGTTTATCTACTTCCGCTAATTCAAAGCAAAAGCGTTTCGAAAGCTACCTGGCGTGACTTCAGGCTCCGTCTGTGACTTATGACAAAAATAACACCAACAAGCAAACCATTTTCTTCCCCAGTATGGTTGCCACTATGTTAGTTCCCAAATCCACCCTAGGCTGAAATAAGGCAGAAAAAGGACAACACCAAACCACGCTCAGCCTCGTAGCTAGCCCTACGAGGACAGGAGAGGGCTCTCTCCGGGTCAATCTCAAGAAAAATGTTCAAAGGGGATTGAGATGACTAAAACAACAACTGATCTTAGGCTAGATAAACAAATAGGAGGGTTTGATTTTGATTTTTAGAGGTTTTTATTGGAAAAAGGGAAAAACAATTTTGGGCTTGGGGATGAGGCCAAAATCTTGCAGAGTTCAAGTTGGGGTAGGGTAGGCAATGAATTTGATGTCTTAGATTCAATGAATGGATATAAAATACTGCTGAGGAGCTGAAGAGGGAAAGAGAGTGCAAGGATCCTCTTCAAACTGAAGAAAAACATAAAAAACTAAACAAAATCTTAAGGCAGAACACCAGCAAATCAATGAATTCTACCTCAATTACTCATTTGTTTAATTCAGAAGCATAGAGAAGGGAAATGGCATACATAAAAAATTAATGAAACTTACAATAACATGGAGAAGAACATCATCAAAACTCAGAAGCCACAAGGATCCCAACAAGTGCTGCAAAACTCTGGTCTTTCCTTTGCCAAAAATCTGAAATGAATATACAATGAGGTGCCAAACTTTTCCCAAGTATCCAACCCTGAAAATGTCTCAGAAAATACAATATATAGACTATCCTAACCCCTTCCCATGCCTCTATGGGTCGAGCTCATCCTTCTAGGAGCTGTTTCAACCAATTCTAAACATGGAGCTAAAATCTAGGCAGCCAAACAACTTGCCTCTATATGCTAGGAAACTGATCCATTCACTTAATTTTCACTTTTTAGTGAATGAATCCTCTAGAACAAGTAAAAAAATTCCAAATTTACATCATAGTCATCAAATTACATCATGGTAGGTCAATCATCACATGAAAAAGTAAAACTAGTCAAAACTGGGTGAATTTCTGAGCTGAAGAGTGAAAATGAGGCAAAATTTCTCTATGCGCCGCGCTCAAAAACTCAATGCGTCGCACCACTTTGAGCCTGTTTTTGAGGCACTTCCCGAAGTCCAAATTGAGCTCATGATAGCTCGTTGGAAATCCCTGGATGTCTTCTATCCAAACCAAGTGGAATTTTTCAATTTGGATGTCATTTTCCCCTCCAAAAATGCAATCTTCTAGGACTGGTTCCTACTGGTGCAAAAAGTGGCAGAAAGGCCATTTTCAAGGTGTTTTTGGCCCTTTAGGCAGCCCAGAATTTGATGAAATGCTTCGGCCATTCCTGAAAATACATAATATATCATGAAAAACCCAAAAATTCAAATTTTTCCTCCAGAAGATGTCCCAATCATAAGCGCGTGTCGGGTGGCGCGACACGTCGGGCGGAAAAACCTGTTTTGCAACCAAAATTTTCAAAAATGACAAAATCTTCTCCAAATTTTCTAAAATTTGGAGTGAAGGTCTCCCATCATGTCTCATGCTCAGCCAAGGAAGCTTTGGCCAAGATTCGGAGTGGATCCGGCCTTTTCCGACGTTTTAGTGCTTTTCTCAACCTCGCCTTCAAGATCTTCATTTTCGCTCTGCAAACGTGTGTGCGGGCCCAATAGTGGTTTTTCATATGTCTGAGCATGTCTTTTTCCCTATTGGCCTTTGCCAAGAGCTTCTCCAGATGAATTTTTATGCTTGTGAGGCAAGTCTCTCGCTCAATTGGTGTCATGTCACCTGGTCTCTTTTGGGCCAATTCATGGTCTTCACGGATTTGCCGCAACTCTGTGAGTGTCTGCTGATCCTCCAGTTGTTTATTTCATTGCTCCAAATAATGTATAACCCACTGAGCTCTCTGAAATTTCTCGGTCAGCGTGTCGATATCAGCTTTCTGTCCTAGATGATCTCCTTCAACTTTGAGCTGGGAGAGCTAGAATCAACGTCGATCAATATAAAATCAGTGTCTTGGCCTCCCGAGGGGCCCTCACCGTGCATAGGCTTCTTTCCTCTGTTCTGTACCTGTGCTGATGTAGAAGGCGAGACCCCTTCCACGTCAAGTGGAGATAGTACTCGCACTGCTGATGAAGATAACGAGACCCCTTCCACCTTGGGCGGAGATAGTACTCGTCGTGCTACTGCAAATAAGGCTCTGGTGCCTCTCTGATAGGTAACACACACTGAAACACTGCTAGGCTCTGTCTCAGGAAACTCAAACTGATGCGAAGGCTCACTTGCATCGCGAACAATCTCTGGAGGAGGTTGAGGGACTGTAAAGAGGTCACGGGAAATGAACTCATCCCATGTGATGCCCTGCAATCAAAGCTGATGTACTACAATCATCTTGATGAGCGCATAATGATAGATGCTATTATGTTGTTGCTCCGAAGTCTTCTTCTGCACAAGGGTAGTCATCCGCTTTATGTTTCGGCACATGAAGTATGGAATATTCATCAGTCGCACCCTCGTGAAATGCATCAAGAGTCTGACATGGTATGCATAAAGGCGCGAGAATCTACCCTCACAACTGAAGTATCTAATGATGAGTTTCATTAATGGCGCATAGGACTCCTTCAGAAACCGGAACGGGAATACTCTGCTCAACTGCCTCAAATATCCAAGCCTGATGTAAGGTTCATAATATGCTTTATCCAGCTGTTGTCTCTTATTCCACTCCTCACCAATGTTCGGTATCCTGGTCGCCTCAGAAATGGTCTCTGGTGTCAAAGTGAACTTCACTCCAGCAAGATTTACATGACCATCACGCAAATGTAGGACAAATAAGCGAACCAACTCCAGATGGTGCTGAATCTGAGATATCATCTCGCAATACTGAAAACATGAATGTTGCTGAAAGCATGCCATTGCAAGTGGGCAGGCCTGCAATTGAACCAAAGAAGTGGGCTCCTCTCTGACGTGCCTGCCACTTTTATGAGACCTCCTCGGTACATTTAGCTCTACGGTTGAATCACTGTCCTGCTCATATCCCTGCTCATATGATGAATTTTTTTCTGACATGATGCTGAAAACAAGGTGTTTGAAAAATAGGTGGTGATAAATATATGGTCAAAACAAGAGTTTTTTCTTCAATACCAAGTGTTCCACATATGAAATGAGAGGCTGCAAGGAAGTATCACCATGAATGCAATAGACTGTCAAGTGGATTCAGAGCGGAAGGACAGTCACTCACTGCTTGGGGAATTTCGGGATTAAGAACCTTTACAAGTGATATGGGAATAGGTGATAGTGATAGGGGGTATTTTTAGGAACAAGAGTCAATGAAATAGCAACATATAAGTGAAATCAAGGATATGGAGGCAATCCTTGAATGTGGAAATTAGGATTTCACCAATGATAGGAAGGGAGGGAAATCATGGCAGATGATAGGGTTAGAGGGTTAACACATGGGCATAAAAGGGTATAAGGGATATGGGACAGCGGGTATAGGAGAAGGGATCGTGATATAATAGTGTGACAGTACTAGCAGTGATAACAATGATAACAATGACAAGAGCACAAATGAAAATGGAATGAGAGTTTAAGCACCAAAGTTCAAGTTTTAATCACCTCTTTTCAAACCCTTGGGAACAAATTTCAATATGGGTATAGGGTTTATTCTTTCACCAATTAAACTCTTGAATTTCACCTTTCAAATAGCACCCAACAAGAGTTAACATCAAATGGTAAGGGCGCACACTTACTTGGAGACTAAAGAACTGAACCAAATTGAGTTTTGATGAATCGATGATGAGTTTCGGCCTTTGGGGCTCTGTGCGCCGCGCACAAACCCAATGCACCACGTTTAGTGGGTGCGTTGTGCCCTTAGAAATTTGCACGGTGTGTTTTGGCTCTACGCGCCGCGCTCTGTGGATGTGCCGCGGCCTATCCCAATGCGCCACGCTCAAATTAACACACAGTCGGCCCTTTCATAAAATCACAGTTTTGCTCCTCAACTTCAAACTCGACTTCTCTCTGAGATTTTCTCAATAACTCTTGTTGCAAATGAATTAATAATCTTGGGAAATATCTCATATAGACATGGTTTTAATTTTTGCTTCTTCAAAACCCATTTTGTAATGTTTTTTACTTTGGCAATTTTTCATTGAATACAACTTTGTCCTTTGTTTCCTCACTGAATTTCTGAGCTTTAAATGATGAAATTGGTTGATTTTTTGCAGGAATGTTGACATTGAACCTTGGCAAAGGATGACCAGAGTCTGCATGTGAAGAAATTCATGGCGAAAAAAAATACATATTTATTACAAAAACAATTTTGACAATTTCTTCTTCAAAACAGAGTTTTGAAGAAGAAACATCCTCGAGCATATTGACGATGAAAATTTTGAACTGAAAACTTATTGAAAACCTCCTCATGGCCTGCGGGCATTATTTAACATTTCGGAAGACCACACCCTAGACCTAGAAACTGAAAGAATCTTTTGACCAAAATAGCATCTATGACTATAAATGACATGAACTGAACTTTTATGAATTTTGATAAATTTTGACCAACCCAGAAGGTACAAGCATGAGGGAAAATGAGAGAACAAACCCTTCTGTCAGACAATGGCATGCCCCTAACGGAATGTAGATGAATGAGAGAAATGAGACACCTAAACAATGAAGTGCAATAAGAGAAATGATCTCTGACGGAGGGCTGTAAAGACCGACTCTAACAGGTTCATCAGTTTATTTCCATGTAACCAAAGATGCTAGGAAGAAGATAGAGCCAACAACCAAGTTTGGAATATTTGTGGGCTACATTGATACACCTCACAACTATCGAGTGTACTTGATAGCACATAGGATGGTAGTGGTCAGAAGAGATGTGAAACTCGATGAAGAGAAGGTCGTGTGAATTTCCCTTAAGAGAGAGCTTCAATTGCATGCAGTTGAGGAGCTCTTGGCTCCAAAATAATAACCTCAATATGTGGAGCAACCACAAGAATAGGAACATAGAGTGGAAGCACCCACTTGTGCAAAGCCATCGAGAGATGGAAGGAAGCACACTAGAGAGTTTGAAAGGTTGGTTTTTGATGCTAGAGAGAATGTGGGAGCACCCACATCATAGCGCAGGTAGAGAAGGTCCCCAGAGTGGTACGTTGGCTACATGGCTCTTATGAGTGAGAGTGTATAGATAGATCCATCCTCTTTCTAGGAAGTAGAGCAAAAACTAGTTTGGGTTGATTCCATGGTTAAGGAGTACGACTCCATTATTAGAAATCGTGCATGGGAAGTTTTCCCAAGACTAGAGGGGAAGTCTATTGTAGGATCCAGGTGGATCTATAAGGTGAAGCAGGAAGCAGATAGGAGTGCGGATAAAAAAAAGGACAATTTTTTTGCGAGAGGGTTCTCTCGGGTGGAGGGGATTGATTACGATGAGACCTTTCGACCAATTGCAAGGTACTCATGAATCAGATCCATCCTTGCACTTTCAACGCATACGAGATGAGAGACACCAGATGGATGTAAAGACAACCTTCCTCAATAGGGTGATTGAGGAAGAGGTATACATTGAGCAGCTTGAAGTTTTTGAGACCTTCGATAGAGAGTCGCATGTATGTAGACTCAAGAGAGCATTGTATGGGCTTAAACAAGCGCCTTGTGCTTGGTACACCCGGATTGATAGCTACTTCACTGGGTTGGGCTTCACCAAGAGTGAAGCAGATGCGAACATTTACCATATTGTGGTAGAAGGTAAAATGTTTATCATTGTACTTTATGTCAATTATTTGATACTAATAGGTGATGATAAGATCATCGATTCTTGCAAAGAGGATCTTGCAAGAGAATTTGAGATGAAGGACATGGGGATCTTCCACTACTTCCTGGGATTGGAAATTTGGCAAAGATATGGGGAGATATTTGTATCTCAGGGAAATTATTCCAACGATATTTTGAGGAGGTTCAACATGGAGGGAAGAAAACCCATGGAGACTCCTCTAGCAGGAAACTGGAGGAAGGAGGATGCTACTTCAGGCGAAGTAGTAGATGTTAGAATTTATAGGTAGCTTGTGGGTTCACTCATGTATTTGGTGAACACAAGACCAAGCATACGCTATTTGGTTAACTAGCTTATTCAATCTATGTTTAAGCCTACCAAGATCTTTTGGAAGGCAGGAAAGCATGTGTTGAGATACCTTGGAGGCACTACAAAGTTTGGGTTATGGTACAAAAAGACAAAGGGAGTGAAGCTTCAAGGCTTCACAGATGCAGATTGGGAAGGGATTCCATCTGATAGTAAGAGCATATCAGGGGGCATATTTAACATTGGATCAGCAGCAGTTTCCTGGTATAGCAGGAAATAGATATCATTTGCACTCAATTCAGTAGAGGCAGAGTAGATGGCCGCCAGTGAGGCAGCATGTGAAGCCATCTGGATGAGGAAGATATGTGTTGGTTTTTTTGGTCGACAGATGGATCTAATTTGGGGGTCAAATTAGAGGCATGTAGAGTTCACTCTAATTTTTAAGGGGTCCATTTGCAGTTTGTTTTGATTTGTAATTGTTTAACTTAATTATTTGATTTAAAATCAGTTTAACTAGTTCTAACTCATGGATGAGCTAGTGAAAGGTCCACTGAATTGAATATGATTTAATTCACATGCAGTGATTAATCAGATAACTGATAATTCACTATAAATAGATTTTTCATGTCATTTATAAGGAAGGAATAGTTGAGTTTGGAGTTAAATGGAAGTAAAATATCAGTTGTATAATTAGAAAATTGTACATGGCATGCATGAGGTCATCAGGATGCCCTGGATGTATTGTGCAATCAACTAGTGGGAATTTCCTAATTAATAAGGGTTCAATTCCCTCAGGAATACGTGAGCAAGGCTGGTCAAAGAGGGGCAAGGAATTGGTTGAGTATTGGATGAATCTTTCTTATATCAGAGTGAGACTGTCAGAGATAGTGTAGAGAACCCTCAAGCCTGAGAGAAGCATTGTATTGTTTCATATTCTTGAATTAATGCAATATACAGGTAGTGGGGTTTTTTGTTAAGTCTTTCCCTAGATACATCTTTGTGTTGTGCAATTGAAATTCTTTCTCTTTCTTGTTCATGTGATTGTGCAATCATAATTGGTTTCCATAATTTGTAGAATATATTCAAGTATTTTGTTTTAGCATATTACAAGATCAGTTGAATCTATGTGTATTTTCTATATATATATATATATATATATATATATATAATCGTTTAAATTTCTCCAAAGACGAAAAGGACCTTTAAACACCAATAACAATCCATAAGTGGTAGAACATCAACTACAAAGGTTGAGCTATATATTTATATATATAACCTTAAGAAAAATTACACACAAGATACAAAGTTTATAGAACCAGGAAGATATAGGGCCATTTCATTAGAACCTAAGCTATAAAAATTCCAGAAGGGTCTCGATCATACAGATTTTGAGAACCATGGACAAGAAAATGAAAATTTTGTAAGCACCTAGAAGGTCTGTGAAGCGAAGTAATAAAAACTTGTGAAAATCCATCTTCAAAGAAAGGAACAATGAAGAAACCCTAGAAATTTTCTGAATAGCTTATTATAAAATTAACGTGATAAAAATAAGAGAGGTCCACAAGTGGAATCACCTTTCAAACCATTGTTGAACCGGACTCCAAAACCTGACTCCATAGCACATGAAATATCAATATCGAAGTTATATTGTAAGGGTGAATCCTTCATTTAAAAAATAAAAAGAGAGAGTTACAATTTGAATCTTGCAAAGATGGGGTTTTGGATATTTTACCTTGTAAGTGTAGAAATGGTATGGTGCTCGATATAAAATCCTCAAAAAAAGTGGACGTTATAATCTGGAGACCATGTCAATACTAGGGTTTCATTTGAAACGTCCAACAAATATACCAATTAGTAAAGGCTAATATTTAATTGGTAAAAATAGCCAAAATATAAATAATTAGCTATAAGAACGAAACCTACATGATAATATAAGTAAAGTGAGTTCCTTTAGCATCAAATGTCGATCTAAAGAGGTAATCTCTGCTTCAAACCGCAAGTAAATACATTGTTGGAGGCATTCGAGCTGGAGAAAACCAAGAAAATTACAGAGTTGAACTTCATATTTAAGGAACAGACCCTATTTTCCAAACTAAAAAACAACAGTTGTAGAGCTCATTTCTATAGCAACACATGAGAAAATGAGTCCAGGACTATGGCGAGGTTGTAAGGGGGAAGTTACCCAAACTAACCCTAAGCAACAAATCACCATGGATCAAAACCCTATGCCATCCAGATCGTCAAAACTCTTACACGTCACCGAGAAGAGTGGCAAGTGGCCCATACCACCACTTGGATCGACATCACATGGGCCAAGGGTGGAAATTTGTCCACGATAGTTCAAATATCCACGAAGGACTCCAAGGAGTCTAGAAACCTCAGGAGCATGAAGAAGACCTAATTCTAATTAATAAATTTTAAATAAATGACAACCCTTTCCACACATCTTTACACACACACTCAATATATAACAATCCATAGAAGCCTATATGTATATAGGTTAAATATTTGATAATTACCTAATCATTAATATCACACCATAAGGTTGAAATCATGGGTCATGTAGATTAAGGATGAGTGTAACATTTAATTTGGGTATTGTAATGAAAAATGGTTGTAGCATATGTATATTATATGAAAGCTTACATAAACTTTGTATTTTTCGAAGGGTTGGCTAGCCTAACACTTCAAACAGATATATTTTAAGTAATGTAAAGATAATTCTAAACCATAATAAGTTATCCAGATGGATAACTATGCCATATCTCAACTTAGACAAAGAATTTTGTAGAAAATTTTCAGTGTTCGAGAATGAGGAGATCTGGAACTTAGATCAAATACAATGAAAAGAAAAAAAAACTTACAGGGTATATATAATTGAAATTATTCATGTTATGATATATATGTAGGTTTTAATGTAAGTAAAAAACAAAAAAATTGTTGGTAAATTACAACATATTTTAAGATAATTTAAAGGGATGTTACATGTGGTATCAGAGAAAAAACAAGGTTCAATATTGTGACCTTTGAGTTGACCATGGATTATCTAACAAATGAATGATTTCTTTTCCACAAAAAAACAAGGAAGAGTGAACATAAGCAAAATATAATGGCAGATTCCCGCAGAGACACCCATATAAGTGAAGAGGAAATTTATGTGCATCTGGGCCAACAGGCACAATGGCTACCAGATAATTATTTAACATGATGAAATATCTACAAATATAATTAGTGAATCTTCATGTGGGCCATGATAAGTTGCTGAAAGAAAGCACAAAACAAGAGAAACTAATCAAAAATCTAACATATAAGTCAAATTCTATGATTGTAGAAATCATAAGATAGGAAGAGAATAGAGGAGAGGCTTCAAAACATAAACCATATGAAGAAATGAAAGAAATTCAGGAAGATAAATATGAATGGGAGGAGCACAACACATCAAAATTTATATTTAAATATGGAAAAAAAATCCTAATATGGATTTACAAGGAGAATTTATAAAGATCATACCCCCAACATATGATGCAGAATCTGAAAAAGCAGCAGAAGCATGACTGCTCAATATAAAAATATATTTTCAAGTGTACGATTATTCTACTGAACTGGTAGATAATTTATTTACTTACCAGTTACAAGGAAAAGCTTCCCTGTTATGGGAAGAGGTTAGAAAAATTCATAATTTATATGGTAAAGAGGTTAATTGGGAAGAATCTCAACGATCATTTAAAGAAAAATGTCTGACTAAGCATTATTTTGATAATAAGGATAAAGAATTCCATGATTTAAAAATTGGCCAAATGTTTTTGGATGATTTGGTAACCAAATTCACTCACCTTTTATAATATTTGACATGTATAAAGGAATAAAAATTGAAGGTGCAACGATTTATAAATTTCCTCCCACTCTCTTTTAAGGAAGCATTCGAATATGATAACCCCAAAACCATGTACGAGATTATCAAAAAAGTAAAAATTTGTTACCAGCAGGCCAAATAGTGGAATGAGAATTTGAAATCATGGCCTAACAAGATGAAAGATCTATTTTTTCAAGGTGGTAAAGGGGGGCCAACTAGACAATTTAAGCAACCTAGTAAGGGGAATAAAAATCGAAGCTTCAATTAAAATAATAATCAATCCAAAAGATCTCAGGTGAAAACTCAAACTGGGTCTAAACGGAGTGAATTTAACAAAGGATTTAACAGAAAGGAAAAAAAATCGTTGAAGTGTTGTGGCTGCGGTGAACCTCACCTACTGTGAAAATGTATATATAACACAAGATTGATATAGCATATACAAAATATTCAATAGGCCTCCATCGTCAACGATGTATCTAGGAACATTCCCCGTATCAACGCAACATTGGAAGAGCATCAATCCACCATGGTGGATATAGAAGGTAATATATTTAACCAATATATTTCTATATTAATATACCATGTTTCTATCTTGAGTTATGTTAGCCCCCAGGTTGTAGAAAACTGTAAATTAAAAGCTAAAAATATATAAGTTTTTTTGGCTAACTCTGTTAGCTACTAACACAAAAAGATAAATTTTTAGTTGGGTGAAGGAATGCCCAGATACACCCAATGAGAATCATACTATAGTAAATTTAAATATACTGCCCTTAGGCTCATGTGACATATTGGTGGAAATGGATTGGCTAGAAGGACACATGGAAATTGTTAATTGTCTTGATAAAACAATCATGTGTACAACAGAAAATGGAGAAACTTAAAATATAATGGTCATTCCAAGGCCGAATTTTTTGCGCCAGATATTTGCATTACAACTAAAGAATTTTGCAAGGAAAGGATGCCAATTTTTTTCTATCAAGGTGGAAAACCATTCATAGGATAAGTCAACCAAATCCTCAGATGATTTATAGGTTATATGACATTATCAAGATGTGTTTCCCAATGAGACTATTGGTTTACCACCTAAGAGAGAAATAGATTTCTCCATAGATTTGATACCAGGAGAAACATCGGTATCAAAGGCTCTTGTATTGGATGAGTATACCGAAACTGATGGAGTTGCAAATGCATCTGTAGGAATTATTAAACAAAGGGTAAATCAAACCTAGTGTGTCACCATGGGGTGAAACGGCCCTATTTGTTAAGAAAATGGACAAAGCATTTAGGCTATGTATTGATTACTCTTAGCTAAACAAGTTGACAATTAAAAATAAATATCCCTTACCTCGAATAGATGATTTGTTTGACCAAGTCAAGGGAGACATTGTTTTCTATCAAATAGGCATCAGATCTAGTTATCATCAACTGATAATTAAGGAGCAAGACATACCAAAAATAGTTTTTCGAACCAAGTATGGACATTACAAATTCACAGTGTTACCTTTCAGACTTATGAATGAACCTGTTAACTTCATGTGCTCGATGACCAATGTATTCAACAAATTCTTGGATAAGTTCGTGTTAATTTTTATAGAATATATTTTCATTTTTTCAAAGAAGCTGGAAGAGCATAAACAACATTTGGAGATAGTACTACAAGCATTATGTGAACATCAACTCTACTCAAAATTCAGCAAATGAAAATTTTACCAAGATAAGGGACAATATATTGGGCATGTAATCTCAAAATAAGGGATAGTAACGGATCCCAAAAAGGTAAATGCCATAACTGATTGGTCAATTCCAAAAGATGTCGAAGATGTAAGGTCATTAGGGATAGTAGTGTATCCCAAAAAGGTAAAGGCCATACTTGATTGGTCAATTCCAAAATATGTGGCAGATGTAAGGTCATTCATGGGAATTACAAGTTATTACCTCGGATTTATAGAAGGGTTCTCTAAGTTAGTGTACCTTCTAACCTCCTTACAAACTAAAGGGGTGAAATTTATATGGACACAATAGTGTCAGGAAATCTTTGAGAAATTGAAATATTTACTTATTATTGCTCCGATGTTGAAAATAGTAGATCCAGATAAATATTTCAAGGTGTGTATTGATGTATGATTGGAAGCTCATAAAGGTGTACTTATGCATGAAGGACATGTAGTGGCCTGTGAATCTTGAAAACTAAAATGGCATCAGAAAAATTATACAATATATGATCTTGAATTGGAAACTATAATCCATGCTCTTAAAATGTGGAGACAATATCTAATTGGTAAAAAGTTCACTTTGATTACTGACCATGTAGGCCTAGAATATTTTTTCATCTAACTAGACATGAATGCCAGCCAGGCTATATGGATGTCCTTCCTAAGTGAGTATGATTTCAACATTAAACAGATAAAGGGGAAGGAAAAGGTGGAAAATGCATTAAGTCGAATTCTAAAACAAATATATGAAGTGACAATATGTCAAAATGAACTTAGATTTTATGGAGAAGATTAAAGAGGCAGCATTAACATATTAGAATTATAACCATCTTTGCGAGAATCTAAAAATTAAAATAGATCAAAGAAAATTGGCTTGTTATGCCATCAGTAAAAGTGGATTGTTGACTTATAAGGACGGGATTTATGTTTTGAATGTAGATAAAATTAAAATATTAATATTGGATGAACACCACAAGCCATCCTTTGCCACTCATCTGAGATACCAAAAGATAATCGTTGCTCTCAAAAATGAATTTTTCTGGCCCAAAATGAAGAAAGTATTTGTTGAATACTTGGCAAGATGCCAATATATCAATAGGATAAGGTGGAACACCAACACCTAGATGGGTTACTAAACCCACTACTTGTACTAGAGTGGGAATGGGAGGTAGTTTCCTTAGAATTTAATACTAGATTACCCTGGACATGAAAGCAACATGATTCTATTATGGTAGTGGTGGAAAAGATATAAAGGGTTTCCCATTTTATACATGTGAAATCCACATATAGAGTTTTGCAGGTAGCAAAAGTATTCATGAAAGAATTTTTTAGACTTCATGGTGTGCCAAAAACTTTTTTATCAAATATAGATCTGAAATTCACCTCAATTTTTGGAAGTCATTATTTACTAGGATTGGTATGCTACTGAATTTTAGTACTATGTACCATACATAAACTGAATGACAAACAAAAATGGTTAACCAATTTCTTGAAGACATGTTACACATGTATGTAATGAACTAGACCACAAAATTGGAGGATTATATGTATTTGGTGGAATTCACCTATAAAAATCAAGCATCACTCAAGATGAGTCCCTTTGAGGTTTTGTATGGAAGGAAGTGTCATGTTCCTTTAAATTGGAGTCGACTTAAGGATAGGCTTGTGTTAGGGCTATATCTATTATAGGAAATGGGACAAATGGTGAAAAGATAAGACAAAATTTGAGAGCAACACATGATAGACATAAAATTTACGCTAACTTGAAAAACATACATAAATAGTTTCAAGTGGGGGAACATGTTTATATTAAAGTTCAATAAAAAAGAGTTCCTTAAAATTAGGGAATTTTTCTAAACTAACTCATCGGTTTTTTGGGTTGTTTGAAATACTAGCTAAACTAGGGCCAATGGCCTACCAGCTAGCACTACCATCCCATATTAGAATTCATAATG
The DNA here is from genome assembly GCA_034641835.2 of Pinus albicaulis. Taxonomy (NCBI): domain Eukaryota; kingdom Viridiplantae; phylum Streptophyta; class Pinopsida; order Pinales; family Pinaceae; genus Pinus; species Pinus albicaulis. The sequence continues at coordinate 816,218,926 of CM076583.1, read as the reverse complement.
TAATCATGTATCTATTTTGAAAAGTATGTACTTGATCATGCTCATATAATAGATTGGAATGTTTTATAGGTCAGAACAGAAGGAGAGCTCTAGGTCTATCCTTTACAAATTTTGGACCGGAGGGTACATTCCGAAATCGATTCATCGCGTAGGTTAAAGTGCAATGGAAGCACTTTCAGCCTGAGAAGGCCACCTGGGAGATTGAAGATGAAATGAAGGATGATTTTCCTATGCTCTTCCAGAGAAAAAGAAGGCATAAAACACTGAGGACGATTTTACCTTTTAAGGGGAGAGGAGATGTAATACCCCTGGACAAGTTACTTTATGAATTTTACATTTAACTATCATGGTTGGAAAGTTAAAAGACAAATGACATGATATTATTATGTAAATATTTATTTTTAAATAATGAAAGAAGAAAATGTTTTGATGTGTTAACACTCTTGAAAATATGCTACAAGCTATCATGTGATATTTAACTCCTAACTATCAAGAAAAGAGTTTGAAATCAGTTATTCCCAAGAAGGGGGTAGGAACAAAACAAGACAAAATCCTCCTTTTTCCATTATTCAACAGAATTTGGCAAATACTAATCCGGATTTATGCAGGAACGCAATAAAATACAAAAATAGAAATAAGCACTGAGATGCAGCGGAAACAATACTTCATTTAATTAATATCAAAGAACTGAAATATGCTTACAGACATAATGAAAATAGAAATAGCTAGGGTGCTGGTAGCGTATCTCTGAGAAGAGATGTGGTGGCTATAGACCTCTGAACTGTGTTACAGTGGGGCTCGAGGGCCTATTTATTGTTGAGAAAACAATGGAAAAACAGAAACTTTCAAAAACCTAACCCTAGGAGATGAAGCGCCAAAACTATGGGTCTCGTTTGGCTAAATTATTGTTTCAACTTCCCGGGGACGTAACTTTGGCATCCAATATTCGTTTGAGACAGAAATAGGTAGTTAGAAATATCTATCCGAGGAGTAAAACTTTCAATGTGAGAAACATCGGTCCATAAATCCATTTGCTCCCGATTTTCCCAAAAAACTGCTAAAAATAGTAAGGTCTGTTACAACTTAAAAATTGAACGAATTAATGGTGGGGGTTCAAATGGAATAGGTGGGTGGCCACCAATACCCACCTAGATCATTAAGGCCCCAAAACAGCTCTGGTAGTGCAGGACCTGAAAACCTGCTAAAAATAGTAAGTGTTGCTGAATGTGAAAAGATGCAAGAATTGACGGTGCCAGTTCAAATGGAATAGGTGGGTGGCCACCGATATCCACCTGGATCATTCCTCCCTCCTTAGGAAGCAATGGTCCCCATTGCTTTGATATCCTCCATGAGATGAGGCAAATTCTGTTGAACTGGGTATTAGATTTGTTGAAGATGTCATGCACCTGTGGGCGGATATGTTGGATGCATTTAGTCATTTTGGTTTCTTTATTAGCCTTAGACAGTACATGTGTGGATTTTTTATGTGTAGTTTCAGGAGGTATGGCAACATCAGGCGGCGGTGCGTCGGGGGTTAGATCAATGGAGTGCTTGTCCTGACGGTGTAGAGGAACCATTGCGAGTGAGGAGAAAATGTCCTCGTATTCCTCCATGACTTTGTCCATCTGCTGCAGCCATGCAGGGGAGCCCTGTTTCGATGTTGTCACCACAATATTCTTCTTTCCCTGTGAGCGAGTTGTAAGGAAAATAAATTTTCTGGTTTGGGAAACAATCTTATTGCGTTGTTTTGCAGTAGTCAAAGAGATGACAAGAGGCGGTAAACCTCTGAACTGTGTTAAATTAAGGCTCAAGGGCCTATTTATTATTGAGAAACAATGGAAAAACTGAAACGTCCAAAAACCTAACCCTAGGAGATGAAGCACCAAAACTGTGGGTCCCGTTTGGGTAACTTCCCGGGGACGTAACTTTGGCATCCGATCTCCGTTTGACGCGCTCAATAGCTCGTTAGAAATATCTATCCAAGGAGTAAAACTTTCTATGTGAGAAAAATTTTTCCATGGTTCCATAGACCCATGTCACTCCCGATTTTCCAAAAAAACGTCGTATAGGGCCTCAAAACGGCTCTGGAAGTTCAGGACCCGAAAAACTATTAAAAATAGTAAGTTTTGTTGCAACTTAAAAACTGAACGAACTGATGGTGGGTTTTCAAATGGAATAGGTGGGTGCCCACAAATATCCACCTGGATCATTAAGGCCCCAAAATGGCTCCGCGAGTGCAGGACCCAAAAACCTGCTAAAAATAGTGAGTTGTGCTGAATGTGAAAAGTTGCAAGAATTGATGGTGCCAGTCCAAATGGAATACGTGGGTGGCCACCGATATCCACTTGGATCATTCCTCCCTCCTTAGGAATCAATGGTCCCCATTGCGTTGATATCCTCCATGAGATGAGGCAAATTCTGTTGAACTGGGTATTAGATTTGTTGAATATGTCATGGACCTACGAGCGGACTGTTAGGTCCCTATATTACTAGTATAGTCCCTTATTATTGTTAGTGTAACCCCCTTATTTTTATGATTGTACCCTTGTAACCCCCATTTTGTTATTATTGTGCCCTTAAATTATTATTGTTAGGTCGGCTAGGATTACATTGTGGCCCACTAGGATTACATTATGGCCCCATGGACTCCTATATATAGAAAGGAGGTTTTGTAAATTGTATCATCCAAGAATTGTTCATTTATGTAATGTATTGGAGGTTTCCCCTTCGAAGTGGCTTATTTCTAAGGCGTTGATATCTTTTTTCTTCTATTTTTGGAGCTGGTTACACAACATTTGGTATCAGAGCTTTGGATTCTAGGGTTTCGCTGCTCCAAACAGGTCGTCGTGGCATTTTCGCTATAACTTTGTTTCTACAACGTTTCAGAAGCTGAAATTTTTAGGGTGCGAAGCTGAAATCTTGAGGAATATTTTCTAAAAATTTCAGAGCTTGGTTCACAATATTTTCGAAGATATCATCTGTGGAAGTTAGGTCTTTTTTCAAGCTCCTAAACAGGTCATCGTGGAATTTTCGCTATAATTTTTTTTCTACGAAGGTTCAGAATCTGAAATTCGTATGGTGCGAAGCTGAAATCTTGAGGAAATTCTTAAAAAAAATTTAGATCTTGGTTCGCAATATTTTTGGAGATAGAATCTGTGGAAGGTAGTGCTTTTTCAGGCTCCTGAATTTCATCTCAAAGAGGTGATCGTGGGAAAAGTTCAATAACTCTCTCTATGGGCAGTGGATTTGAGTGCCGTAAAAAGTGGTCACAATTAAACGGACTTTAGTTTCTTGGCTATCAATTTCAGAGACAAAGGACGAAACAGTGACACGTGGAAAGTCCTACAAGTTTTCTCTACTGAACCAGTCCAGAATTAGGTCATTGTGGGAGATTGGACACAACTTTGCCTTGGGGAATCCAAATTAGATCAGACCTGTGGCATTTGAAAGAAGCTTGAGATGGATACTACAGGGCTGAATTTCAGATATTGAATATTTTCAATTACAGAGATAATTCAATTTCAATATCGAGCTCCTCAAAGCAAGTAAAAGGTGTGTATTTTTTTTCCGAATTGCATAAGTCTTGTTTGAAGAATCAAGTTGAATTGATTCAAAGGGAATATTGTAGAATAGGTATCAATATTGGATTCTAAAATGGTGCCTAAAAATAATTCAACACCCATTAAGCCTTCAGAAGGCTCTACCATGACTCATGAAGATGAAGAATTGCAACATGATCTATCAAAATTACAAGAGCAAGTGCAACAAAATTCACTCTCGCAAAGAGCAACAAAAAATGAAATGGAAGTTTTGAAGAAAGGCATGGAAGTGAAGATGGACGGTTTGAAGAAAGGCATGGAAGCTAAGATGGATGGCATGGAAGTGGGCATGGAAGCTAAGATGGATGGCATGAAAGACAACATGGAAAACATGAAGAATGATATAAAAGCATACATGGAAGGCTTGATGACAAGCTTAAAACCAGAAATGATTCCTAATGGCGGAAATATAGGAGAAGAACCTCATGATGAGAACAAAATAGATGTTAATCGTGATTTCATAAACTCAAATGTTGGCGGGAAGAACCACCATATTCCAAAAAATGGATATGAGGAAGTTTGATGGAAAGGATCCTGTAACATGGATACTACAGATGGAGCAATATTTTGATCTCCATAACGTGCAAAACACACAAAAGGTACGCATTGCAACTTTACATTTAGAACAAAATACATTTGTATGGTATCGATGGCTTTGCTCCCGTAAAAAAATTGTCACTTGGTCAATTTTTACGGAGGAAATGATAGCATATTATGAGGATACAAAGAGCAACACCTTCTTTAGCCAATTGATAAATCTCAAACAAAAGGGTTTAGTGGGGCAGCACATTGAGGACTTCCAAAAATTGAATATAAGGGTAACTGATATTCCAGAGGAACACAGGATTGATCTCTTCATAGGCACTTTAAAGGATAATATTCAACATGAAGTTCGCGTTCTGGAACCTGATTCATTGGAGAAGGCATTCAGGTTGGCAAGAAAAGTTGAATGTAAAATTATGGCAACAAGGAAGCCTACCACTCAATTCTATAAAGAAGGAAGTGTTGCTACGCCTAGATTTCCACAACCTACAAGGTTGACACCACAACAATTGAAAGAAAAAAGAGCAAAAGGGCTTTGCTACAGTTGTGATAGCAAATACACTAAAGGTCATAAGTGTGCTGAGAAGAAATTATTTTACATAGATTGTGAAGAGGAAGAAGAAAATGAACAAGAAGAGGATATACACCAGGAACCAGCCCCAGAAGAGGAAGAAATGAATCCCACCATATCATGTAATGCACTGGGAGGAATTACCACTCCTCAAACTCTCAAGATAAAAGGACAAATCAAGAAGAAAAAGGTAATAGTGTTGATTGATTCAGGTAGCACCCATAATTTTATTCATTGTAAGGTAGCCAAGGAATTAAATTGTTTCCTATACCCAGCACCAGAATGTCAAGTGATGGTTGCAAATGGAGGAACTATAAATTGCTCCTGGAAAATGCCATAATATCAAGCTAACCATGGGGGAATATGTATTGACTAGTCCAATGCTTTCCATTCCTATGGGAGGTGCTGATGTTGTACTAGGAGTACAATGGTTACAATCTTTGGGGACGGTAGCTTTAATTTTCAAGAACTTTTCTTGAAATTTTTTTCAGAAGGAAAGGAAGTCGAATTACGGGGTATTGAAGGGAAGCCGGGAAGGATAATAAGCTCTAATGTCATGACAAAGCTTCTAAAGAAACAACAACGAGGCGTAATTGCACAATTATGCTCACTAGAAGTTCCGACATCAAAATCATCTATTTCTGTAGATCTCCAACAAGTCTTGGACAATCATTCCAAGGTGTTTGAAACTCCCAAAGGACTCCCACCTATTCGTGATCATGATCATGCTATTCATTTGATTCCAGGAAGTGTTCCTCCAAACATCAGGCCTTATAGATATCCCTACTTCCAAAAGAGCGAAATTGAACGTATGATTGCAGAAATGTTAGAGGCGGGTATAATTCAACCTAGTCAAAGTTCTTTCTCTGCTCCCGTAGTATTGGTACACAAGAAGGATGGATCATGGTGAATGTGTCTGGATTATAGGGAGCTCAATAAGCTCACCATTAAAGATAAATTTCCCATTCCTGTGATTGATGAATTATTGGATGAATTACATGGAGAAATTTGTTTTACCAAGTTGGATCTTCATTCAGGATATCATCAAATTAGAATGAAGACTGAAGATATTCCAAAAACAGCATTTCGAACTCATGAGGGTCATTATGAATTTTTGGTCATGCCTTTTGGCCTTACCAATGCACCTTCTACATTTCAAGGTTGATGAATTCCATTTTCAAACCCTTCCTTAGAAAATTTGTGCTAGTATTTTTTGATGATATACTAATCTACAGCAGGTCTTGGAAGGATCATGTTCAACATGTTGACAGGGTGCTCAAACTATTATAGGAGAAACAATTATATGCAAAAACATCCAAATGTTTCTTTGGAGTACAAGAGGTGGAATATCTGGGTCATATTATATCTCACGAGGGTGTTAAAGTAGACCCTAAAAAAATTAAAGCCATTAAGGAATGGAAAGTCCCCAAGACAATAAAGCAGTTGCGAGGATTTCTCGGGTTAACAGGCTATTATCACAAGTTTGCTAACAATTATGGGAGAATAGAAGCACCTCTAACAACATTATTGAAGAAAGATGCATTTTCATGGACTCCTGAAGCAACTAAGGCCTTTGAACATCTTAAAGAGGCAATGTGCCTAGCACCGGTCTTAGCTACGCCAGACTTCACAAAAACCTTTATTGCAGAATGTGATGCCTCAGGAAATGGAATTGGTGCAGTTTTAATGTAGGAAGGAAGACCCATTGCTTTTGAAAGTCGTCCAATCAAAGGAAAGTATTTACAGAAACCTATTTATGAGAAGGAAATGTTAACAATACTGCATGCACTAAAGAAATGGAGAACTTACCTAATGGGAAGACACTTCAAGGTAAAAACTGATCATGATAGTCTTAAACACTTTTTTGAACAAAGACTATCTTCAGAAGAGCAGCAAAAATGGGTCACAAAGATGTTGGGTTATGACTTTGAAATAATCTACAAAAAAGGAAAGCTTAATGTTGTTGCAGATGCACTCTCAAGAAAGAATGAAGAGGTGCAAGCATTGCTTTGTGCCATTTCTATTATCCAACCAGATTGGATAACCGAAGCAAGAGATGAATGGAAGAAGGACAAAAATGTATGGACACTCATTCAAAAGTTGCAGCAAGATCCTAGTACATCTGATACATTTAGTTGGAAAAATGATTCCTTATGGTACAAAGATCGCTTATATCTTTGTAAGAATTCCCAACTAAAACAAAAGATTCTTCTGGAATTGCACACTTCTCCTTTAGAAGGACACTCAGGATTTTTAAAAACTTACCACAAGGTGAAGAAAGATTTTTTTGGGATGGCCTTAAATCTGATATTCAAAAGTTTGTGGCGGAATGTTTGGTTTGCCAGCAGAATAAAGTGGAAACAATTAAGACCCTAGGACTACAAGTAATCCTGTACTTTTTGCAAGGATTTGATATCTCGTTGTTTTGTATCGATCTCGATAAACAAACACAATGGGTCAAGTGGTTACCTCTCGTTGAATGGTGGTATGTAAAGACTTTGAATCATATACCTAAAGAAAATGACCCCATTTATGGCACTTTATAAGATCATCCACCATCGATCACATCATCTTTAAGTGAAAAATTGAAGGTTCAAGTAGTAGAAGATCAACATCGAGCACGCAATAGTTCTCCAACTCTTAAAGGATAACTCGAATTTGGCACAAAATCGAATGAAACAATAGCAGATCAACATCGCAGCGAGAGAAGTTTTGATATAGGAGATTGGGTATTTTTACGGCTACAACCATATAACAAATGTCCCTCAAGCAAGCTAAGAAGGATAATAAATTATCGCCAAAGTACTATGGTCCTTACAAGGTGTTGCAAAAGATTGGTACTATGGCATACAAATTGGAGCTTCCTGCTTCTTCGCGAGTACATCCAGTTTTCCATGTTTCATGCTTAAAGAAGGTTATAGGTGAAAATATTCCAATTCAAACAATATTGCCAGAACTTGATGAGGAAGGAAAAATCATATTGGAACCTGAAGCAGTGATGGAAACAAGAACTCGACAGCTACGGAATCGATCAATTTCAGAGTATCTCATCAAGTGGAAGAACTTACCCACTGAAGATTCTACATGGGAGGATGAGAATTTTATATAGAAGCACACAGAGCTACTCAAGCGTTGAGGACAACACTTTTTTGAAGGAGAGGGGCATGTTAGGTCCCTATATCACTAGTATAGTCCCTTATTATTGTTAGTGTAACCCCCTTATTTTTATTATTGTACCCTTGTAACCTCCATTTTGTTATTATTGTGCCCTTAAATTATTATTGTTAGGTCGGCTAGGATTACATTGTGGCCCACTAGGATTACATTATGGCCCCATGGACTCCTATATATAGAAAGGAGGTTTTGTAAATTGAATCATCCAAGCATTGTTCATTTATGTAATGTATTGGAGGTTGCCCCCTCGAAGTGGCTTATTTCTAAGGCGTTGATATCTTTTTTCTTCTATTTTTTGATTTGTTGAATATGTCATGGACCTACGGGCGGACATGTTGGATGCGTTTAGTAATTTTTGTTTCTTTATCAACCTCAGAAAGTACATGTGTGGATTCTGTATGTGTAGGTTTAGGAGGAATGGCATCATCAGGCGGTGGTGCGTCAGGGGTCAGATCAATGGAGTGCTTGTCCTGATGGTGTAGCGGAACCTTTGTGAGTGAGGAGAAAATTTCCTCATATTCCTCCATGACTTTGTCCATCTACTACAACCATGCAGGGGAGCCCTGTTTCAATGTTGTGGCCACAATATTCTTCTTTCCCTGTGAGCGAGTTGTAAGGAAAATAAATTTCTTGATTTGGGAAACAATCTTACTGCGTTGTTTTGCAGTAGTCAAAGAGATGACATGAGGTGGTACTACCTCTGGTATCCTGTACAAGTTATTTCCCAAAGTAATAATAACAGCACGAGGCCTAGAATCATACATAGCATGTCGCCTCCACAAGTATGGTTGGCCCAATAATACATCAACTACATCAAGAGGAGCAACATCACATAATACCTCATCCGTGAATGGCTTGATGCTATACAGAAGGTGACACTGTTGGCAGATGCGGATATCTCTCCCTGGGTGAAGCCACCTGATGGTATATGGTTGTGGGTGTGCTATGTTCGGTAGGTCAAGCCTCTTCATGACCTCTGGTGAAATTAGGTTATTTGGCTTCCGCTATCGACAAGGAATTGCAGTGGAGAACCCTTCACCCACATCTGTGAATGGAAGAGGCGCTCCCCCTCCTTTGGATCCTCGAGATCCTCCCTTTGAAACTTGGTGGTGGCAACAATGGCACTGGGATCCACATCAATGATTTGCTTCCCTTTGTCATTTCCTTTGTCTGGTTTTGAATCAGGAGCAGAAAATGCATCTGATTCGGGTGCCTTTAGTTCGGCCACCAATAATTGTTTGGCCCGACACTCATTTGTGCATTGAGTGGGGTTGTTATGAAATTCACACAACTTCCCCGTGTCCTTCTTTGTATTTGTGATGTTTTTCTGAGATTCTGTGCTTTGGCCTTTCCCCTTGTTTTGTGGTTCGTGGACACCTTTCCCTAGCTTTGGATTCCCAGATCCAAAGTCTCGCTTCTTCTGCTTAAATTTCTGCTCGATCTTGGCGGCATAGCGATATGTCGTGCCAAGCGATGTAATGTCGAGGAACTTCATTTCCTCCTGAATGTGTTTGTGCAGACAGCCACGGTACTTGAGCTCCACATTTCTCTCTGAATCTTTAATACCCAAATTTGTGTGCAGGGTATGGAACAAATTCTTCAATTCGTGCACATCTTGATCCCTTTGCTGCCGCAGCGTGGTCCATTGGATGTATTTGTCCTCATAGCTCCCCACGGGGTAATATTGTTCCTTGATGCCGTCTTGGAATGAATTGCAAGTGGGTGTAGCTGAGAATGGAGAGGGTTCCCCTTCATCCTCTTGCTCATAGTAGGTTTCCCACCTGTCCTTGACATGGGAAGCGGCTTTGAGGAGTGCAAAAATAATCTTTCCTCGGTCAGAGAAATCATGGACCGAGAAATACCCTTCCAGAAAATTCAACCATCTATCTACGGTGTATGCATCTCTTTGTCCTTCAAATACAGGAATGTCAAATTTTTCCTATACTTTGAAGGGAGTGGCGCCTCCAGAGTGGTTGTTGGATGCAGATGCGTTGTAGGTGGGCAGTCATTGAAAGATTTGAGCAAAGTTATCCATCATCGCGTTCCTTTGTTTCTCGAGGGCCTCCTCGAGCAATATTTTGATAGGATCTCCTGCTCCCTCGTCTTTCTTTTCTTCCACCATGGGAGGTCGTCGAGGTTTGGGAGGCTAATCTTGCAAGGGTTCAACCAGATCGAGCCCTAACTCCTTATACCCTGACCGCGTTGGGGACATGCAAAGAAAAATAGAGAAAGAGCAGACCGCTCTGATACCACTGATCCGAATTTATGCAAGAACACAATAAAATATCAAAATAGACATAAACACTGAGATGCAGCGGAAACAATACTTCATTTCATTAATATCAAAGAACCGAAATATGCTTACAGACATAATTGAAATAGAAATAGCTAGGGTGTTGGTAGCGTATCTCTGAGAAGATATGTGGTGGCTACAAACCTATGAACTGTGTTATAGTGAGGCTCGAGGGCCTATTTATTATTTAGAAACAATGGAAAAACTGAAACATGCAAAAACCTAACCCTAGGGGATGAAGCGCCAAAACTGTGGGTCCCGTTTGGGTAAATTGGTGTTTCAACTTCCCGGGGACGTAACTTTGGTGTCTGATCTCTGTTTGACGCGCTCAATAGCTCGTTAGAAAGATCTATCCGAGGAGTACAAATTTTGATGTGATCAAGATTGGTCCGTGGCCCCATGTTGCTCCCTTTTTTCCCAAAAAATGTCGTTTAGGGCCTCAAAACGACTCTGGAAGTTTAGGACCCGAAAAACTGCTAAAAATAGTAAGTTGTGTTGCAACTTAAAAACTGAACGAACTGATGGTGGGGATTCAAATGGAATAGATGGGTGGCCACCAATATCCACCTGGATCATTAAGGCCACTGACCCAAAAACCTGCTAAAAATTGTAAGTTGTGTTGAATGTGAAAAGATGCAAGAATTGATGGTGTCGGTCCAAATGGAATAGGTGGGTGGCCACCGATATCCACCTGGATCATTCCTCCCTCCTTAGGAAGCAATGGTCCCCATTGCGTTGAGATCCTCCATGAGATGAGGCAAATTCTGTTGGACTGGGTATTAGATTTGTTGAATATGCCATGGACCTACGGGTAGACATGTTGGATGCATTTAGTAATTTTGGTTTCTTTATCAGCCTCAGGCAGTACATGTGTGGATTTTGTACGTGTAGTTTCAAGAGGTATGGCAACATCAGGCAGCGGTGCGTTGGGGTTCAGATCAATGGAGTGCTTGTCCTGACGGTGTAGAGGAACCTTTGTGAGTGAGGAGAAAATGTCCTCGTATTCCTCCATGACTTTGTCCATCTGCTGCAGTCGTGTAGGGGAGCCCTGTTTCGATGTTGTGGCCACAATATTCTTCTTTCCCTGTGAGCGAGTTGTAAGGAAAATAAATTTCCTGGTTTGGGAAACAATCTTACTGCGTTGTTTTGCAGTAGTCAAAGAGATGATAGGAGGCGGTACTACCTCTGGTATCTTGTACAAGTTATTTCCCAAAGTAATAATAACAGCACGAGGCCTAGACTCCTACACAGCATGTTGCCTCCACAAGTATCGTTCCACCCAATAATACCTCAGCTACATCAGGAGGAGCAACATCACATAATACCTCATCTGTGAATGGCTTGATGTTGTATGGAAGGCGACACTGTTGGTGGATGTGGATATCTCACCCTGGGTAAAGCCACCCGATGGTATATGGTTGCGAGTGTGCTATGGACGGTAGGTCAATCTGCTTCACGACCTCTGGTGAAATGAGGTTCTTTTGGATTCCGCTATCGATAAGGAATTGCAGTGGAGAACCCCTCACCCACATCTGCTAATGGAAGAGGCGCTCCCCCTCCTCTAGATCCTCGGGATCCTCCCTCTGGACCCTTGTGGTGGCAACAATGGCACTGGGATCCGCATCAATGATTTGCTTCCCTTTGTCATTTCCTTTGTCTGGTTCTGACTCAGGATTAGAAAATGCATCTGATTCGAGTGCCTTTAGTTCGGCCACCAATGATTGTTTGGCCCAACACTTGTTTGTGCTATGATTGGGGCTATTATGAAATTCACACCACTTCCCCGTGTCCTTCTTTGGATTTGTGGTGTTGTTCTGAGTCACCCCAATTTGGCCTTTCCCATTTTTCTGTGGTTCGGGGGCACCTTTCCCTGGCTTTGTATTCCCAGATCCAAAGTCTCGCTTCTTCTGCTTAAATTTCTACTCGATCTTGGCAGCATAGTGATATGTTGTGCCAAGAGATGTAATGTCGAAGCACTCCATTTCCTCCTGAATGTGTTTTTGCAGACAGTCGCAGTACTTGAGCACCAAATTTCTCTCTGAATCTTTAATACCCAAATTTGTGTGCAGGGTATGGAACAAATTCATCAATTTGTGCACATCTTGATCCCTTTGTTGCTGCAGCGTGGTCCATTAGATGTATTTTTCCTCATAGCTCCCCACGTGGTAATATTTTTCCTTGATGTCTTCTCGGAATGAATTCCAAGTGGGTGTGGCCGAGAATGAAGAGGGTTCCCCTTCATCCTCTTGCTCACATTAGGTTTCCCACCAGTCTTTGACATGGGGAGCGGCTTTGAGGAGCGCAAAAATAATATTTTCTCGGTCGAAGAAATCATGGACCGAGAAATACCCTTCCAGCAAATTCAACCATCTATCTATGGTGTCTGCATCTATCTGTCCTTAAAATATAGGAATTTCAAAGTTTACCTTTACTTTGAAGGGAGTGGCGCCTCCAGAGTTGTTTTTGGATGTAGATGCGCCATAGGTGGGCAGTCGTTGAAGGATTTGAGCAAAGTTATCCATCATCGCGTTTCTTTGTTTCTCGAGGGCCTCCTCGAGCAATATTTTTATAGGATCTCCTGATCCCCCGTCTTTCTTTTCTTCTACCATGGGAGTTCATCGGAGTTTGAGAGGTTGATATTGCAAGGGTTCAACCAGATCGAGCCCTAACTCCTTATACCCTGACCGCATTGGGGACATGCAAAGAAAAAAAGAGAAAGAGCAGACCTCTCTGATACCACTGATCCGGATTTATGCAGGAACGCAATAAAATACAGAAATAGACATAAACACTGAGATGCAGCGGAAACAATACTTCATTTCATTAATATCAAAGAACTGAAATATGCTTACAGACATAATGGAAATAGAAATAGCTAGGGTGCTGGTAGCGTATCTCTAAGAAGAGATGTGGTGGCTACAGACCTCTAAACTGTGTTACAGTGAGGCTCCAGGGCCTATTTATTATTGAGAAATAATGGAAAAACTGAAACGTCAAAAAACCTAACCCTAGGAGATGAAGCACCAAAACTGTGGGTCCCGTTTGGGTAAATTGGTGTTTCAACTTCCTGGGGACGTAACTTTGGCATCCGATCTCCATTTGACGCGCTCAATAGCTCATTAGAAAGATCTATCCGAGGAGTAAAAATTTCAATGTGAGCAAGATTGGTCCGTGGCCCCATGTTTTTCCCTTTTTTTCCCAAAAAACGTCGTTTAGGGCCTCAAACCGACTCTGGAAGTTCAGGACCCGAAAAACTGCTAAAAATAGTAAGTTGTGTTGCAACTTAAAAAATGAACAAACTGATGGTGGGGATTCAAATGGAATATATGGGTGGCCACTAATATCCACCTAGATCATTAAGGCCCTAAAACAGCTCCGAGAGTGCAGGACCCGAAAACCTGTGAAAAATAGTAAGTTGTGCTGAATGTGAAAAGCTGCAAGAATTGACAGTGCCGGTCCAAATGGAATAGGTGGGTGGACGCTAATATCCACCTAGATCATTCCTCCCTCCTTAGGAAGCAATGGTCCCCATTTCATTGAGATCCTCCATGAGATGAGGAAAATTATGTTGAACTAGGTATTAGATTTTTTGAAGATGTCATGGACCTGCGGACGGACATGCTGGATGCCTTTAGTAATTTTGGTTTCTTTATCAACCTCGGACAGTACATGTGTGGATTCTATATGTGTAGTTTCCGAAGGTATGGCAACATCAGGCGGCGGTGCGTCGGGGGTCAGATCAATGGAGTGCTTGTCCTGACAGTGTAGAGGAACCATTGTGAGTGAGGAGAAAATGTCCTCGTATTCCTCCATGACTTTGTCCATCTGCTGCAGCCGTGCAGGGGAGCCCTATTTCGATGTTGTGGCCACAATATTCTTCTTTCCTTGTGAGTGAGTTTTAAGGAAAATAAATTTCCTGGTTTGGGAAACAATATTATTGCATTGTTTTGTAGTAGTCAAAGAGATGACAGGAGGCGGTACAACCTCCGGTATCCTGTACAAGTTATTTCCCAAAGTAATAATAATAGCACGAGGCCTAGACTCATACACAGCATGTTGCCTCCACAAGTATGGTTGGCCCAATAATACATCAACTACATCAAGAGGAGCAACATCACATAATACCTCATCCATCAATGGCTTGATGCTGTACGGAAGGCGACATTGTTGGCGGATGTGGATATCTCTCCCTTGTTGAAGCCACCCAATGGTATATGCTTGCAGGTGTG